>JAPMOR010039557.1:0-11459 GCA_026543865.1 Argiope aurantia | reverse complement strand
TTTGTTCCATCAACAGAAAGACTGTTTTAAAGTCCACGGAGTCCGGGTGGCGCGTCGGAGGTCCCAGAGCTTGGCGACCATTTGGCGACTTTGGAGCCAAAATAGATTATACTCGAAACTTCGAGAATTTTCCCGATCCGTCCAGTAGGAACCGAGATACGCCTCGAACTTTCCTGATTGGTTGAGAGACTTATGGCCTCGCCTCCTGAGACCTATAGAAGGAGCCAGTCTGTGCTGCCGGAGGGTCGTCGTCGTCGAAGTCGAAGACAGAGTGGACGGTGTCAGTCGAAGAAGAGTAGTCGGAATCAACGGAGCGGAGTAGTCGGAAGCGACGAAGTCAAGCTAGTGCTGAACTAAGCTGCGCGCTACTGTCTGCAGTAGATGCTGTTGTATACTACACGTCTCGGCTGAAGATAATCGTCTTCTGTGCTGCATATAGTTGTCGTTTTTGTGCTGTCCTGTGTTTCTTCGTGTAAATAAACGTCGTTGTTTCTTTTTCTTCTGCCGCCTGCTGATTGAGCGTTCTTTACACCATATCACTTCCACTATCCAGACGAACCCCGGTAAAAATTCGTAACAATATCTACACTCTACAAAGTTTTGATTGGAAAATGATCTCTGGAATATCTGGTTCAATTACTAACCAGGAATATGAATTTTTATGTCAAAGTGCTTATTATATCAACAAGAATGC
Source organism: Argiope aurantia (assembly GCA_026543865.1). Lineage (NCBI taxonomy): Eukaryota > Metazoa > Arthropoda > Arachnida > Araneae > Araneidae > Argiope > Argiope aurantia. Next base: position 10,765 of record JAPMOR010039557.1, on the reverse strand, counting down.
TCATGCTGTCATAGGAAATTGCTCCGGAAACAATTCTTTCTAATATAGGTCTATTATACAAGCCGCGGACAATTTAGTTTCAAGCGTAGAGAAAGTGCTTCTGATATCATGGGAAACTGCTCCATAAACACATTTCATGAAATTTTAGAAACATGCTAACAGAATTCATAAATCTCCTTTATTCTAAAACAACTGTTTCTTCATGCTTATGTTTTATTTTTCGTCTACGTATTTTCATTCCGATAAATGGTGGTATATAGTAGAAGTAACTCGTAACTTTAGACGGAAGTTAAAAGAACTTCGCGTTGTTCATTAGCTCACACGGTATTTTGTCTTGAATACAATAATCTCATCAGAACTTTCAAATAGTTCTTTCAGCAATATGTTGGCAAAATTCTAAGTATAAACACGTGCATATAACCGAGTTAATCTTTTTCGAAGTTGTTGCTGTTATTTATCGGATCATTGACTCCATGTCCCTGAAAATGCTTTTAATTTGATTAATGCAAAAAGAATAAAGAAATATTCTTAAAATAATATTTTAAAATATTGTATTCCTCATTTTTGTTTGTTAAATCCTAAAATTTACTAACACTAGTATAATTCCGTAATATTCGAACGAAATAAATACTCCTTAAAAGATTGCTTAGGTTTTTCTAATAATATTTTTCCAACATTTAATATTATAGCATTTAACATTTTTAATATTAATATTTCTGGTTACTAAAGATTTCTAGAATATGTTGTGCTTCTAAAATAAATTCCAATGCTGTTTATAAAAGAAAAAAACATTGGAGTCATTTTGACTCCATGTCTCTAGTTACAGTTGAAGTCAATATGATGAATTTTGTGTCATCATGAAAGCAATCGGTGTGCTTTGGGTCGCCTCTCCCTTTCGGAAGGTTGTGAACAAAATTTAATTTAATTCTATAATTTAAGTGTCAAATCACATAATGAATTTCATTTCTGCAACAATTTTGAATTATTGCGTTCTCGTAACGACGAATTGACAAACATACAGAAAGTCAAGCGTTTAAAGAAATGGGTCCAAAATTTAATGCGCATATATGAATATGATGATGAAATCATGTGTCTATTTCACGATTTTAATTCTTCGTGTTTCTGGGTTTATTTTAATCTCATGTGCGTAGATAAAAAGACCTTTCTTTTATGAATCCTATTCAACGTTTCATAGAAATCCTCAGTTTCAATGTAAAAGCATGATTTAAGATTCCTTTATTTGATCTGTTATTACTTTGTGTAAATAAGTTCATAAGATTTATTTTTTTATTAATTTTTTTATTTTTACTCAAGGATGTCTAAGATTTGGAAGTTCTTTGGAAAACTTGAAGTCGAATCATATGGCCATTATTTCTCTTTGCATTCTTCTAATTCAAAAAACTAAAAAAAAAAAGGTAAATAAATAAAATAAAGATATGGTTGTATATGAAATGTTTTTTTTTCTTTATTAGCTTTTTTTATTCGTCGCAATTCTCTTTTATAAAACGCTTATTGAAGTATTCACAATACGTAGAACAGATTGAACGAAAGATAGCGAATTTTTATTTCTATTCACAACATTTTTTTATTTCTATTTTTATCAGAACATTCTCTGATTTATAGAAACATAAATCATTTATACAAAAGTAGAGAAACATAGGTACCAAACAAATTATCACGAAAAAAAAACTGTATCTCAAATGCATTTCAAAAAATGTCAGGGAATATGATACATGAGATTTTTAATGTCTAGTTATTAACAATGAACTGCTTATTTGAATTTTCAAAAAGTTCGAAAATGCTGACTAATAGATTCAGTTGTTTGCCTAAAGCGATTTAGAAAAGTAATATTTCCTTCATCGTTTACAGAAGTACCGCATTCATCAAAAATCGCTCATGTTAAATCTGGATCTAATCGGTGAAGTGGAAGACTTCCAAAATGCATGCTCATATTGGAAGACTTATTGGGAATAATGGGTAGTTATTAGGAAGGAAACACTAAAGGAATGGTTTCTATCTATATTTGTTATTCTATGTTAAATTAATTTCCGTATTTTTCTGTATATAGTAGTGCATTTTCATTTGCTTAGTTATATAATTAGAAAAGGAAGCATTTTTGAAATGAAATGAAGCAGAAAGAATATTGAACGCGAACTGAAGAGAAAATCTGTGGTTGGTAGATGGATAGTATGGATAATAATATGGATAGAATTTGAATGACAGTTGAAGAAAGCAATACATTTCATATTTCTAAAATGAAAGCATTTCAAATCTACAACATATTGAAAATTATAAGGTGAATAAACGCAATATTTAAAAAAATGTTCGATATACTGAAGTTGTTAAGTTACATGATTTCTCATCTCTTTTTTTAAACACCCAAGATTAGATTCATGCCAAAATAGGAACATTTATCTCTTCATAAAGCAATGAATATTTCAGTTTTTAGATTTGAGGACTCTCGCGTAATAAGCACCTAATACTTCTTTAAGTACTTCTATTCATTTTAGTCAATAAATCAAATGTTTACGAATTTTAATTATTTTATTTAATTGAAAAATATTTTGATTAAGTATAATATTTAACTTAATTCCATTCATGTTCGAAAAAAGGGCATTTGTAATCCACTCTTTGCCCAGTTTCGATGGAGCTAAAATTTTTACACAATGTATACTTGTGCAATCTAGATGAAAATATACGATTTTAATATGTTCAAAACTGAATTGTTAGTTAAATAATCAGCTAATCGAATTTGATTCAAAATGAGCGACACGTCCTAGTTCTGGTGTTGGGAACAAGTGAATGCGATATGTATATTTATAGAATGTAAAATAAAATGAATTAAAAAATACAAATCGAATTATATATTAAATTCTAATACGATGAAAATAACAAAAAGAGAAAAAAACAACTTTATTAAGTTTACAAATTAATGTTTTTAAAATTCTATTTGTTAAATTAAACTTTAGTTATTTTTAAATAAACTATAAATACTTTCAAATTTTCAGTAAAATATTTTCCCGGAATTCTTAATTATTAACCATTCATTATCTTCTTAAACTATTGTATAAAAATTATTTTTTTGTTAAATTATGTAACAAGTTCAGATTTATTGGAAGTCTTTAGAGAATTTTGCATCTGCCTAAATTAAATCTATTCACGAAGTAATATAACTTTAAGATTTATTTTCTATATATTGAAACATCTCTACGATTTTCTCAGAAAATTTTTAAATTGCATTCCACATTCTAATTCCATTATTCTTAATCTGTTTGTGGTTATTCGGACATTTTTCTCTAATTTTAAAAAGCGGAAATATCATGAAAATGCCCTTTTTCATAGATTTTTAATTGATCTTTCCTCCGGACAGATTCAGTATTTTTTTCATAAAATGCAATTATTAATGCACATATTCACTGAGGAAGTTTTACTTCGTCGCTAATTTGGCAAGAAGCCAAGTTAGGAAACCTAGCATCACGAACTTTATTTTAATGCAATTTAAATTCTATCGACAACATCATTTGCAAGAAACTTTCCTATTCCATGATCTCTCTCTCTTTGAGCAAGTCTTCAGTTTCATTCATTTTTTTTGGATTTTTATCGTCTGCAATTCACCAAGCGATACCTATTCCACGAAGGAAAGCAAATCTACAGTCAATATTATATTTTTAACTTTGTTCACATAGTTTTATTTCATGTTATTTTGTTTTTGACTTTGGCAACATTGATCATGTCACACGAAAAGTCGGGCGGATTATAATAGGGGCAATTAAAAATAATCTACAATTGCAGACCAACATTTTTAGAATCAGAAATTTTACTTAACCCCTTAACCTACAACTACGTGCATAACATGTAGTACGATGATCGGGCCAAAGAACATAAATAATGCCGCATTGAAGAAAGGCAGTCCAATCTCCATGGCCGAATGGTCATGGCACTGGTCTCGTGATTAAAAGACTTGAGTTAGAATCCCGCGATTAATATTACACTGGTGTGCAAAACTTAAGAAACAGGTATGTTTTTTGCCATAACTTCACGAGAAATCATCTGAGAGACATGAAATTCAGAAATGAGATACAGCATTTTGTTCTGAAAGAATGACGAAGGCATAGTTGCGCAGAAATGAATACAATGCATACAGTATGGAATCAAACAAAAAAAGGCTTTATTGAACTCATAGTATCGTTACACATGATTGTCTGCCCAAGAGGAAGAGCAGCAAGCAGATGTTCCTTAGTATGGGATATGCCCTTCCCTTACTGTAGTGGTTGCTTCGCACCGTCTCCCCATGCTCAGCACCAGATTGTCCAACAGTTCTTGAGGTAAGAGTGCTCATTCTTCAATCAGCATCTGTTTAAGTTGTCGAGTGTTCCCTGGCGTTGGGAATCGCTTGTGGCACTAAAACGACTCTCATCTGTAAAGAGGACACGACTCCATTGATGAGATGTCCAGTTTTTGTGCTCCCTGCACCACTCTAAACGGTACCTCCGGTGGGAAACTGTCAAAGGGATGCAGCGTTCAGGACGGCGGCCGAATAGGCCCCCTTTGTAAAGGCGTCTGGATACAGTAAAACGCGACACTTGTCGCCCCATTGCTGCACACAGTTGCTGAGCAATGGCGCCTGCTGACTGGTTTCGGGTTCTTTTCGCCAGCAGGACGATATATCGGTCATCCACTGCAGTTGTTTTCCTGAGGCGGCCACCACAAACCTTTCTCACAGCTGTACCTGTAGTTTGGAAGGGTTTCCAAATTACACTTTTGTTGATTCCGAACTCTTCAGCTACACTGGTCACACTACGCTCTTCCTCCAGCTTTCCAGCTTCCAGTTGTGAAATCGTCCAGGTGATTTCTGCTAGCCATATTTCACGAATTAACTCACGTGCACTTGCAGCGAATGTCTTTAATTGCGTCTCCGTCCTTCCTTTTATTGTAGTGTTGAGCTGCACGCGCCTTCCGCATGTGTTTTGCGTACGCTCACGTCGCCTGTAACGTTTTGTTCCTGATATTTGCATATTCATGACCTTTCTCTTGAATTACGTATTCGTTGTACTGATTGCAAGAACTCCTTTTCTGCAATTTCATGGCTATCTGCTTAAAATTTGCATTGTTGCTTAAATATTGCACACCAGTGTATATGTACTTAATTCCATGATTTTTTGTTTTCCTCTATTTCATGTTCCAGAAGATACTGGACATTTCTTTTGTTTACCAGACAAGTGTTCTGGACTTTTCTTACTGTCTCCAGAAGAGTATTCTGGAACTTTCTCTGCTTGAATAAAAGCAGAAGATTTGTCAGTTACTGTGTTCTGAGTTTAGTTAATAAATTAGTTTAGCTCTACCTGTTGTGTGTGTCATTGAGTTCTATACTATAGTTCTACGTGACAATATTACCGGCATCGCCCGTGGTACGACTGTCGTGGTTTATAATTTGCTCACCACAAATCATGCTATTGAAGATTATTAATTTTTTGTTATTGATTTTATATAAATAATAATTACATGAATTTTTAATTCATTCAGGAACCACAAAAAATGCTATTGATTTATGTTATTATTTTTGAGATTGATATCATTTCTTTTGTATATCTACCACAATTATTACATCAGATTCTAATTACCTATCAAATATCCCACAAAATCAAACCCGCTACCGGAGTCCTGGCTTAGGAGTAATGCGTCTTCTCCGCGATCTGGGCGCCGGTCTCGATTCTGGGCCCGAGTCTCGGTTCGGGCATGGCCGCTTCAGCCGTACTCTCCATATGTGAGATGTGTAAAAGCCCCCCCCCCCCCCCGTAAGTAGGGGCTGTGCAAGCGACGGTGTGAGTGTCATCTTCATATGAACCAGAAGTCAGACCTCTGCTCTCGGGTGCTCAGGGGTCCTTACCCTGGAAGTCACTGTACCATCTTTCCGTGGCAGCGCGGACACAGTGTCATCATCATTTAAACCAGTTATGTCTTATACACAGTGTTTACACTTCGTAAGTTGTGCGCGTACAACTGAGGGCCGATTTGCCGAACCGTGGAATGGCTCGATGTCAGCTCGACCTTGTTTACGTTTTTGATCCAAACTTTTGGAATGTAAATCGTAGGTAAAGGTCTTAATTATCAACTACAGATAGAGATGCATTTACAAATTACCTTCCGGTATCTTCAAAAAAAAAGTTGAAGTTTTACAAATAGTAATACAGTTATCGATGCAAAAGTTTCATCAGAAATTTCTTTCTACATAATACGCGTTTTTGTGAAAAAATTAAAAACATTTTTCAGAATTTATCTCTTAATTTTAAAAACCTACTCCTAACTAACGAAGCAATTTTAAGAATCAATCATTCATTTCATACGCTGTAGCTTTTATGCCTGTAGCTTTTGCATTTTTCCAGGTAAAAGTTTTCATTCCAGGTTTATATCCTTTTATGTAAACACGAAAAACTGTAAACTGAACTTTTAGAATCCATCCTTTTTTTTCCCAAAAAAATGTGACATAGTAGCATATCACACTTACGCAATTTGAATTTTAGCAACTTGTAACAAGATAAATAAATAAAATAAAAAGCAAATAAATAAGTGAATAAAATAAAAAATATAAATAAATGTTATACACCCTATTTGATACTTTTGAGTACAATTCTAAAGAACTATTTTGAATTGTTGCAGGTAAAAAAAAAGTTAAAATGTGATGCAACTACAAATATTTACTGCCAGTATTTTTGAGGGACTATTCCGCCCCCCCCAAACACCTAAAAACTAATAAAATAAATTTCAATCGCAGCCGTCAGTAAGTTATCGTCGCTTTTATTCATTCAAGAAATTATAGGTATATATTCTAAAGTTTCACAAAATATTATTTGAAATTTACACTTATGAAATACTTATAGTGCCAATCACGTGACAAGTGATGGCCCTGCCATCATTGGCAGTTTATTTTCATTCTGTTTGGTTTGGTGAGTGCCTCTCCTGTCTTAGGGTCGACACACCAACATTTGCGATTCCTGCTGTAACATTGCTTCTTGCTGTATAAGCCATCTGCATCACACTCGGGCATAAAGACTCCTGAGAAAAAAATTCAAAGACGTAATATCAAATGTTGGTAAAATGACTATGAATAATTTTTCAAATAATATTCTTTTGTTTTCAAATTCTTAAAACAATAATTACAATTCGTGGATTATGATGTTATACAATTCATTTTTCGTATTTTTAATTTGGTGAAGTTTTTAGGAGATTCAAGTATTATACTGACTTTGAAATCGAATAAATTTTCTAGCAAAAACTAGATAGATATGTAGGTTCATAGATTTATTTGATCCTTTAAAAAGCTTCTTTTTTCTATTCATGGTATATTAAAATATTTTTAGAATTGCAATTTGCTTAAGGAAAGGGATTCTTTAAGATTATCAGATAAATTTAATTTGATTGATTAATTAATTTGATTCATTAATAATTAAGTAACAAATCAAGATACACCATTCTGTGTCAGATAGTGAACTGAAGCATCTAAATTTCTGTCTTAAAGAAAACTTTGTCAGAACTTATGCCAACCTACATCTCACAAAGATAATTAAATCTGGTGGTAAGCATTCTTCCTATGGCCCGAGAAAAGGTTAAATAGGTAAAATATATGTGTTATTTGTTTTTATATGAGTAATTTTTTATAGATTTGAATTTCCTTTATATTTATTATATTACCCAGCTATTTGTTAATGTGTAAACAAATATTTCTTTTGTGTGACAGCAGGATGCAGTTATGAATAATAGACAACGTCCACAATTCTAGTATGACATCACTATTGCAGATATAGTTGTAGAAGCTTTTAATTGTTTATTTAAGCGTTCTCAAAATGTATCTTGAATCACCAACTTGTGTGATCACAAAACAATTTAATAAGCATTCGTATTTAACGCATTTAAAATTTTATTGCTTTTGAATATATTGCATTAGATTAAAAGTAACCTTAAAAAACGAAATGCTATGATTTTAACATAAAATGTAGAGAAAGATGGTATAAAAGTATATAATGATTTAAATTATTTAATATATAAAGGACAAATATTAAAATTTACACGAACGAGGGGTAAGAATTGAAATAAATATATATACAGTGGTGGCCAAAAGTGTGGACATTTTTTGAAAGTTTCATGTTTTTCAACTTTGCGTGCTTGTAGAATATATTAATTTTCACTTAAATACAAATGTTTGGATATTAAATGGAAGGTAATTCAATGTAAAATTTAATAATAAAAGCAGTATTACAATATCTGTATTACAAAAAAAGTTACGCTCCTTTTAGTAGAACAAGAAACATGAATCAAAACACAAATCGTTTTGAATAATGACATGTTTTGTAATAAAAGCGTTCTAGCCAATCACAAACACTGTTCTGAGGACCCATCAAATGTCTGTAACTATAATTTAGGTTATTTGGATGGTAAAAGAGTTATTGTTGTGGAAATATTTTGCGGAATGATGCATACTAGTACAATTAAATAGAGTATAGCTGTTTTTCAATATTTTAAGTCCTTTTTTTAATTAAACTAATTTTAAACAAACAACACCAACAAGAAGAACTGATTGGACATCTACAAAAAGAAGCCGAATTGTCATATTGAGAGAAAATGGCCTCTCTTATTCTGAAATTGCAAGACAAGTTGGTGGTTTAGTGACTTGTTCTGGTGTACGAAAGTTCTGTTTACGTTATGAAAAAACGAAATAAGTGGAAAATAAGGCTAAATCAGGCAGAAAAAAATGCACAACTGCTACTGCCGATAGAAAAATTAAACGGCTATGCCTTCAACATAGAAAAATTTCATCAGATGCCATTAGATGTGAAATGAATGCAGCGGGTATTGCAGTAAGTTCAAGAACAAAAAGAAGAAGGTTATCAGGATTTGGACTACAAGCTAGAATTCCAAGGAAAAAACCATATTTAAATCAAAAGCAACTCGAAAAACTAGTTAAGTGGGCAATAGAACACATTAAATGGTCAGAAAATCAATGGAAGCAAGCAATCTGGAGCGATGAGACTAAAATATCGCTCTTTGGTAGTGATGGTAGAAAATACGTGAGATGTAGAGTAGGTGAAGCGCTTCATCCTGATTGCATTGAAGCAACTATATAAACAACAACAAATGCCATGATTTGGGCATGTATGTATGCAGATGGTGTGGGCCGAATTCAAGTGATTGATGGCATCCTGAAAAACAAAAAATACATCGAAATTGTTCTGGAACCAAAATTGATACCTTCCATCAGGGATTTCTTCCCCAACAAAGCGCCATTTATTTTTCAGCAGGATTCAGCTCCATGCCACACATCAAAAGTATGCAAAGCATGGTTTCAAAATAAAGGCATAGATGTATACCATGGCCATGAAATAGCTCTGATCTCAATCCAATTGAAGATTTGCGGCGACGTTTGAAAATTCTTGTACGAAGAAAACGTCCGTCCAATAAAATACAACTTATTGAATCTATAATTGATTCTTGGCATCATGTGATTACGAAAGATAAACTCCAAACACTCGTTCACTCGATGAAAAGACGCTGTGAAGCTGTCTTAAAAAATGAGGGTTATCCTACTAAGTATTGATTGTGTAAGTATCACTTAAAAAAAATGCAAATCTAAGATAGATCTTACTAAAATGAGCGTAACTTTTTTTTGTAATACAGATATTGTAATACTGTTTTTGTTATTAAATTCCACATTAAATAACCTTCATTTTGATATCTAAACATTTGTATTTAAGTGAAAAGTAATATATTCTTACAAGCACTCAAAGTTGAAAAACATGAAACTTTCAAAAAATGTCCACACTTTTGGCCACCACTGTATATTCACTTTTTGGAGTTACGAAGTTTAAGCTCAGAGTCGGAATTTTTTAACTGAGTGTTAAAATTTTCAAACTGATTTTATCAACTTTTTATCAAATAATTCTTGTAAATATATTTTTATGTTCATTTTTATACAAAGGAGTTATATCTGGTTTTTAAAAATATACATTTGACTCAAAAATAAATTTCTTATATTTTGCAGTTTATACTCCTTGGACGTATTTATAAAGAATAATATGATTGCTGTTGAAAATAAGAAATGAATGCAAGACTAATTTTTAAACTTTGCAATAATTTAAAATGGAATCTAAAGAAAAAATCTAAATTAAAGAAAAGAATTCATTTACCTTTACTGCGGACTGCTTCGCGCTCATCCTGACATTTTGTTCCAGCTGTAATGAATAAAAAAGAATAAGAATGGATTATTATATGCTGAAATCATGTATTTCTTACTTCAGAAATGCAAATTTTATTTCCCGAAACTTTACTTCGTAAGTACAAAGTGTAAATAAGATGTGTGTAAAAATAATTATTATTAAAATTTTATCTGATTAAAAATACATTTGCACAGCTGGTCACCAATGGTGATTCGCTTTTTAATTAATTAAACTTATTAGTTTAAATTAACTTATATTTCAAGGCAGTCGGAACATAAAGATTATCAAGTTCAGAGATTATCATTCATATTAAATCTAGCTTATCACCTGAATAAAGAATAAAAAAATTAATTTTAGAATTAAAATACAAGCAATAGATCAAACAATCAATATATATATATATATATAGGAGATAAAGAATTAATTTATCAAAATGTTGCTCTATAATTTATATAAATTTTATATGATAATTATTCAGAAAGAAAAAGATAAAAATTAAATTTGAATAAATGCGTTTCAGGAATGTTATTTGAGCACAATTGTTTCCAATGAAATTA
>JAPMOR010039555.1:0-16937 GCA_026543865.1 Argiope aurantia | reverse complement strand
GCTTTCTGCACTAGAAAAGGTGATACAGAATTAAAATTTTCGTTTTTTATCACTCATTCGTTTAATTATAAAATAGCGATCAAAATGTGGAAGGCTGGTAATGAGATTAGGTATTTTGCGATGCCCACTGAAGGGAGATTTCTTGGGAGGAGCCCTGCGATATTAAGAAAGTTTCGGGCCCGACGGCACCGCCAACCACGGAGCCCAACAAGGGAAGGCAGCCACCGGCTCTGGACAGTTCCAACCTCGGCACTTACCCTAGTGCTAATCGGTACCTATACGCTGGGAGTTACCCCCGGGGACAGTGACCACCCTTAACGCCAAGCCCAAGGAGTAACCCCTTCGCTTGATCCCTAGCAAGCTAGCCACTTAGGTGGCTAGGTACCAGCCGATTGATACACCGGGGACCACAGTGCACCACCCGTCTGTCAAATGGGTTGCCACGCACGGCAAACACGTGGGGCTTTGGCTTTCCATGAGAAGCAAGAAGCAAACAGAGCGGCGACAGCTTCTCATGGAGAGCTCCCTCGCTTGCCGTCGAGGGAAGGAAAAAACAGCAGAAAGCAGAAGGCATAGGGGAGTTTGAACATGAAGGGAGTAAAGATCCCTGGATACCTAGGGATTGGGACACCCGTACTCACCTAAAGAAGGTGAGCCCCTGAGGGGGCGGAACATATTGTATGTTATTCCATCAGGCCCAGAACTGGTATCATGGGCATGAGATAATGCTGTTTTTAGCTCAGATATCCGAAACTCACAATTATATGGAGAAGTATTTCGGTCATTAAAATTTAAAGGCAACCGTTCCGCGCCATTCTTAATTCTCAGAAAATCGGGGTTATAAGAATTAATTGCTGAAACCTGTGCAAATGATTGACCGATAATGTTGGCTACATCTAATGGGGCAGAATACTTCACACTCCCTCTTTTTAAAACAGGAATGGAAGAGTCATGATATATACCATTAGCAGCCTTTACTTTTCTCCACAGAACTTTGCTGGATGTAGAAGATTTGATAGAGGATATGAATTTTATCCAGGATTCCCTCTGACTACGACGACGTATGCGGCGAGCTAGTGCTTTGGCTTTTTTAAAAGCAACAATGTTCTCTGTGGTAGGATACCTTCGAAATAAGTTCCATAACTTTTTCTGTTGTTTGTGACTGTCGCGACAAACTTCATCCCACCACGGTCTGCGAAAATTTCTTAAGCGTGATGGACTTTTCGGAATAGTAGAAGTTGCGGCACCAATTATAACGTCAATGACATTTTGTACATCTTCAGAAATATCTGTGATATTGGTCATAGTCTCAGTGATATCTGCTAATCGCGAAAAAGACTTCCAGTCTGCCCGCTGGAATAGAAAACGCGGAGGACAATAAGTCGCACCGCCGCTATCGGCATGGGAGACAATAATAGGAAAGTGGTCGCTACTATATAAATCGTTGCTAACATTAAAGTTTAGCAACGGCAGAAATTCGGGTGAGCATATGGCCAAATCAAGGGTATGGAAGCTAAGTCTGGGTTCGTGAAAGTATGTTTTTTTCTTCGTTGTTAAGTAAACAGAGACAGCTATTGGCAATAAACTGCTCAATCTGTCTCCCAAGAGAGTTTGTACTATTTGAACCTCACAAAGTATTATGTCCGTTAAAATCACCAAGTATCACAAAAGACGGAGGAAGCTGGTCCACTAGATTGGCAAGATCTTGCTGACGGATGACATCATGAGGCGGTAAGTAAATGCATCAGACTGTGACTAATGTTCGTACGTGAACTTGTACAGCCACAGCCTGTAGAGAGGTATGCAAATTTAGTTGCGAGCTCGGATAGAGGTTTAAAGTGAAGATAAGACACCTCCAGAATTATGAGAGCCAGTGCCTGCATCTTTCCGAATACAGTTATAACCACGTAATTTAATTGGAATGCTTGGTGTCAGAAAGGTTTCTTGAACATCAATGCAAATAGGATGATATTTGTTTAAAATGCACTTAATGTCAGGAAGTTTAGACCGGAGGCCGCGACAATTCCAAGAAAGGAAGGTACCCATTATGAGTCTGTTTTTGAAGGAGAATGTGTGGAAACATTTGCTGGAGTTGCTTGATCTTCGCAACTCATGTCAAGTTCCAATTTATCCTCAGATGGGTGCAATTTAATATCGGGGTTATTGGATATGCCCCCAAATATGGACGTCAAGTACTTGTGGGCAACACCCTGCGTCGCTAACCCCAATGCGACGGAACTCTTCAAGGTCGATTTTTTTAATTTCATCAGAATATCTTTTCCTGAAAGGCCACGTTTCGCAAGATTTAACGTCAGTGAAGTTTGTGATTTTGACTTTGATTTCCGTTTTTGTTTAGGTGTTGCAGGAGGTTCATGAATACGGTTCATAGATTGTTCTGTATCAGAATCTGTTATTTTTTCCGTGGTATTTGTTTTTGTTGCAAGTGCTACACATTTTTGACAGGAACAATTTTTGCAAAATGTCTTTTGTGCTATTGAAGCATAACTGATGCCAGGAGTTGGAGTCTGAACTTTAACTCTACGCCTGGCCTCTGGATACGATAAATTTTATTTTAAGTGCTGTGATTTCTTTTTCTAATTTCCAGCGTTGACAAAGCGAGAATAGGATGGATGATCCCCATTGCAGTTGACGCATTTTCCTTTTGAGTCACACTGCTGACTGTCGTGACCCTTTTCTGCAGAATGGGCACAGATAAGTGACCCGCGGCAATTTGCCTTTGAGTGGCCAAAGCGCTGGCATTGAAAGCATCTGAGTGGGTTAAGAATGTAAGGCCTCACTGGTAGCTTTATGTATCCTGCGTAAACAAATTCAGGTAAGTTTGGAGTCTTAAACGTTAAAATATGATGCTTCGTTTCAAGACGTTGTCCATCACGCCAGATTGTGATACGGCGGACGTCTACAACTCCTTGCGATTTCATTTCATGTACAATTTCATCAACAGGGATATTTAGCAGCTCACCGCAAGTAATAACACCTTTAGACATATTTAAAGAATTGTGAGGTTTTACAGAAATAGATATTGAAGCCAAAGCCTTTAATTTTTGCATCTGCTGGGCTTGCTTTCGAGAATTCACCTCTACTAACAAGTCACCAGAGCGCATCTTTTTGATTGAAGTCATTTCACCGACAGTTGCTGTTACGGCTTTTTGGACCAGAAATGGCGACACTGTTTGAAATGTTTCATTCGATTCCGATTTACGTGTCACGACTAAAAACCTATCAAAATAGTTAGTTGTATTTTGTACTGGAACAATATGACGCCCACTGAAGGGACCCTTTTGGGGAGATTGGTTGGTTAATTTTATTTTATTGGCGCAAGAGCCATATTTGGCTATACTGCGCCAAACATACGGTAGATAAGATCAAGGTGCTATAACGTATGGGGGTATAGTATTAGCAGGGATTAAAATCTAAAATCACTTCGAAATTTCTCAAACTGAATTATAAAAGTCAAAATATAGCTTGTTAAAGCCAATTAATTCTATTAAAAGCAAGTGCAATTTGTAAAATATTTAGATGCCAAAAAAGGTATAAATTCTCAAGTGTGAAGAATAATAAATGAGACAAATATAAAAGTTATACAGATAAAAGGCTAAAACAATATTAAAACTAGAAAAAATTGAATTTTCAATATGCATATGTTCAATTACGGTTAACAGTCAAAAAATAAAACCTGTGGGGAAAAAAGGAGCGATAAAGCTATATATTTTTGTATTTAGAGGGAATAATGTATTTCCTCTTTTCGTGTTTTTTAGAGAGTGGGGGAGGCGAGCCTTCCAAATCCTCAGACATATTATATTCAATTATATCCTCTTCAGACGCAGAGGTGGAGCTCATATTAGCATCGGCATCAGATTCTTGAAACTGCACATTCTTTGTTTCATCCGAAGGGAAAACAGACGTAAAATTAGAAGTACCAGGTAAAGGAGTTTTAACAGGGCAAACCCCCTCAGGGGCTCACCTACTGTAAGTGAGTACGGGTGTCCCAATCCCGAGGTTCCCAGGGATCTTTACTCCCTTTCGGTTCGCACTTCTCTACACCTTCTGCTCTCTGCTGCTTTTTCCTTCCCACGACGGCAAGCGAGGGAGCTCTCCATGAGAAGCTGTCGCCACTCTGTTTGCTTCTTGCTTCTCATGGACAGCCAAAAACCCCACGTGTTGACCGTGCGTGGCAACCCATTGGAAGGGTGGTGCACTGTTGGTCCCCAGTATATCAATTCGGTCGGTAGATAGCCACCAGAGTGGTTAGTCTGCTAGGGATCAAGCGAAGGGGTCACCTTCTGGGGCTCTGCGTTAAGGGTGGTATACGTTCCTGGAAGTGGCCCTTAGCGTATAGGTTCCAGCTAGCATCAAGGTGGATACTGAGGCTGGGAATTCCCAGAGCCAGCAATCGCCTTCCCATGTAGGGCTCCGTGGTGGGCGGTGTCGTTGGGGCCCGAATTTCTATTCTACTGTGTATGGGCTCTTCCTTCAAACCTTCTTTCTGTTATCCAATTACCACTGATACTCGTTTCGTTATTGTTCACACAGCTAAAACATTTCATTCGGTTTCTCCTTTTCTCATTACACGACTAATTGTTTCTGTTATTGGTGAAGTCAAGGATGTTAAAAAACTTCGTTCTGGCGATCTTCTCATTGAAGATGTCAATAAAACGCAAATTTCAATTATGAAGAAGCTTAAAAAGCTTGGCGATTTTCCCGTTGAAACCTCTCCACATAAATCTTTAAACTACTCTAGAGGTATAATTTCTGAAAAAGACCTTTTAGCAAATACAGAACATGAACTTGTGCAGGAACTAAGTTGTTATAAAGTTATTGCAGCACGTCGCATCCACACCAAGCGAGACGGTGTCATGGTGCCTACGCAGCATGTGGTTCTCATTTTTTCGACTCCTGACCTCCCAAAAGCAATACGGGCTGGTTACTTACATTGTAGTGTGCGTCAATACATTCCAAACCCTCTGCGCTGCTTCAAATGCCAGAGATTCGGCCATTCTCAACAAAGTTGTAGAGGTAATGTTAGATGTGCTAAATGTGCTGAAATTGGACACGATTCTAAAACATGCACTTCAGAAACCCTAAAATGCTGTAACTGCTTAGCTACACATCCTGCCTTTTCCCTAACCTGCCCAAAATGGTTGATTGAAAAACAAATACAGGCCACAAAAGTGAAACAAAATATATCTTATGCAGAAGCTCGTAGATTAGTTGTTGGACAGACACCAAAGCCAGGTCTATCATATTCTTCTGTTCTCACTCAAAAAACAGAGATTGGTATTCAGTACGACCTTAATGATATCAGCCCAGTGAAAATATTGACTCCCTCTTCAAATATACCAAATAAAGCCACATCTGCCAAGGCTTCAAACTCACCGGAGCAACCGCTTTCTAAGGTGACACAATACATTACAGTTGCCAGAGGCCAAAAAAATGCAAAAGGAAAAAGTCGAAAAAATCAAAATTTCCGTCTCTACAGCATCCTCCACGTCCTCCTGATTCTTCCAAAATGGAAGTCTCTAATGAGATTTTAAAATTAACAACCTCCTCTTCTGATCTGTCGGATGTTGAAATGGATCATTCTACGATTATTTCTGATGCAGGTGCTGGTGTCAGTAGCAATCCTGAACTCCATTCTTAAAATTCAAGTGTCTAGGTATTTCCTGGAATTGCCGCGGTTTTCGCTCTAAAATCACCGATATTAAAACATTAATTAACGCTTATCAGCCTGCTATTATAGCCCTTCAAGAAACTCTTTTGAAATCAACACATCCAGCAAAAATTCGGGGTTACTCAAGTACTAGAAAAGATGTAGATATAGGTGCAGCCCCAACGGGAGGTGTCTGTATATTGACTTCAAATTTGTATCCCAGTACCGTTCTTCCAATACATACTTCATTACAGGCCGTTGCAATACAAATCCATTTTAAAACCCTTATAACAGTTTGTAACATTTACCTCCCAACAAATGAAACTATTAATCAGGAAGAACTAAATTTGTTAATTGATCAGTTACCCACACCTTTCATCTTGTTTGGAGACTTTAATGGTCATAGCATGTTATGGGGTAGTGATAAAAATAATTCTCGTGGAAGACAGATCGAGAAACTTATCTCCGATCACTGTCTCTGTCTACTTAACAGAGATGAAAAAACTTATTTTCATATGGCAACACGCACATTCCATACATTGGACTTGGCTATTTGTTCTCCTTCACTTATGCCCTCGCTGAATTTTATTGTTGAAAGTGACCTTCATAACAGCGATCACTTCCCGCTTCTAGTCTCCCATGCTGACAATGTTTGTGCGAATTCATTTCCACGGAAATACCTTTTCCGGCGTGCAGATTGGAAAGCATTCAAACAACTCGCTGTGATCACTGAGGAAATGGTAAAGTCTTCAGACATAAATGACGCAGTTCGATACGTCACTGATGCAATAATTGCTGCTGCTGATGCATCAATACCCAAGAGCTCTTCTCATCCGCACAGATTGCGAAAACCGTGGTGGAGCGATGCATGCTATGATGCTCTTAAGAAACAGGAAAAAATGTGGGGTATCTTCCGTTGATACCCAACCACAAAAAACTTTATTGCCTTTACGAGCATGTGCTTTGGCGCTTTTAGAGTCCGCCGTAGAAGTGAACGAGAGTCGTACATACGATTCGCTTCTTCAATAACTTCTTCAACATCGAGTTCTCAATTGTGGCGAAAAGTTACAGTAGCAAACGGTATTTACAACTATTTCACATTTCCCATCCTGAAGCGTGGTAATACCATTTACTCTTCCCCGGAAGATATCGCTAATATCATTGGAGAAACCTTTGCTGAGATTTCCAAATCCCATTCTTACTCTATGACTTTCCAGGAAATTAAGAAACGCTTTGAACAGCATCCTGTATCATTTGATAGCGACAAATATGCTCCCTACAACTGTGAATTTAAAATGTTCGAATTACAGAAGGCTCTATCCCAGTGTCATAATTCATCTCCAGGACCAGATGGAGTAACATACTGCATGCTTCAAAATCTACGCGAAAATTCCCTCTTAAATGTTCTTCGATTGTTTAACCGAATCTGGAATGAGCATGTTTATCCAAAACAATGGCAAAATGCTATTGTTATTCCAATATTAAAACCCGGGAAAGATAGCGCTGACCCACTAAGTTACCGACCTATAGCACTTACAAGCTGTCTTTCAAAAACACTTGAGAGAATGATCAACTCCAGATTAATATATGAACTGGAAATGAATAATTTTATACCAATATATCAGAGCGGATTCCGTAGAGGACGCTCTACACTAGACAATATTGTTTATTTAGAGACTCAGATCCGTAATTCATTTGTAAAAAAATGTCATTTAGCTTCTGTTTTCTTTGACGTTGATAAAGCGTATGACCGCACTTGGCGTTACGGTATCCTACGTACTTTATCAGATTATGGATTTTATGGAAATTTACCGATTTTTAAAAGAAACTTTTTATCTCATCGTTCTTTTAACATTCGTGTTGGTGGTATACTTTCAAACTCTTTCATTCAATCTGAGGGCGTCCCTCAGGGAAGCGTTTTGAGTGTAACCCTTTTCATCCTTCACATTTCAAAAGTACTTTTAAGTTTGCCACAATCAATTCAAAGCAGTCTGTACGTAGATGACTTGCAAATATCTTGTCAGGGAGCGAACATGAATGAAATCGAGAGAAGACTTCAAACTGCTATCAATAGTATCCTTTCATGGTGCGAACGAAACGGCCACACCATCTCCTGAAGCAAAAGCTGTGTTGTGCATTTTTGCAGAAAAAGGAACTTGCATCCTGAACCAGAACTTCATATTCACAATCAACCTATTCCAGTCGTTCAAGAAGTTCGTTTCCTAGGAGTTATCTTGGACAGTAAACTGACTTTTTTATCGCACATTCTATATTTACGTAAAAAGTGCGAAAGGTTATTGAATATTTTGAAGGTTTTGTCAAACACTACTTGGGGCGCGGATCGTATTTCTCTCATTAGGATATATCAGGCTGTAATACTTTCTCGCATTGATTATGGCTGTATTGTTTATGGCTCTGCACGCAAATCTGTCTTGCGGAAACTTGATCCTGTTCACCATTCAGCTTTAAGGATATGCTCTGGAGCCTTCCGAACATCCCCCATCGAGAGTCTTTATACTGAATGTCATCAAATGCCACTATATTTGAGGAGACAGAAATTGTCACTCATTTATTATTTTAAAGTAATGTCGAACTCTAATCATCCTTTGAAACATCTGCATTCCAGTTATCCAACCATCAGATTTTATAATGCTCGTCCATCATGTATCCGTCCTTTTTTAGACCGCACGAAACTTTTGATTAAAGATATGAACCTGGAGGAATTGCAAGTCCTGTCGACAGGTGTTTTTCATCAAGCCCCTTGGGAAATGCTATCAGTAGAACATATAAATCCCATCATAAATTTTAATAAGAGTGAAACTTCTCCAGTCATTTTTCAAAGTTTTTTCCACTCTCATCGAAATCACTATTCTGATTATATTGCCGTCTTTACAGATGGTTCTAAAACTGAGGGGCACACAGGTTTTGGTGTTGTATTTGATAATATTTCATACATCCATAGTCTTTCTTCCTCATTTTCCGTCTATAGTGCCGAAGCAATGGCAATATTTTATGCCTTGCAACGAATTTCTAGAAGTAAATTTCGGAAATTCTGTATTTATAGTGATAGCAGGAGTGTTCTAACACATCTGGGACACCATTCTTTCCACTACCATCCAATTGTTTTGGATATTTTATATAGCTACCATTCCCTCGAAAAGAACGGGTTTGACATAATATTTTGCTGGATCCCAAGTCACGTTGGAATTGATGGCAACGAGAAGGCAGACAGCATAGCTCGATTGGCCTCAACTCCTTTAAATTATGAAACACAATATGATGACATCCACCGATGTGTGCAACGAAATATCTATACTCAGTGGCAGGAATCCTGGAGCTGCCAAATCGACAACAAACTTTACAGCATTAAACCTATTATTAACACATGGCCGACTATGCCTTCTCGTCAGGCTGATGTGAGGCTGACTCGCCTTCGAATTGGTCATACTCGTTACACTCACAAGCATTTGTTATTTAGAGACCCGGCACCGATATGTTCCTCATGCAGAATACCAGACTCGAGAGATCATATTTTAACAAAATGTCCAGATTTCAACCCCGTTCGTCTATATTTTTTTGGTACTACTGATGTAAATCTGAAAGACCTGCTGGGGGAAAGGCCCCACCTACAGTTGTTTGCTTTCCTTAGACATATTGGATTTTTATCAAAAATTTAAAAATTTTCTTCATATTTTAGATGTTTATATGAACTTTATATTTCATTTGAAATTTTAATATTTTGCTATTTTATTCCTTATTCTTCGCTGTTTAACATTTGTTTCATGTTTATCTTGTATCGTAGCGCGTATTTTTTAGAATTTTACATACATGGTTTTACGTTTTTAATCAATGTTTGGCGCAGCTTAGCCAGATTTGGCTCTTGTGCTACTAAAATTCAAATTCCACTTCTATAGATGTTTAAAATCAAAATTATGTATATTTCAAGTAAGAACAATTTGGAAATTAATACATATCTGCATTACGATAAAAAAATAACATGATACATTAATTAAAATAAAAAATATTTAAGATAAGCCATGAAGATTATAGAGAAGTATTAAGATATTTGCGTCACGATTAAAAGTAAAGTCTTCGCGATGCCTGAGAAAAACGCCGAATACATTATTGAATTTGCTTAATAATTTGTTTCTCAAAATGAGGTTGGCAATGCATTATTTATCAATAGGATCGAATTCAGACGTTGTCAATGTGCCATCCATTTGACAAATGTGACTTTGGGATCATAGTACCCTCTGATCATACATTAAAAAAAATACCTTTCGAAAAATTTAGAATTTATCTTGTACCCTTTCGTTATTTTTTAAGATAATTTAAAGCAATAATCTATTTTGGTAGATGAAACAAAAATTTACATTTAAAAGATGCTTCTTTCCTATTAACCACACCTTTTTCTCTCTTCTCCGTGACTTGCTCTTTTCTCCGTTCTCCGTGACTTTTTGTTTTCTTCCTATACATACGAAATAACAGATTTTAAATTTCCTTTTATATTATATTAAACATTTAATAAAATTCATACTTTTAATTAAAAACTAAGAACTTCAAATCCAACAGTTTTTTTCCGTCAGTTATGACTAATTAGTACCAATAGAAGCCATTTCCCAATTTCCGGCAACCTAGGAATATCTGAAAATTATTTTATTTCTTGATGGTAATAAATAAATTTATTATGGTGGTCGGGTTCAGCCCTTATATTTCAAGTTTGCAGATTCCTGATAACCTTAAATAAAGCAACGAGAAAAACGCGATTCGATTGGAATTACAATTTTCGGTTATCACAGCCGCAAATTTATCTTCCTGAGAAAGAAATTTCTTCCTTGAATGCCGTTTCTCCTTCCTCTAATAACACAAAATTCGACAGATATGGTGAATTTTAGGAAAATTAAATTGTACAAGATAATGGCATTTAGAAAACTTAGAAGCATTCATTAAATCAGAACATTACCTAAAATCAGATAGAATAACCACCGTTACCTTACATACTAATTAGAAGAGTCAATACTATGATAAATAAACAATTCGAAAACATTTAAATAAAATTAATTCAATAGAACATTTATGAAAGAAACACACATTAAATTATGATGGAACTGTATTTTACCATGAAATACAAACAATACAATAAAATATTTTTGATAATTATGCAGAATTTGGCATTAAATTTGGAGGGGCAAATTTTGTTTGGAGTATTACGTAGCAATCAGATATACTACGTTTTCAGGAGTACTATGTTTTCAGGAACAATTAATTATGAATACATTTAGAAAGATCCACACGAGTTGTGTCATTATAATTGATTTTAATTTCATTGATTGAGCTTAACGTTTTTAACATCCTATCAAAACATCTTCACCCTGTTTATTAGTTCATGGAAAACCAGCAAAGTTTAGACGATATCCATGTAGACAGAATTCACGATCTGCGAATATGTTGAGAACTGATAAATTCTCCAACTAGTAGATGTAAATGTTTGGCAATTGTAGATAATGGCATCACTATTGTACAGAAACCTCCGTCTCCGCCTTTCTACCGGTTTTCTTTCAGCTTCAGAAATAGCTTTCAGAAAGAAGGATTTTCACCAGATTCGCAAAGTGCTAATTTATTCTTTCGTTTAGAGATTCAATTAAAAATCACATTTTAAATTATAAATGTCAAACTGATTTCTTCTTGTTATAGAAAATTAAATCCTTCCAGCAATAATTTAAAATTAACAAACATCACTAAAGCTTCAAATAAAAGTAGAGTTTTAAACTAAATATTTGGCTTCTGAGTGTTTCCTTTAAAACTGTGCCGCATGAGTTATAAAAAAGAACCTGAACACTGAAGCAATGTTTGTCTCCACTGCAAACTAAAAATATTTCTAAATTCGCTAAATAAATTTCGTCCAAATTTCACAATGGCTCTCAATAATTAAACAGATTCAATGAATGTTACTGCAGTATAAAAGATTTCACTTAAAGTAGAAATTAAATTTATTCGAAAATTATGAGAATTCTTCCATTTAACCCAAAGAAAAGCAGACACGCTCCTTCTTGAGCCTAGAAAGAAAAACAGGCTCCTTCTTGAGCCCAGAAAGAAAAACAGGCTCCTTCTTGAGCCCAGAAAGAAAAACAGGCTCCGTTTGAGCCCAGAAAGCAACACAGGCTCCGCTTGAGCCCAGAAAGCAACACAGGCTCCGCTTGAGCCCAGAAAGAAAAACAGGCTCCGCTTGAGATCAAATAATAGACCCCAATGTTAAAACAAAAGAATATATATATATATCCGCCAGTTGATTTGAAAGTTTAAAAACAGCCACCGCTCGATTTGAAAGTTTAAAAACAGCCGCCGCTCGATTTGAAAGTTTAAAAACAGCCGCCGCTCGATTTGAAAGTTTAAAAACAGCCACCTCTCGATTTGAAAGTTTAAAGCCACCTCTCGATTTGAAAGTTTAAAAACAGCCACCTCTCGATTTGAAAGTTTAAAAACAGCCACCTCTCGATTTGAAAGTTTAAAAACAGCCACTTCTCGATTTAAAAGTTTAAAATCAACCTTACTTTGAATTAAAAATTCAAATTTGAAATTCATTTCTCTACATATTTATCATCCATTTAGGCATAATCGAAAAGCAACTCAGTTTGAGTTGTCAATGAAAGTGAAATCGTTCTTCAGTTTACTCTTCATTGAAAGTAGGTTGCTTGATTTTAAGCCGCAATATGCAATAATGGTTTCAATTAAAAATTTCTATTCCCTTTTTAAAGAGAAGTTGCTTTGTCAGTAATACGACAATTTATTGACGCATGATATTTTTAAAACGTTAAATACCTAGGAAACTTATCAATCGGTACGCACTTCAGGAATTTTAATTTGAAATAATTTAAAAGGTGTCGATAAATGCTCTTTAAATACATGTATTGGATCCCAAAATTGAAGTGTTAATCGATGAGTGATTAAATATTACAGTAGTATGTCTTTGATCGGAAGAAAATATTCTGAGACATTTCAGTCATTTTACAAAAGATTGTCACCTGCCTTTGCAACTGACCACGAAGCTTGTTTATCCTCAAGTTCTGG
Organism: Argiope aurantia; assembly: GCA_026543865.1. Classification (NCBI taxonomy): domain Eukaryota; kingdom Metazoa; phylum Arthropoda; class Arachnida; order Araneae; family Araneidae; genus Argiope; species Argiope aurantia. The sequence goes on along the minus strand of JAPMOR010039555.1, from coordinate 4,201 downwards.
TATCTGAAGTTCGGAAAGCTGTTGAAGAGTTTGATGTTTTGAAGAGTACGGGCCATTCAAAATATATTGAGATTTTAATTCGATGTTTAATAAGCAATCCACAATTGCATTAAAGGTAGTTTTTTACCTCCAGGATGAATAGAAGCTTCAAGTTCGAGATGTTTTTAAATTTTTTTTATTAATGACTTGTAAGTAGTTACACTTCAGCAGAGTCTGAGATTTCTTTTAAATTATTCAGAGGCAAACCCCTCAGGGGCTCTCCTTTATTAGGTGAGTACGGGTGTCCCAATCCCGAGGTACCCAGGGATCTTTACTCCCTTTATGATTTACTCTCCACTACGCCTTCTGCTGTCTCCTTTTTTTCTTTCCCTTGAGGGTAGACGAGGGAGCTCTTCATGAGAAGCTGTCGCCGCTTTGTTTGCTTCCTGCTTCTCATGGACAGCAAATACCCCCACGTGTTTGCCGTGCGTGGTGACCCATTGAACGGGTGGTGCACTGTGGTCCCCGGTGTATCAATCGGCTGGTCGCTAGCCACCTGAGTGGTTAGTTTGCTAGGGATCAAGCGAAGGGGCTACTCCTTGGGCTTGGAGTTAAGGGTGGTCACTGTCCCCGGGGGTAGCTCCCAGCGTATAGGTACCGATTAGCACTAGGGTGGATGCCGAGGCTGGGAATGACCAGAGCCGGTAATTGCCTTCCCTTGTTGGGCTCCGTGGTGGGCAGTGCCGTCGGGCCCGAATCTCGTTCAATGTCGTATGGGCTCTTCCAAACGTGGTCCCTTCGGTGGGCGTCGTATTATTCCAAATACCTTAACTGTTCCAAATCACGATTCCTTTTTTGTTATCAAGCGTGTTTCCGAAAAGAATGAAAATTTTAATTCTGTATCACCTTTTCTCGTACAGAGGGCATTCACAGCAACCGTAGGCGAGGTTTCTTCAATACGAAAAATGCGGTCTGGTGACTTGCTGGTTGAAGTGAATTCAAAAAAGCAAGCCCAGCAAATATTAAAATTGAAAGCTTTAGCTACCATTACCGTTACAGTCAGTTCACACACATCATTAAATTATTCCAAAGGCGTTATAACCTGCGGGGAATTGTATAATGTTCCCCTTGAAGAAATATCTGCAGAACTAAAACATCAAGGTGTCACCAATGTACAACAGATTTCTATACGGCGGGATGGCCAAATCCTTCCCACTAAACATTATATACTCACCTTCCATAGTCCATGTTTACCAGAATTTATCTATGCAGGCTATATAAAATTACCAGTAAGACATTATATTCCTAACCCGTTGAGATGTTTTCAGTGTCAGCGTTTCGGCCACTCTGAAGCCAACTGCCGCGGGACTCTCACTTGCGCCCGTTGTGCTGAGAAAGGGCACGATAGTCAGCAGTGTTCCGCACCTGAAAAGTGTGTGAACTGTGGTGGCAATCACACTTCCTTTTCTAGATCGTGCGAACGCTGGACACTTGAGAAAAAAAATCATTACAGTGAAAATAAAAGAAGCCTTATCTTACCCTCAAGCCAGAAAGAAAATTTTATCTCAAACACCGACTCCCGGTCTGAGTTATGCCTCCGCCGTACAGAAATCGTTTTGTGTAAACTGTACGTGCCAGAACTGTCTCAAAAATCCTAGCCATTCTAAAACAAATACAAAAACATCGGATTCCGATTCTGAATCAAACACCAACCCCACTTTAGAAATTCATAGACCTGAAAAGGTCGTAACAAAATCAAAATCTCAATATTCCCTGAAGTTGAAGCTTTCTAAACGTGGCCTCTCAAAAACAAGTTTGCCTTCGAAGTTAAAATTGCCTAAAGGTCAGAAATCCGTCGCTTTAGGACTTGCGACGCAGGGCATAGTCCATAAGGACTTGACATCTATTTTTGGTGAAGCACCCAAAAGTCCTGAATTCATCGCGCTTCATCCGTCTGAAGAAGAGGATGAAGAAATGAGTTGCGATGTCTCGCAACACTCAAAAATCGTCACCAATACCTTTAAAACAAAAAGAACCTCTTAATGGGTACCTTTCTTTCATGGAATTGTCGTGGTCTTAGAACAAAACTACAAGACATCAAATCAATTATCAACACATTTCATTCCTTTTGCTTTGGCTTCCAAGAAACTTTCTTGAAGCCAAATATATCGTTAAAACTGCGTGGCTATAATTGTGTTCGGAAAGATGCAGTCTCTGGATCTCGTAGTTCGGGAGGAGTCTGTATTCTAACATCAAATCTGTCTCCGAGCACACCTCTCTTATTACACACTTCCCTGCAGGCTGTGGCTGTGCAAATTCATACTCGAACACTGGTTACAGTCTGCTGCATCTACTTGCCACCACATGATGTCATAAGTCAGCAAGAACTTAACAAAATAGTAGACCAGCTTCCCAAACCGTATTTATTAATAGGCGATTTCAATGCTCATAGCACCTTCTGGGGCTCAGAAAATACGAACTCTCGAGGGAGACAGATTGAGCAATTTATTGCCAATAACTGTCTCTGCCTACTGAATAACGGAGAAAAAACATACTTCCACGAGCCAACACGTACATTCCATAGCATCGATCTTGCCATTTGCTGTCCTGAGTTATTGCCATTGCTGAAATTTAAAGTCGGAGATGATCTTTATGGTAGTCATCATTTCCCTTTAATTATTTCCCAAGTCGATAGAAATAGTGGAACTCGTCCTCCACAACATTTCCTTTTCGAGCAAGCAGACTGGTCCGTATATACAAAATTGGCAGATATTACTCAGGAAATGGTCAGCACTACAGACATTTCGGAAACCGTGCAAAATATCATTGATGTCTTGATTAACGCCGCTAATAAATCCATTCCTAAAAATTCACCAGGTTCGCGAAAATTTCAAAGACCTTGGTGAAATAAAGCATGTCACGACAGTCACAAACAGCAGAAGAAATTATGGAACGTCTTCAGAAGGTACCCAACGACGGAAAACCTTGTCGCATTTAAACGAGCCAGAGCTGTTGTTCATCGTATTCGGCGACGTAGCCAGAGGGAGTGCTGGATAAGATATATTTCCTCAATTACATATCGCACTCCAAGCAAACAACTATGGAGTAAGGTAAAAGCTGCAAATGGAGTTTATCGGGAGTTTTCATTTCCTATCCTAAAATCCGGTAGTACAACATATTCTTCTTAGATGTCGTAGATTCCTTCTTAGATTCCATTAGATGTCGCTGATATTCTCGGACAGACTTTCGCATAAGTTTCCGCTGCCAAATCATATTGCCCTGATTTCGTGGCTTTTAAGAATCGCGCGGAACAGATGACTTTGGATTTCCAAACTCGGAAACTTTGTCCGTACAATTGCGATTTGCAGATGACCGAATTAAGAGGGGCATTGTCTCAAGCTCATGATACTAGTCCTGGTCCAGATGGAATATTCTATAGTATGCTTCGCCATTTGAGTGTATCATAGCTCTCCAGTCTCCTGTATCTATTTAATAGAATCTGGAAAAAGCAGACTTACCCATATCAGTGGCAAGAGGCTTTTGTGATTCCCGTTCTGAAACCGGGAAAGGATCCAGAAAATCCTCTGCACTACAGGCCTATCACTTTAACGAGTGTTCTTTGCAAGACACTTGAACGTATGGTCAACGCCCGTTTAATCTTTGAATTGGAGAAAATGACATGTATTCCGCTCTTGCAGAGTGGTTTCCGTAAGGGGCGCACCCCAATTGATAATATCGTCCAACTGGAAACCTACATTCGCAATGCTTTTGTACGTAGAAACCATCTTGTCTCCATTTTCTTTGACATAGAGAAGGCGTATGACCGTACATGGCGATACGGAATTCTTCAGAAACTTTTTAACTTGGGTTTTAGGGGAAATCTTCCAATTTTTATTCGAAATTTTTTAACTTCTCGAACTTTCCGAGTTCGTGTCGGCAATTTTTACTCCAATTATTTTATTCAAGAGGAGGGTGTTCCACAAGGGAGCGTCCTCAGTGTTACGCTTTTTATCATCCATTTTAGTGACATACTTAATCATTTACCACCATCTGTGCAGGGAAATTTATACGTTGACGATCTGCATATCTCTTGTGAAGGTAGTGATATGCGTTTAATTGAACTTCAACTGCAAAATGCAGTTAACAGATTAAACAAGTGGTGCGAGAAAAATGGGCACACTCTTTCTGCCGAAAAGAGTAAATGTGTGCATTTTTGCAGGAA
>JAPMOR010039548.1:550976-624291 GCA_026543865.1 Argiope aurantia | reverse complement strand
CATCATATTTCCTTTCTAGTGTATTTTTACGCTTATTTATTGAAAATGAGACAATTTTTCACACTATAAACTTATTTAATGGAGGCAATTCACGCCATCGTGATGTGCTTCTAATGGGCCGAATTAACACAATTCTGGAATTTAGTAGTATGACTTCGAAGCATAGAGAAAGATAGTATTTAGTTTTATGTCATGAGATTGCAGAGTCATAGCGGTGGTAGATCATAGATGTTTTGGACTTCATCAATACAAAAGATTAACATATTTAAGTTACTTTTTAAATCCAAATTTATAAAGAGCGACAAAAAGAAAATAATGTTTCCATCACGGTTGCTACTTTTCACTATTATCAACTCACTGAAGACAAATGGCGGAATGAAAAAAATTATATAACACTCAGGAGCCACTAACACCCGCTAAGACAATGCTTGACTTGTCATTTCCAACCAATTAATTTACTGGTGAAAGCAATTTATTTATTGCCAGTATAATATACTATGTCTCATTTATTTGAAACCAGCCGCCTTTGGCGACCTGCCGGTTCGCCAGTATTACCGCTCGCTACAATTTTCAATTAAATATTTTAAGTAACTGGTCTCTTAATAGATTCTCAAACAAAATATTTTTAATCTTCAAATTTTGAGAGTCATACCAAACTTATACAGTTATTTAGATCGTTTCGGTCAATTTACTATATATATTTTACTAATTTGCTGTCGTTTCCGGTAAAACTTCAACTTTAATTTAAAGTAGAAATGATGAAATTGCAGTTAATACAAAGATATTTTTTAATAAAACCAAGCGTTTTATTTTATTTATCATCTTTATTGTTATTTATTTATTATTATTACTATTGAATATGAGTATTGCAAACAGAATCGCTCGGTATTTAAGTCTTATGTGAACTACAGAATATTTTTCATAATTTATGTAATATCTCAAAGAATAATTCAACAAAAATTTCTCAGATTCAGCATACAATTCAGTTTTTAGTTTTGCTTTCAAAAGGATTGAAATGAAATCAATAATAATACTTTCTTCCGGCCTATAAGTATATTTCAGAAATAATGAAGTCTAAATTTAATGCAGTAAGGTATCATATTCTGTGAAATATTCTGGACACACCAAATTTTAAATAAATGAATGAATGTTTCTATTTTCCACGATCAACTAAGATTTATTTATGAAGTTTCGAATGTTTAAAATTTAGAAAAACTCAACATTTTCATAATCTTAGGCCAATTAATCTTGAAAACCCTCGCGCTTATTGGCGTATTTTCTTTGAAACGATCGATGGAAAATCTAAAATTATCCTTTTTTTTATTGAATAGTGATATTCAAATTTTCATAAATCAGTCAGTTTAAGTGATTGATTTAGTTGATTGGAAATTAACTCTTTTTATTTAAAATATTTTTGTTTCAAGAACATTTTGTTATTCGTGATTGCCACAGAAAAAGATTTCTGTAAAATCAAAAATTCGTTATTTATTAGAGCATTTATTGAATCAAATTACATAAAATATAATCTTTTTCCATTTAGACCATTTTAGCAGATCTGTGTCTTACTAAAGGTTTATAAATTAGCTGTGTGGCCCTGATTTAAATGGATATCCTGTTCATATTAAACAAAACTTGCTTTAAAATAAAACTGAGTTATTGGATTAATAATATAGAGAGTGTAAAAGATCATAAAATAATTTTTCTAAAATTTATTTTTTAGAAAAAATAATATTTTATATTTGTTTCCTTCCCTACAGACACGTGAAGAAAATTACATTTTTGCAGATTTCATTTCCAAAAAAGATTTAATTTATTTTTAGTTAGAGCATTAATCAATGTGATGGCACACTTTGAAAAAAGCTAATTTTTCCCCATGATTGCGAAACGTCAATTTTATTTTTATTTTGTATGAAAAAAATTATTGAAAAATATAGTTAAAATATTTATTTAAAAATTCACTAAAAATAGAAATTTAATTTTAAGGTTAAAACATTGGTATCATTTAAAAGATAAATTTTTGATCTTTAATTTCATGCAAAAATCTTTTTTGTGCGGTAATATTTTCGGAAGTTATAGCGGAAACACGCCAAAATTTCGCTTAATTTTTAAATAAATAAAATTCTAATTAAAAATTCGAAAAAAGAACCCCCCAGGTGCACATTCCTGAACTCCAAGGTATACATGTGCCAAATTTGGTAGCTGTAGGTTGAATGGTCTGGCCTGTAGAGCGCCAACACACAGACACACACACAGACACAAACACATTGAGCTTTATTATAAGTACTAGCCGCCTTTGGCGACCAGCCCGGGTCGCCAGCATTACCGCTCGCAACAATTTTCAATTAAATATTTTAAGTAACTGGTCTCTTAATAGATTCTCAAACAAAACATTTTTAATCTTCAAAATTTGATAGTCATACCAAACTTATACTGTTGTTTAGATAGTTTCGTTCAATTTATTATATATATTTTGCTAATTTGTTGTCATTTCCGGTAAAGCTTCAACTTTAATTTAAAGTGGAAATGATGAAATTGCAATTAATATAAAGATATTTTTTAATAAAACCAAGCGTTTTATTTTATTTATCATCTTTATTGTTATTTATTTATTATTATTATTATTGAATATGAGTATTGCAAACAGAATCGCTCGGTATTTAAGTCTTATGTGAACTACAAAATATTTTTCATAATTTATGTAATATCTCAAAGAGTAATTCAACAAAAATTTCTCAGATTCAGCATAAAATTCAGTTTTTAGTTTTGTTTCCAAAATGATTGAAATGAAATGAATAATAATAATTTGTTCCGGATTATAAATATATTTCAAAAATTATGAAGTCTAAATTTAATGCAGTAAGGTATCATATTCTGAGAAATATTCTGGACACAACAAATTTTAAATAAATGAATGAATGTTTCTAATTTCCACGATCAACTAAGATTTATTTATGAAGTTTCGAATGTTAAAAATTTAGAAAAACTCAACATCTTCATAATCTTAGGCCGATTAATCTTGAGAAACCTGCACGCTGATTGGCGTATTTTCTTTGAAACGATCGATGAAAAATCTAAAAGTATCCTTTTTTTATTGAATAGTGGTATTCAAATTTTCTAAATCAGCCAGTTTTATGAAATAAAAATGATTGATTTAGTTGATTGGAAATTAAATCTTTTTATTAAAAATATTAGTGTTTCAAGAACATTTTGTTAATCGTGATTTCCACAGCAAAAGCTTTATGTAAAATCAAAAATTCGTTATTTATTAGAACATTTATTGAATCATGTTACATAAAATATAATCATTTTCCATTTAGACCATTTCAGCAGATCTGTATTTAACTAAAGGTTTACAAATTAGCTGTGTGGCCCTGATTTGAATGGATATCCTGTTCATATTAAACAAAACTTGCCTTAAAATAAAATTGATTTATTGGATTATTAATATAGAGAGTGTGAAAGATCATAAAATAATTTTTCTTGAATTTATTTTTTAGAAAAAATAATTCATATTTGTTTCATTTCCTACAAACAAGTGCCGAAAATTATATTTTTGAAGATTTTATTTCCAAAAAGATTTAATTTATTTTTAATTGGAGCTTTAATCAATGTGATGGCAACACTTTGAAAAAACCTAATTTTTTCCCATGAATGCGAAACGTGCTTAATTTTAATTTTTATTTTTTACGAAAAAAATTATTGAAAAATATAGTTAAAATATTTATTTAAAAATTCATTAAAAATAGAAATTTAATTTTAAGATTAAAACAGTAGTATCATTTAAAAGATAAATTTTTGATCTTTAACTTCATGTAAAAATCTTTTTTGTGCGGTAAAATTTTCGGAAGTTATAGCAGAAACACGTCAAAATTTCGCTTAATTTTTAATAAATAAAATTCTAGTTAAAAATTTGAAAAAATAACTCCCAGGTACACATTCCCTGCCTCCAAGGTATACACGTGCCAAATTTGGTAGCTGTAGGTTGAATCGTCTGGCCTGTAGAACGCCAACACACACACACACACACACACATTGAGCTTTATTATAAGTATATAGATAAAGATTATTGAATATGAGTATTGTAAACAGAATCGTACGGTATTTAAGTCTTATGTATACTACAGAATATTTTTCATAATTTATGTAATATCTCAAAGAATAATTCAACAAAAATTTCTCAGATTCAGCATAAAATTCAGTTTTTAGTTTTGCTTTCAAAAGGATTGAAATGAAATCAATAATAATATTTTGTTCCGGCCTATAAATATATTTCAAAAATTATGAAGTCTAAATTTAATGCAGTAAGGTATCATATTCTGAGAAAAATTCTGGACACACCAAATTTTAAATAAATGAATGAATGTTTCTATTTTCCACGATCAACTAAGACTTATTTATGAAGTTTTGAATGTTAAAAATTTAGAAAAACTCAACATCTTCATAATCTTAGGCCGATTAATCTTGAGAAACCTGCACGCTGATTGGCGTATTTTCTTTGAAACGATCGATGAAAAATCTAAAACTATCCTTTTTTTATTGAATAGTGGTATTCAAATTTTCATAAATCAGCCAGTTTAAGTGATTGATTTATTTGATTGGAAATTAAATCTTTTTATTAAAAATATTAGTGTTTCAAGAACATTTTGTTAATCGTGATTTCCACAGCAGAAACTTTATGTAAAATCAAAAATTCTTTATTTATTAGAGCATTTATTGAGTCAAGTTACATAAAATATAATCATTTTCCATTTAGACCATTTTAGCAGATATTTGTCTGACTAAAGGTTTACAAATTAGCTGTGTGGCCCTGATTTGAATGGATATCCTGTTCATATTAAACAAAACTTGCCTTAAAATAAAACTGATTTATTGAATTAATAATATAGAAAGTGTGAAAGATCATAAAATAATTTTTCTTGAATTTATTTTTGAGAAAACATAATATTTCATATTTGTTTCATTTCCTACAAACACGTGCCGAAAATTATATTTTTGCAGATTTCATTTCCAAAAAGATTTAATTTATTTTTAGTTGGAGCTTTAATCAATGTGATGGCAACACTTTGAAAAAAGCTAATTTTTCCCCATGATTGCGAAACGTGCTCATGCAGCTTAAATTTTATTTTTTATTTTGTACGAAAAAAATTGTTGAAAAATATAGTTAAAATATTTATTTAAAAATTCATTAAAAATGGAAATTTAATTTTAAAGGTAAAACATTGATATCATTTAAAAGAAAAATGTTTTATCTTTAACTTCATGTAAAAATCTTTTTTGTGCGGTAATATTTTCGGAAGTTATAGCAGAAACATGCCAAAATTTCGCTTAATTTTTAAATAAAGGAAATTCTAATTAAAAATTCAAAAAAATAACCCCCAGGTGCACATTCCCGGCCTCCAAGGTATACACGTGCCAAATTTGGTAGCTGTAGGTTGAATGGTCTGACCTGTAAAGCGTCAAAACACACACACACACACATTGAACTTTATTATAAGTAAGTATAGATAGATAAACTGAATCGAAATTTCATCCGATTGCGTCTAGGTAAGAAGAAGGAAAAAAAAATCTAATAGTAATAAAAATTTAAACAGTCAAGAGCTTTCTTAAACTAATATTTATATGGTTAATGACAAAATTTTACTAACAGGCATTCGTTAAGCAGTACATATAGCTAGCTACCCAGTGATAGGGGAAGGGGAGATCGATGTTTCAGGCTCCAGTCTCAAGAAGGGACGAAATATTAATTCGTTTATATTACTTTTTAATCTAAAATAAGACAAAAAGGTAATGTACGCCCCTGAAACAATTTACAATTGCTAAACCACTGATGATGACTGGCGTGAAAAATAACATTACATTTTGAACGCTGATCATCTTCGCTATACTACCGTAGTTCATACATGCCTTATTTTTTTCATATCTCCAGGATACATCATATCTCTATGCAAAGGAGAAATTACACATGAGGTACCAATCATTAAATTAACAAATTAAGACCAAATCAACTCCAATAGCATTAAGAGACCTTTCATTGTTGTGACAATGGGAGGTTTTCTTTAGAATGAAAGCTCAACGAAGAATGAACTGTATAAGATATTTATTTAACCAAGCATAATCTCACATTTCATTATACTTACTTGATAGTATCATAAATCTTATTCAAAATCTAACTCTGATGCTAGCGCTAATTCTGATACAGCTAGACTTATTCGCTTTACAGAAATTAGTATAAGAACACTGAAACTTCGAAAACAAGAGACAGAAAACCTTAATCTTGGAGAAGTCTTAATATGATCAAGGATTTCCGCAATGTCTGTCGCCATCTCGCCACTAATTTCTACTCAATACGCGAGCAAACCTTTTTAAGAGTGGCTACATTCCCCTAAGACACAGAGAACACTTATTTCTGTAAATTGATCAACAATCATTAAAATTATATCTGGGGGTCACTAAGAGATAGTTTATGCTAAATTAATCTATCACATATGCTAGACTAATAGCACTTCATACAGTAGTTTATATATATTAACAATAGTCATTATTTTCTACTGCTTTAAATGTAGCATTAACTTTTTCTAAAATTTAAGACTATATTTTAGTCTTAACTTTTTTTAAGTCTTTAGACTTTAGTCTTATTATTAGTTCGAATGTACCGATAAAATTAAAAAGCTACACTCGTTTGCATTAAAATTGAATAAACAATTAACAAATATAAGCGCTTTGGCATTTATACGAAGAGACAGTCTTTAGTTAAGGCATTTTAGTTCCTTCCAGGAGAGGGGCCGCGGTGGACTGGTGGTAAGGTCTCGGCTTCGGAACCGGAGGGTTGCAGGTTCGTGGCCCGATTCCACCGAAGAACCGTCGTGGAAAGGAGTCTGTTGCACGATAAATCCGTCATGACCAAACGACCTCCCGCTGGTGTGGTGTGGTGTGGAGAGGGAGGTGCCAGGTAATGCTTTTGTGGGGAAATAACATCACATGTATGAAGGTTTTATTCCAATTTTAGATTATGTAAAAATGATTTAAAGAAGGGGGAGGGGTAATTACCATTTCTGCTAGAAAAATAGTTTATTATAAAGGGAAACTTAATGACCTTTTAATGGAAGGGAATTCGAGATACAGCTTACTGAAAAAGTCAGAGATGAGAAGAAATTGAATTTTAAAGGAAGTGGTCGATGCTGATTTATGTGTATTGTTCGCAGAAAAGAGGGAACTATTAAAATCAGAAACTGTTTCATGATTCATCTATCTAATATATAAAAATCTCGTCTCACGGTGTTTGTGTTCGTACTCCTCCAAAACGGCTCGATCGATTTTTATGAAATTTTTTATGTGTATTTAGTAGGTATGAGAATAGATCGTAAAGTATATTTCATAACGCTAGGTAATGAGGGTGTCCCTATCCAAATGTTTTTTCTATTTTTTTTACCATTTTTTTTATATTTTTTTTATTTGGCATCAAAAAATAACTATAACCCCAAATTTTCACCCTCCTACCCCCACCCTCCCATTTTTTAATCGCGATTTTAGTATTTTTGTATGAACTATATCCAAATAATTAACCCATCGTTAATAAAGCGCAATGTGTTTGTGTGTGTGTTGGCGCTCTACCGACCATACCGTTTTACCTACAGTTGCCAAATTTGTCATGTACATACCTTGGAGGCCGAATATGTGCACCTAGGAGAATTTTTTTTAAATTTTTAATTAAAATTTCAATTAATTAAAAACCAATCGAAATGTCGGCGTTTTTCCTCTATAAGTTCCGAAAATATTACAGCACAAAATTGATTTTTGCATCAAGTTAAAGTTCAAGAAATTATCTTTTTAATGATATCAATGCTTTAACCTATAAATTAAGTTCTTATTAAGATATATTTTAACCACATTTTTCAACACTATATTTCGCATAAAATAAAAATAAAATTTAACTTGCACGAGTACGTTACGCGTGCATAGGAAAAATTATCTAATTATTAGCTTTTATCAACATGTTGCCATCATATTGACAAAAGCTTAAATTAAAAAGTAAATAAATAAATCATTATTGCAAATTAAACATACAAAAATGTAATTTCCAACATGTGTCTGTATGAAATGAAATAAATATGAAATAGGATATGTTACAAAAAGTAAATGCAAAGTAAAGATTTCTATGATCTTTTACAATACCTGCATTATTAATTCCATAAATCAGTTATACTTAAAGTAAACATGGTTTAATATATATCCTTTCAATTCAATTCCCAACGGCTAATTTGTAAACCTTTAATAATAGAAATGCATGTAGTAAAATCGTCTAAATGAAGTAAACAATTATATTTTATATAACTTGAATCTATAAATACTCTAATAAATGGCGAATGTTTATCTAGATCCTCTGCTCTGGGATCCTTAAGAATATTTAAAAAAATATTCTTGAGATACAAATATTTAAAATAAAAACAGTTGTTTACCAATCAACTAATTTAGTCTCTAAAACTGACTTATTTATGAATATTTAAATATCACTATTTAATAAAAATGGGTGATTTTAGACCACTTTATCGACCGTCCCAAAGATGATATTTCAATCAGCGCCCAGGGTTTCTCAAGACTTATTGACCTAGGATTATGATTATATTATTCTATTTAAAACTACATAAATCGATCATATCTGACAGAAAAAGATAGATCATATACTTATTTAAAAATTGTAGTGTCAAGAATATTTCGAGAATATGATGCCTTAGGACCAAAGGACTGTATAAAATTTAGATTTCATAACTTTTTAAGTATATTTATAGATAAAAACAAAATAAAATATATATATTTAAATCCTTTTGAAAATAATACTAAAAACGCAATTTTATTTTATAAGAATGTTGGTTGTCTTGTTCTTCTGGGTCATGGTGTGGTTTCATGTGTAAAACGTGGAAAACTTCCTTCGGTTTCCGCCTTCTAGAATTAGGATCGAAATCAGCTACTTCATAAGTGACGTCGGACAACCGCCTCAAAACTTGATAAGGGCCGAAGTACCTCTTGAGGAGCTTCTCGGAAAGCTCCTTTTTTCGAACTGGAATAAAAATCCACACTAAATCCCCTGGTTCGTATGCCACTATCCGATGTTTGGAGTCATAATGCCGGCGATCTTTCTGCTGAGCCTCGAGAGTTCGTGCACGAGCTAATTGCCTCGATTCTTCTGCTTTATTGATCAGATGACTAACATAATCGTCTTCTTGGCTGAACTCTTTGGGGCAGAGAGGAAACATCGTATCCAACGGCGTTTCAGCTTCTCGCCCATGTAGGAGGTAGAAGGGCGTAAAATCTGTCGTGTCCTGCTTGGCAGTATTGTAGGCGAATGTGACGAACGGCAATATCTGGTCCCAGTTCTTCTGTTCGACATCAACATACATAGAAAGCATATCTGCTAGCGTTTTGTTGAATCGCTCTGTAAGGCCATTTGTTTGAGAATGATAGGCTGTTGTCATTCGATGAATGATATTGCACAGTCGATTAATATCGGACACCAGCTTGGACTGAAAAACTTGCCCACGGTCTGTAATGATAACTCGTGGAGCTCCATGCTTCAGGATTATGTCCTCTAGTAGGAATTTGACAATTTGGGTAGCTTCCGCCGTCGGTAAAGCTCTGGTGACTGCGTACCGTGTCAAATAATCGGTGCATACTACAACCCATTTGTTACCGTTGTCAGATTTTGGAAATCGTCCTAGCAGGTCGATTCCAACGCGATGGAAAGGAGCGGCAGCTGGTGGAATAGGCACGAGATGACCTGGTGGCTTCTGAGGAATAGATTTTCTCCTTTGACATTCTCGGCAGTGCATCACATATCTTCGAACATTTCTGTACAAACCTGGCCAATGGAATCGCTTTCTTATTCTATCATTAGTCCTGGTGAATCCTAGATGTCCGGCGATAGGGTCATCATGGAAAGATTCTAGAATACTGCGCCGTAAATGCTTCAGGATCACTGGTAGAAATTTCTTTCCGGACGGATCAAAATTCTTGTAGAGGACTCCTTCGACTACTTCAAAGTTTCCCAGCCTGCTTGCTTCGGTACTTTGTTGGTCTCTTATTATTCTTGCCAATTCTGGATCTTTCATCTGTTCTTCTGAGAGATTATTGAATAAAGTGGCACCAATGGAGTCCCCAGACCATGAAGCATCGACTTTCAATGGGTTTCTGGACAGACTATCAGCATCTTTGTGTTTCCTGCCACTTTTGTACACCACTGATATATCGTATTCTTGGAGTCGCAGCGCCCATCTAGCGAGTCTTCCAGAGGGAACCTTCAGTCCTGTCAGCCAACACAGGGAATGATGGTCGGTGACGATCTTGAAAGCCTTTCCAAAGAGATATGGCCGAAACTTAGTAATAGCCCATATGGCCGCAAGACATTCTCTTTCAGTTGTGGAATAGTTTTTCTCAGCCTTCGTCAGAGTCCGCGAGGCATAAGCTATTACTTTTTCCTTCCCATCTGGGATTTGGACTAATACTGCGCCGATTCCGTATTCACTCGCTTCGGTGTGAAGTTCCGTTGGTGCAGTTTCGCCATAAAGGTCTAAGACAGGATCGGAGGTAAGATCTTTCCTCAAGGTATTTAAAGCTTCCACTTGTTCAGGTCCCCAACAGAATTTTGTGTCCCCCTTCAGCAATCCAAGGTGTCGTCAATACGTGGCAATGGATGCAAGTCTTTCTTGGTAAGTTTGTTGAGTCGACGATAATCAACACAAAAACGCCAGCTTCCACAAAAACGCCATCTTTTTTCCTGACCAAGACGACTGGAGATGACCATAGACTTTCTGATGGTTGAATGATGTTTTTCTCTAACATTTTGGTTACCTCCTCATTGATAATGCGGCGTTCGGATGGGAACACTCTGTAAGCTCTCTGACTCAAGTAAGCTTTAATACTTGAATAAAATCTTTTACCATAACTAAAAAGCTACCATACCACATATAATTATTTTGTGTCATCATTTGCAGTCGGTAATATTTCTTTAGTGCAATAATTGTAGACTGATAAATTAGATTGCAAAAGAAAGATATTTTACTGTTAAATAAATTTAATTTGCAATTATACAATTTACTTATTTCAGTGATTCATAATGAATTAACATAGCTTGGCTACAGCAAAATAACTCTTATCAGCATGAATATTCACAATAGTGTCAAAAGAAAAGAGCGTTTTATTAAATTTAGTTTAACCATTAACTAGATTTTAGTCAGACTATTCTCATGGTGAAATGAATAAAATAAATTTATCAATTCGTTACTGAGGAAGTAACAATTACATAAATAAAATGACGATTAATTTTAGAACTTGAATTTAAATGTTGAATTATGGAAAATAACTCTATCATCTTATTCATGAATAATATAAAGGCATCAATTTCTCGAATAATTCCACTGGAGGTCATCAAAGTGATGAAAACGATTTTTTCCCATAATCTTTGATAAAATCTTATCCGAAGGACAAAGATTAGTCAGGAAAAATGTGACGTCTTATTCATTGGCCAACTTATTGATTATTCAACTAAATTTAGTATGAATTATATACTGAATGAACATTATAACATTTAAATAAAATGACTGAGAATTTGGACTCGTAGACAACCATTCGCATTGAATTCTTAGAATTCTTCTTCAAAATTTTTCGACAAAATGGGACATGTCTTATGTCTTATTCATTTGTCGTCTTGTCGGTTATATTGCCAAATGTGGTGCAAATTAAAAACTTAATGAGCGACATTTGAATCAGATGTCTGAAAATCTACGAACTTAACGTCTTCGACATCCATGTCATTCATTTCTTAGTTCTGTCTATAAAAATTATCTTCGAAACAAGGTATATTATTTTCCTACTGCTCTATTGCTTATTTTGCCGAATATAGTCAAAATACTTTTACTTGGGATACTTCGACTGTTTAAAATATATTAACTTAGGTGGATTTTAAATAATCACATTCTATAATGCGCAATTCTCTACAACTATCCTGAAATGGTGAACACTTTTGCCGACGAAACTCTCAATCTACCGCCGACGGGGAGGGGGCAAGAGAATGTCGACAGTGGGAAATTGCCCGCCTGCTACCACCACCTCTGCCAGAAATATAAACTTATCAATAATAACAATTTTTACAACATTTGCAGTTTATAATAAATGCTTAGAAACATTGTACATTTGTATAAAGAATGGAACAAATATCATTTAAAAATCACTCTTCAATAAAAAATTAGCAATGATGTGTATATTTTTCTCTTATCCTTTAACATAGCTTTAGTTACTTTCTAAAAGTTATTTACCTATACTTCCATTACATGAATGGGGAGGGGGGAAAAATTCAAACTTTACTAAAGATTAAAATAAAATTCAGATGAATGCTAACTTTTTTTTTAAAGATTGTGTATTAAATGTATGCTGCTCATTGATTTACATCTAAAAAATAAATACAATTTCTCACAATGATTAGAAACACTAATGTTCTCATTCTGCTTCTTCATTTGATTTGAGGTTTTCCAAAATTGCCCATTTGACTGCTGAATCCCATTGCTTGCAAATTTAAAATAGATTAAAGTCTCTCTCTACAATTTGAAGGGTAATATTTTACTTCAAAGATATATTTCCACATCACATATTTTATATACAAGTGATTTTTCTTTCATATGACTAGCTAAATGTAAATTTAATTTCTGACATTTAAATTACTATATATATTTATGAAAATATTATTGTATCCAGTTACAAGAAGATAAATAATGACTAGTCAAAAATTCAAACTTTGTACTAAAGCATGAATAAATAAATATGATTTAAAATCATTAATTTAGAGAAGTAAATGACTTTAAACTAAAAATTGAGGAAATTGTTTTGGTATATACTCAACAGATAAATGCTTTTTCCTTTGTATGAGATTCTAAATGCCCTTTTAAAGTTTCATTTCTAGTAAAAACTTTATTGCAAACTTTACATCATGAGGTTTTCTCTTTGGATGAGAAATTGCATGTGCTTTTAATTTATTTTTAGTGATAAATGCCATTCCACATATATGAGGTTTTTCATCAGTATGAGTGAATAAATGATACTTTAAACTATTCAAATGGGAAAATACTTTAAAACATCTTTTACATTCATAAGGTTTTCTTGAGTATAAATAATAAGTGTTGCTTTAAATTACTCTATACAGAAAATGTTTTTTTTTGTTTTTTTTTAAGCATAATTCAGAAACATTATTATTATTTTTTTTTTTTTGTTAAAATGCAAAAAATTTAGCTTTTTTAAATGGCCATTATAAGAGAATCCATAATATGCAAACCTCACATTTAAAAGGCTTTTCTATACTTTCTTTCTTTTTACTGTGGTTAAATGTTCTTTTAAATTACATATTTGTTAAAAAGACTTATTACATATTTCATTAACATGTGACTTTACTTTTATTTTGATAAATAAATGTAATTTGAATGTTAGATATTCTTTCCAAAGGAATCATTTACTACATTCTGTATATGTATGGGAATTTTCTTTAGAATGAGTAAGTAAATGTAACTTCGTTTAACTTTCTTGAGAAAATCCCTTGCAACAAACTGAACGAATATAAAGCTTTCCTCAGTATGTGTAAATAGGTTTAAAAATTATTACTCCAAGAAAAACCTTTAAGACAAATTTCATACATGCATTGTCTACCTTTTTCATATGTGAGTATATTTGTCTCTGATTTCAGATCTTGAGTAAATATTCTTCCATTCATTGTAAAAAAAATTCTATAATGCACACTATTCTTATTTTTTAATATAATATATAACAATCAGCAATAGAAAATTTCTCATCTTGTAAAAAAATTGGACCACCATTTACTTTATTTATTTGTAAATATTTTACATAAAAATACATGTAAATATTTTACATGTAAATATTTTACATAAAAATATTTACTTGACTGCTTCACTGTGGGACAGTGTTTTGAAAGAATCAACTTCAAAAACTCATATTTGGTATTTAGTCCCTTGCTTCTTGAGAGAAAGATTAGTAAAGTATCGCGTAAATTCGAAATTAATTAGTGAAAGTTGCCTTAGAAAATTTTAGAGAAAAGTCTTTAATATATTTTAATTTAATTAGCTAGAAAATTATTTAATACTGATTTAGATATTCTACTTTTCCTCCCCCTCGCAGCCGCAAAGCAGGTTTCACCTCTAATGACCAATACTTTAAATATCATGTTCTACGGAGAAAATTCAACGTGCAAAAAAACTTTTATTAACTTTTTCACATTTCAAAAATAAAAGACCTCAAAACGATCGGATCAATAAAAAGGCTGAAATTGTTTATCTTAATATGTCTAGTCCACAGAGAAATGCTTATCGAAACTGCTTCTTTGCGATTTGTTTAAAATTAACTGACTGTGCTACTTTCGGTTCATCTCAGAATGTAAATAAGAAAGATTGAGAAAGGATGATTTCATAGGCATTCGTTTATTACAAGAGTACATTTTTTTTCTTTAAATTTTATATTCTGTTGTATAAATAAGAAATATATTTATCAGTATTGATATTTATGATTTTATTCATTGGTCTTTATTGGTTAGAATTGTAACATTAATAATATTCTACATTGCATTTTTTCTTGTCGAATCTTTTTTCTACCAGGTTTATATTTAAAAATAAAATTTCATCTATGGAAATTCAACAATAAGAGTGATGAAAAGGATGACCTAAATTTGTACTTCCATTATATATATTAATGTTGACTGTTATTGTCGACCCACTTTTAGAAAAAGGAAAAATAATAGTATCAACATGTTAGAAATTTATTTTATTCCATGAAGTTACTAATTTAATTACGGAGAGACGGGGGATAATTGTGAAAAATATTTTATTTCCTGATTTTACAACCAGATATTATTTTACTGTATAATTATATATACAAACAGAATTAAACTTAACAAAAATTAAGAAGGAAAAAAACATTTAGGAATTTTAGTGTCAAGCTGTAATTCCTGCCTTGAGCAAATCAAATGTTGTTTTTTTTTCTGATGAATTTGTTATATTGATACATGACATTATTTAATTTTATATATTATTGTAGTATTGTGTAACTGAATAGGAAAGAAAAATGGAAGTTAACATATTTGTTAATCAAATTGTTATACCAAGAAGATATTTAAATGGTTCTGTAGTGCGCAAATTAAAAAATATTTTTTCTTAATATCAGATTAAATTATTTTAAATTTATTCTTAGCTTTATTTTTCATGTATAAAATAGATTGACTTTTAAAAAATTATTTATTTTATTTATAATCTGTTTATTTTTATTTATTTGATATTTATTGTAAGTATTTGAAATAAATTTCTATTGAAAGTACAGTAGTAATTTTTTTTACTAATTATTGCATCGATTGAACTAAAAATAAAGCTACTTTGAAACATATAAGACAATTAAAAATGCAATTTGTACGTTAAGCTTTAAAAAAAAGCTTTATTGTTAACTTTACTATTTTGTTGGTTCTGAATGGCTTTTAAAGCAGAAGTCTGTCATTTTTTACTTCTTTCTGTTTTGTTTTAAAATCATAAGGAAGGTTATAAAAATCAAATTGTTAAGAAAAATGACATAAATTGCAAGGATTAATTTTGCCTTTATGAATCCAATATTAAAATATGTAATACAAAGGTTTAATCAAAATTAGTATTTTAAAATTACAATTTAAATATTTTTTAAATATGATTAGCTTCATTTAATATTAAATTGTAAAGAAACTAAACCACACAAATTTGAAAATGACATGATTCATATTTATAAAAATTTGGAGCTATTCAATATTAATATTTTCTTACAGATAAAATGACTGTTGATTAGAGAGAAAAATTAGTAAGTCTTCTACACACATATTCCATTTTGTATTAACATGGCTGATCCTCTTTCTGGGATTGCAATTATTATTTGCATAGCATTTGGGGTTTTAGTAAGTATTTCTGTTTACTATTATGAAACTGTAAGGAATTTTTTTCTTTCATTCAGCTTTTTTTTATTCCGTTGATTTTATTACTATTATTACACATTAAGATTTTGCTATAGAAATTAGAATTTTATTTTTCTATGTAGCAATTTCTATTTCTAAAAAGTATTTCAGCAGTTGACTTTTTAAAAGCATCTGTCTACATCAACACTTACAACATTAATTTATTCTTTTATTTATTATGATATTATTACAAAGAATAATAAATTATTAAAATTATTTTTTGGAGAGGAAGAATTTATCTATTGAGAATTTTAAAATTCATCATATATAATTTATAGGAATTAAGAAGAAAGAGTGGGGGGCAGTAATGTTTAAACCATTTGTGATTAAATATGCAAAAAAAGCTCTCTCTTTGAAGTTTTAACAAATCTGTATAATGATTTGTAAGATTTTATGTGACAATTCAAAAGCTCTTTTCTTTGTTAGTATGAATTTTTCAGATAAATATGTAATACTTGAACACCATGAAACATTCATTTTGTTGAAATACAATTAAAATGCACATTTTAAATTTTAATAATTATTTTATATGGTGTAATATGCATATGCAATAAAAAAGTTTATTTAGTTTTTTTATAATAAAAAAGTTTGTTTGAAAACAAAATTATGAATCAAAAATATTAACAACAAAATTTCACAAATGCTTTGATTAAAGGTTGTAGCAGTTAATCATAGTTTTCGTTATTGTTTGTATCAAATTCTTTTATGTTATTGTATCAGATTTATTGAGAATAATATTTTTCTTAATTGTTTATGCTTATTGCATAATTGTTAATGTTTTTAAAGACCAATTCAGAAGAGAACATATAAAGTGTGTCTAAGTTTACATATAAAGTGTGCATAATAATAGAGAATAAAACCAACACATTTTATTTTTTTAATGCTGACATGACTTCCAATTTTTTTTATTAAGTTTTTTTTTTAAAAAAAAATATCTTATTGGATTTAGAGTACAACATTTGAAACAGTTATTATAGAAAGTATATTCAAGCATGAGCAAATTTATCTATGTGCAGTTACAAATTACATAATATGCATGCATTGTGATATTGTCCCAGAGTATATATGAGTAGAAGAAACAAAAGGAAGTACCATAAAAATGCATGCATCTGACATAATTTTATTTCAACTATAGCAGTGCAAGATAACATCAAGTCAATTATTATCAGCAATTTCTGGAAATAAAAATCAAGCTAAAAAGTTTTTGAATAATCATATTAAATAATGGCTCAGCTCTCGTATACGGCCTCCGCCAAATTGGCGAGAAATTTGGCGGATAAACAATAATTTCTGGTTGCCGTCATCGGCATATGTATTCTTTATGGTAACCTTAAACCTTAGAACATATTCAGTATTTTTATAAGGAGCAACTCACATATACAGCTATTAACTTTTATAAACTATGCTTTTAAAATGAAAAAAATATCAATGTTTATATATCATGAGAACATATTCAGCATAAAATTAAGAAATCATATTTAAAAATCGGAGCAAAAAATAATTTCGTCATAATCATTTAATATTAATTTTGAGCATTTCATTATACTTAAAAGCAAGTGAGCATTTCATCATGCTTCATTATACGTATAATTAAACAAATAGTTTCATTTGGATCTTTATCATAAATATTTCAATACCCCCCTCCTCCTGACTTATGCTCGTGTATTTTGTCAGTCCTAGAATTAAGCCTAACTTGGCTTCAAAAATTAGTCAATAATCACAACATTTATCTGAATTATTTAAAATAAAAAGGGGGCATCGCCACCCCCTGACTTATAGTCTATTGCATTTTGTCGGTCTGGGAAATAAGCCTAATGTGGCTTCAAAACTTCCGGTTAAGAATCACAACATCCTTAACACGCATTATTGGCGACTTGGCGAAAAAAATGGCGCCACTAGGCCGTATACGGGAGCTGCTCCTAAATAATAAGTATATACTATTACAAATTTTATTTATATTTATCATTTCTAGAAGCCATTTTTAAATTTAAAAAAAAATAAATTAAGAAATGTGCTATTAGCACCAACACTTTACATCTATTTCTTCATCAATTTTCTTTATTATCTCTATGCATGGTTAAAGTTTGATGATTTTTTACAGACTTTTGTGCTATTATTTATATTTGCAAACAGACAAATAAAGAGATTCTCTTTGAAAACTAAATTTGGTCCACACTTTCCTATTGCTCAAGATGCCCCTAAAGTAAGAAACATAATTTCTTAGCATAAATTTTATTAAATATTTTTTTGAAATTTATTTTATAAATTTTATTTATATTTGTAAATGTTTTCAATTCTTTTCAGATGTATATTATTGTATATAATTATTAATATTTTTCTGAGGAAGGTGAATAGTAATTATTTGTAGTGTCAAATTAAAAAATGCTTTGGTAATTGAATTCCATCATTATTTCTGTTAATGCTGATATGCATGATACTAAGATGTGCTGTTTCCTTACTAATTCTGTGTTTATTAAAATTTCCACTTATATTACATAGTATAAATTATAAGGCCTAACGATAACTTATATATTCATACAAAGTATACAGAATAAGAAATAAATTCTTTATATTTTATATAAAAAGGTATTTTAAAATTTACATGTGTTTATTTATAAATTTATATAACCAATTACAAGCTTAGCGATTTAATCCCAGTTATTAGATTACAGTTGCTTTCTTCAGGTTTATTACTTGCTCTTTGTTATATTTATTTCTTATAAATAAATCCTTGAAAATTGAGAGTTTTCTGATAATTTGACAATATTTAGATTTGTTACTTGTGTATTTATCAGACAATGAGTTTTATTAGACATATTATCCTGTTCGATAAACAACGTACAAATTTTAAAATTCTACAATATTTATTGGTTTTCCTTTAGATTGTTCAGAATGAAATAAATAGGAGACTTGATGTTGTAAAAACCATTGCCTATCAGCCAACCCTTCTAAAAAAATCTGATGAAATTTATTTTACTGAAGAAGCTAACAGTATTCATAGTAAGTATTATGTTTAACTTTAAGATTATATTAAATGTAAAACTTTTTTTCAAATATTATTCAAAGAGAAGTTAATATTTGTCTTATAATTAGGGTGAAAACTTTTTTTAAATTTTAAATCATAAGATAATTCCATCCTTTTCATTACTTATTATTAAATGATTATCCGAACTGAAGACTTGTACTTTTATAAGAAAAGTAATCCATTTTATTCCTTTCCATACTGCATTCACAATATTCATGAATAGAGATTGAATGAGAACAGTATTTTGATTTGCTTTGAAATTGATAATCAGTTTTTATACAAATATACAATTCTTATCAAGATGTGTATTAATTAAGGTAATTTATGAATTACGATAATTCAAATTATGACTCTATTAGTATGATATGTCACATTATTTTTTTTCAAAAAAAAAAGACCAATGTGGTGATAGATATCATTATATTGTTGCTGTTGTATCAAACTATTTAATGTCAAAAACAGCAAAATAGACAAAATTTTGATGTAATACTTGGAATCACTTCAACATATGGCATTCAGTGACAACATGTCACAAACTGCGAGTGGATGTACCTATGCTGTAACAATTGTTTGCATCAGTGAAATGTTTGAGAAATTTGACTTACAGCATTTTGATATTATAATAGAATGAACCTTTGTTCTCTATGGAGACAAACACATTTCTCCATTCAGTGGAATCAACTCATTCTCATTACTCTTGCATTAGTGCATTCTAATATTGTAACTACTGAATTGTATTTTCTTTTATACTATCTAAATAAATACTGGTTTCTATTTTCAAGATGTTATAAATTTCTTTCACAAAATAGAACACAGAGTACTTGACAGCCTTTTTTTATTCCAAATGTGTGTGTTTTTATATCAAGTATGTATAAATAACTTATTTTAGATCAGTAATTTCAAAATATAAATAACAGGAATTTAACATGTTAGATAACATGTACAAATGTATTTTTGTATTATTATAATGTCAAATTTAGTGACCTTCAATTATTGAATAAATTCTGAATGATTCACATTATTGCCTATAATATAAATCACTCACAATATTTTTAACTATTAAATTTCTATTTAAAAAATTTAAACTTAATTTAGAACGAAAAGCTATTTATTTTTATAAAGCATAAAGCACCCCCAGCATCCTCATTGTGAATTAAAAACATTGATGAGTAAATGCAAAAAATTTATCTTTTGTTCATGATTTTTAAATACAAAATCATGAAATAAAACATATACCTAAGATTATAAAAAGATCTGGGCCGGAATACACACACACAGATCAGATTTTTTTTTCCCTTTAAATTTCCAATTAAGTGTTGCCAGATTATTACAGAAGGCAAGGGGACTGTCAGTTGACTTTCTTTCTTAGATTATACTAAATAATTCTCAGCCATGAATAGTAATCTTCAGACTATGAAGCCTAATTTTATGCTAAATAATCATTAAAATCTCCAAAGAAGGCAAACTGAGTACTACTTAAAAACATTAATCTCGTTGATTTGAAATCCCACTCATATTTTTTGATGAATACGATCAGAAAGAGGTGATTTGATGTTGTCATTAATAGAATATACTTAGCAGAATCTGTGGATTTTGCTAAGTGTGCAAGAGAAGCTTTCTCTAAAAAGTCTTTGCACTGTAGTCAATTCCTTGTTGTTGTGTGTAGAGTCACTTAATTAATTAGTGCCATATTCAACTAATGAGAATGACATCCTTTTTTTTAACTGAAAATGATTACCAGGGTATTTATTTTATATATTTATTATTATTATTGTAAGTTTCTGAAATTAGAAATTTTTTATTTATTTGTATTGGCAAAAAGAATTAAGAAACACTGTTATAAATAGATCAACTATAGTCAACAACTGATCCAACTATAGTCTTTAGCTTAAAAATAATTTATAACATGTATTTCACTTTTGATATTATTGAATGAAATTTGTAGTTAGATTTTGATCAAATGTTTAATAATGCATATTACAACCAGCAGTTTTTTTATTAAGTATTTATGATAGTATGATGTTTAATTAATATTTTCATGGTTCCTATTTTTGTGTCTGTTGTTGAATTTGTTTTATTTATTTTATTGCAGTATATTTATAGTTACTGAATAAGCAAATAATCAATTAAATAAAGCAATATGTATACTTTATTTAATTGATTTATGCACATCCAAACTATGAAGAGAAGTGTCTTTTTCCCCCCCCTTCTACAAGAAACATAGTGCCAAATATTTTTGAAGTTGACAAAAGACACTTTGCTTCAAAAATTGCTGTGCTTGTATTTTTTTTACTTCCAATTTAATAGAAGAATCAGAACATTTGTTTATGCATTTTTAACTAAAAGTCTGTTTAGCTCTTATGACAATTGTATATTTTTTGAGAATTAAGCAGAAATTTTTATATTAAATCAGTTTAATTTTCTTTTCAATAATTTTTTTGATTTATTTGTATGTGTTTTCAAAATAAATGGATTCATTTTAGAGCCATGCCATCTTTATCGAATGAAAGCTTTGGATTCCATTTCTACATTAGGTAAGAATGTTTCTTGTATGTGTTATGTTTGCCAAACTATTATAAATTAAAATTTATCAACAGTTTTATTGTATGTTTTTATATTAAAAGTGAAAATGATCTTTTCCCAGGCTTCTTTTTTTAGCTCTTTTTCCCAACTAATTGTCTTTTTTATATGTTTATTGATATACGATGATGAATAGAAGATTTTTATTTTAGAGGGAAAAGTGGCTAAAAGTAAAATGATTATTACTTTAATTCATATAAATTATTAAACATATATCATGCTTATTGATATACGTTGATGAATAGAAATTTTTTATTTTGGATGAAAAAGTGGCTTAAAAATAAAATGATTATTGCTTTAATTCATGTAAATTACCTTTAAAGTTTAATCTAAATATTTTTTCTTTAAAAATTAAATGCAGTTGTTATTGTATTCAAACTTTTTTTACAAGATTTTGTGTAAAACTCTTTGAGTAGAAATTTTTTTAAATAATGTAATGTATATGAATTACAAGCATGTTATTTGAAGAAATTAAGAATTTTTATTTCTTTTTAGTCACATCATTCTTTTAATTCAAAATTATTTACAAAGTGGCTGAAGAAACTGTTATATCACATAAGAAAGTGTTTTGAAATTTTATATTTTATCATTTATGCAGTATAAAATTTTAAACAAAATCATTTCATGATATATTATGTGTCCATTTTATAATTTGCTTAAAGCACTGTTTAGTGAAGTTATGAGCTATGATTCGGAATAATTTAGTGTGATCTTGCTCAAGTGTCTACCTATCACATATTTACTGCTAAGTTTAGCTTTGTCATTAGTTGTCATAAAACTAGCTAGTTTGTTTATGCACATCTTACTTTGCTACATAAAACTATAAGCTAATTTTAATTTCTTCTGTACACATTTTACTCTAGAATAAACTGCCAATTTCTTTGTATTGCTTTTTTGGTATTCTTTATGATTAATTCATTAGGCATAAGTGCAACATATGGCCATAGTAAATCAAATTTTTGGATTTCTAATCTACTCTAATGTTAGTAAACATGTTATGATGCAATAGTAAACATGTTATGTATGGGATATATGTTTATGTTATTGTAATTTCATAATTTTCTGCAATAGATGCTGCTATTATTGCTGCTGATCCTACAAAAGTTAGATCTTTCAATCAAGATTACAGAGTGTACTTAGTTCGACTTTATCAGAATGGTCTTTTTGGCCAGTTAGAAATATCTACAATTCATCGATATGCTGATTTATATGAGCTTGCTAGACATGAACCAGGAGTAAGTTGTTCCGAATGAAGTTAATTATATATTTAGTTTTTATTTGTATGTATTATCATGTGCATGATAATGTTTTTTGTTCTGAAAATTGATATCAATGATATTGCAGTAAAGAAAATGACTAAAAAAACAATTATTGGACATGTTTTGTGATTTTTTTTTCATGAATATTGCATCTGTCTGATGTATGTTATTTTAACTACATTAACATGTATGGCCTATAAAATTTTGAGCTATCAAATTCTTTATAAAATAAAATAATCTTTCTTGAATTCATTTTAAAATAAGTAGTAAAGCAAAAGGCTTTTGTCTTGATGAACTTTAGAAATGCCTTTAAATTTATACTTTATGCTGTGGAAAATGTCTTTATTTATAGATAAAATTTTTAATGATTTTAAATTGGTTCTTTTTTACATTTTAATTCACAATGACATTGTAATGAGAGAATAACATGGAATTTTCTTCTCAATTTCTGCATCTTTCAAGTGTACTTAATTATATTTTCATATATTTTTTAAAGCAAAATCAAGCTTAATGAAACTGATAATTATCTTTTGATAATGGTTATTATTTAGATAAATTGCAGTAAAACAAATCTTAGTTTAAAAATATTAGTGATTTCCCAATTAATTCATATATCAATTCATTTTTTTACAGAAAATTAAATATATATATATATGCGATATGGGAAATGCTTATATCATCATATGACTGCGTTTTAAAGTGCAGATTGTAAACACTCGATACATAAAATAAACATTTCTTACTTTAGGATATTACGACCAATGACTGAAAGTGTTTTAAAGAAATTAAAATCAAAACACAGACTACGTCAATTCCAAGTAACAGCGAGCATCTCACTCATTCTATTTATTTTACAACATAATTCTCGTTGCCAAATGCAACAGCAGAAAAACAGTTTCATTTAACACAAAATAATATATAAAATATTTTTGCTGCAATTACTTCAAAAACAAACATGAACAATTATAACAATTAAATAAATACAAAATATTAACAATTATTTATAATATTTAGTTATGTGTGAACCACAATGACTTGCGATAATGAGTTGCGTTACTCTCAAAATGTTCCTACACTTATGATCTAAATCCATGATGAACATAAAATGTAGCAGCATTATTGTAGTTGAAAATTTTTAGAGACCATATTAATTTTTGATTCAATAATTAGTATAGAAAGGGCATTCTAGCAATGAGTAATTCATTTGAAATGTAAAATTGCGAAAAAGTACTGCATGTATTACAGCTGCAAGCAATATACATATAATTCAAATTATGCTTTCCCCCAATAATGATAATTTAAAAATGTTTTAATTCTGATGATTTTGGTATTTATAATTTTTAAATGGTTGGTCATATTAGAATAATATACATGTATGTATATATATAAGATAATTGGTGAAGGCTTTTAAGCCCTTGAAATTCAAAATGGTGTCTCTTTAGCAAAGGAAATAAGGTGCACCTATAGTAAAGTGACTCAGCTGAATTTATTGAGACATTATAATTCCTCTAGTGGCAGAATAAGGAAGTTACCAAAAATAACTAAAAAATATAGAAGATATCTGATGAAAAGTCTAATTAGGACAACATATGTTATACCAAAATAAAAATACAGGAACAATTTTCTTTGAATTATTTATAGAATTGGTAGAGACATTTATGATTAAATTTATGAACTTTTAATGACTTAAAAAAGAACTTGTCTGAAATTGAAAAATGTATTCTCCAATATTATGAAGAAATTTTTCTGAATTAAGCAATACGAAGTAAAAATTAAGCAACAAAGAATGCAAACAAAAATAATTATTATAAAAATCTGAAAAATCCACTTGAAAGGAAGTGAGGAGGAACTTTTTTTTTTTTTTTTTTTTGAAGATTTGGAAAGTTTTTAATTGTAATTGCAAATACTCCACCTATTTTACAGACAATACCATGAAACTTTTTCCTTTGTTTTTATTATGATAAAACTTATAATTTACCTTTTTTTTTACAATCTTCTTTATTGAATTATTTTTACAGCTTCGTTATTTTCATGCTAGGGGAATTGTAAACCATCTCAATAAATGCAGTATAATCACTTTCTATAGGTACCAATTACTTCTCTGATTTACTTCTTACTTCTCTGATTCTGCCATTTTGAATTTAATCCTATTGTGCCTTTCATTTGCACCCACTTAAGATTGCTATTCACCATACTATGCTAGTCACCACAGACTCTTCCTCCAGTGAGTCGGAGGTGGGACGAACAATATAGCTGTTGAGTGGTGATGTATTTAGTTGGCTATTTAGTGGTGATGTATTTAGCTGTTGTCTAATGGGCCTGTACCCAGTTGAGTAGTTCCAAGCATTATGGCGAGAGTGTGTGAGTGAGTGGTTGTTGATGCTGCGTCATGTAAGTGTGACAACTTTGGATTGCTGCGTCAAGTGAATCTGACGATGGCACTACAAACAGCTGTACGAAGGTTGAAGGTTCATTGTCTGAGATCACCAATTTAGAGAATTGGTATGAGCGAGGATAGAACCTGAGACCTTGTGGTTCGCAGTCCAGTAACATAACCAAGATATAAAAGCATATGCCTGTGTAGCGTAGTTGTTAACTGGCTTATATGCTATTCACCACAATATCCAGAAACAAAGTGATGTGAAAGCTAGGGCTATATCAGTTATAAACATATATAAAGATATATGTTTATAACTGATAAACAAACCTGATTGAATGGTCTTTCTCTGACTCACACCATAATGAAATCAACATTATGACAATGAAAGATAATATATTTCATGTGTGGAAAGAATATTTATATATTACAGCAACTTGCTCATAATATATTTACGATTTTAAAAATACAATCAGTATGTTTTGCATGAGAGCATAGTATCATGTAGTTAAATATGATATATCTGTATCACATTCTACATATATTTCTGGCAAATGCTTGCTGCTGTAAATGAATGATTGTTTCAAACCCACTTATTTTAGTGTTTGCAGACTAAACTAGCTTTATTATCACTTTTAGACAATGCACAATGTCCTCTTTTCTTGGTAACTGAAATAGTCTTTTCAGCTTTTTTCATTTTGTCTCATGTCTTCTGCTATTTCTTTTGAAAATTGCATCCAAACAAATGCCCACTAACTACAATGTATGGTTTTACCAAGAAAAAGTCAAGCTGCTTTTAAAAGTTTCAGGGATTCCATTTTGTATTATTTTGTGGTGGATTCTAAGCTCTAAAGAGAATGCAAGTATTATAAAGAGAAATATCCAATGTGTTGGGAAAAAAAAAAAAAAAACTTGTGACCATCTGTTGGTTTTCCTTTTCACACTGTAAGTTACTAACATTTTATCAAGAGCATCTACTGCTCTTTTAGTTGCACTATAGTCATGATGATAATAGGTTATTTTTAATGAGTAATATTGCTTATAGAATCATCATAACAAAAGATATTCTGTAATAATAAACACTTTTTTTCTTGGTCATAAGAGTAGAGTCTTGAATGCAAATGTGGAATTGTTACATTACAGTTTGCTTCAATTTCCTTAAACTCAGGAGGAATGGAGGTTTTGTCTTTTCATTTAATTGATGGCAGCATCATTCACCCTTCATATACTAAAGAAAAACTGCAACGATGATGCAATAATTCTGAAAGTATTGCACAAACATAATTGTAGCATTTTGCATATTAAAACATGAAAAATGATAGAATAGAAAAAATATAAATTTATATGTCCTAGTAAAATTTGTGAGATTAATTATTAAATATCAATTGATGAATGTAATTAATTATAAACTTCAGTGTTATTAATTTTGTTCATACTTAACATATTGGGCACAAAATAAATGACTCTATTCACATGCTTTTAAAATAAATCAGTATTGGTTATATTTGATCCAGGAGACATGTAAATATGACTTCCTATCCTATGCCAATAATTGCAATTATATTTTTTAAATATTATACAGTACTATTAAAAACTATGGAATAAATAATGTCATACAAACATGTAAGTGTTCACATAATATTTTTCAAGTATATAGTGTAAAAAATGTTTTCATAAAATGTTGTGTTTGTGTAAAAAAAAAATTGAAAGTTCCAGCAGGGTTAAAAGGTTTAAAAGGACTTAATGATTACTTTGCATTTGTGTGTGTGTGTGTGTGTATATTAAAAAATTTATGAGCTCTCCCCCCCCCCTTTTTTGTATAATTTAAAAGGAAAACCCAATAGGAACAAAGTTTAGAAAGTATGATAGCTTTGAAAGCAAAGGGTGAACTTTTTCGAAGGTATTTGGAGAAGGTTTCTTGATTCTCTATTTTAAAAAATAACAGAAATAATGTAGAAATAATATATATATATATATATATATATATATATATATATATATATATATATATATTGACTAATTAGACACCTTTTATTCAATTAGGAATACACTTTGTTGTAATTTTTAATTCTTCCACCAGATATTTTTTTATTCATTACACTCATTATTACTTCATTAATTTTATACATTACACTGGAATATTAAATGAGGGTTATGCATTTGTTTAAGATTAAGTTTTTGTGTTTGTATCAATTCAAATGAAAGAACAAGCTTAAAAAGTATATAGTAGTTTTAAAAAATTAAAGGTTCAGGTGTTGAATGCTGTAATGGTAAATTTAATATCTGACTGTATACAGTAATACACAACACCGTAAGATCATTTAGTATACAGTACTAACTATATACAGTGCAGCACAGTAAGATCATTTAGTGGTGATGGAATAAAGAAAATCCTTTTATAGTAAATATGTATTAATTAATATAAACTAAAATATAATATAAAATAAAAAACACAAAAATATAATATAATATTAATATAAAAAAATAGAATTTGCAATGAGTATGATGTGTAATATCTATTATTTGTTCACATTTAATATTTCACCAAATTTGTTTATATTCCTAACTTGTTAATCTAATTTATTTTTCAAATACATATACAAATTATGTAATTGAAGTTGTCAGGCATTTAGGTTTAATAGTTCATAGTAATCTTACAATGAATAGTTGGTTTAGAAACAGTTCAGCAGTTGATGAATATGTAGTAGCAAATAAACTAATTTGGAAAAAAAAAAAAGCTTATAAAATTTGGAGATGGTAAAGTTTTATGAGCTGAAAAGCTGGGTATATCTTTCTGCTTAGTACTTCAAATGTTGTGATGAAAAGTTGCTGGATAATATAGGTTGTTGACTTCTTAGGATTACTATAATGATGATATGATTATATTAAAACATTTCTGTTTACAATATGTACCTCCTATAGATGAGGCTGGTAGCCATGGTATTATTGTGGTGACTCTGCTATTCATGATCCAGATGTCTTGATGGAGTGCAGCTTTATGCTTAGGAAGAAAGGTGTGAAAAAGTTACTTTCTAAAAAAAAATTTATGTGATGGGGAAAAAATGAGGCAGGGAGGGGGTAATCTGACAAGTTTGTTAGATTTATGAAGCAATTTACAATACAATGGGTCTATTTCTTCATATAAATGTTATTCCTTGTCACAAATCGAATAAAATGTACATTTTTTGTACAAGTTTATATCTTGCCTTTTTCATCAGTTACTGCTATAGCAAAGCCTTTGGGTATTACTGTATCAAAGTCATGGATATATCCAAGATATTTTCATGAAACTTCATTTTCTGAATAGTTGTACCTGCCTTTCTGAATAATTATACTGGTATTATTCATAATTTACATAGTGATGAAAGCAATTTATTATTTAATGGATATTTTGTATTCTTAAAATCACTTATGAAACTTGCTTTTTATTGAAGTTGTTGAAACAGAACATTTTGGGATATTTAGTTTGAATGTTAATAATAAATGATATTAAAGATGCAATTTGGATAATGGTGTTATTTCTTTCAAATGGTATGTCTTAATAAAAAATATCAAACACATTAACTTATTCATACAAATTTCTTTAGCAACTTGGTATAAAAGCATTAAATATAAGTACTAGCTGAAGATTCCTTCTTATCACTGATTAATTTTTCATTTTTAATAATTTTTATTTTAGATGATTTAGAGACTTATTTTTACTGTGTCTTTTCTTTCTATTCATATGTATATTGTATAAAAATACTTTATATTCTTGTTTCTGATTTTAAACGTTAAGAGAACATAACTGAAAAATGATTTTTTGTATGTTTTGAAAAAGCTAAATGAATAGCAAAAGATTAGTAATATACAAGCAAAATATCTTTAATTAAGTTTTTGCCATGTCAAAATTCATTAGATAGATGTCTTATGCAGCATATTTTATATATATTAATAGAAACTTTTTTTCTATTTAAATTGAATAATTATCATAATATTAGTATTGAGGTGAATATGCATAAAAAACATAAGGAATATACTAGAATTCATAATTAAAAATATTTAATATTTTTATGAAGTGTGTTTTAAAAACATATTGACATTTTTATTTGTTTGTTTTCTTTTCTTAAACATTGTTTACTACTTTTCTTTCAGGATTTCAATGAAGAACATTATCTGCAATTCATTGACTTAATGATGCAGATACAGCACAAGTAAGAAAATATTTTTAATTGTTTAATTCTTCATATAACTGAAGAGTTCAAATTATATGTTGCTATTGTTAAGAATTGTCTCCCCCCCCCCCCTTTAAAGTTAAATGCTATTGATATATACAATGAATTAAAAGCTCTGCAGAGTGGTATTAAAAAGAGCCTTCTGAAACTCATAATACAAAATATTTTTAGTTGTAATTACTTCTAATATGTTGCCTTAATGTATTAATTCAACTGTAGTTTGCATCCATAATTATATTTTTAAATCCTGTATTCTTTCACTGATGCCTTTTTAAGAGTTTTCAAAGCTCATTTAAGAGTGATGTGTCTGGTAAGTGAACCTGTTTGTAATGATACAAGAGGATGAATTGATTCATTCATTACTTAGTATTTTAAGAAGTATATGAGTAAAAGTTTAATGATCCAAGTTGTAATGTTGCCAATGATGTAATGTTAAAAATTTAGAGAAAAATTATTGGAAGAAACCTTTTTTAGTATTTCCTACCACTATTTGCTTTCTTATTAGGTACATAGACATTGTATATTTTAAAAATTCATAATTTTTCTATAATTCTGTTTTCAAGTAGTGTAAATGTTGTTTAAACAGAATGCTACAATTGTAATTATTTGAATCTCTATAAACCCTCAATGGAATGCTAGTGAATTTGATTTTGAAAATTTTGCTTTTTAGCATTTAAAAATTATTTTTAGGTCAGACCACAATAAATAAAAAAATGAATAAATGTTTTTTTTTTTGTTGTTGCTAAAATTAGGATGAAATTGAAAAATACAAAATTTTTTCTTAACATTTAATATATCAAATTTTTGAATGGAATATTGAATAAATAAAATTAACTTCATTGAATTTTCTAATTAAGTTAGAATGAGCATTTAATATATAAAAAAGATGTATGGAGTGCAAAATAAGGATGTTTT
Source organism: Argiope aurantia (assembly GCA_026543865.1). NCBI lineage: Eukaryota > Metazoa > Arthropoda > Arachnida > Araneae > Araneidae > Argiope > Argiope aurantia. Next base: position 593,909 of record JAPMOR010039548.1, on the reverse strand, counting down.
AAGAAATTACAATTGATTTTGTTTACCATTATTTTACTTGTAAATATTAACATTAGAAAATATTAATAATAAATAAATGAATGGATAAATAAAAGTGCTAGCTAAAAAATAGCTGACATTTAATATGGTATATCTGAGGCATAAACATGATTATTTTTAAATTTGTAAATAGCTATTGTAATTATTCAGTTCCACATCACATTATTTTTATTTTTATGTGAACAAGACAAGGTTTTTTTTTTGTATTTTTTCATTGTTATCTATTTAAATTATTTATTTCTTTACTTCAGGTATATCTATATTTAAGGTGTCTACCTTTTTTGCTATATATTTAATATATTCCGATTATTTGTATTCTTTTTACAAGAATTATATATTTATACGTTGTTCTTTGATTAGTATATCAAGCAAAACATGTTCAAGGCAACCTACTGTAAGTAAAAATGCCTCTTGTTCTACTCATACATCTGAATCATCTAGACACATCACTAATGGTAAAGTTCCAGCAGTCCCTAGTTGTTTGCAGGTTGAGACTAATACTGAAGATAAAAAATCCACTTATGAGACGTCCGTGTAATGCTCTTTACAGTGTTTGCTACCTAATAAGTAGTTCCTGTTATTAGCCACACTTTGTTAATTTTATTAATATATTATTTGATCTGTGATGTACTTTAATATTTTCACTCTTTAAAGAAATATTTATTTGTTATTTTTATGTCCATGTGCCTTGCACATTTTCCCCAAAAAATACAGTTCAGTAAACTTGTATGTACTCTTTATTTTATTCAGGAAAATATTGTAATTTATTATCTTTAGTGAACTGGAATCAAATGTAAAAATATCTTAAAATAGTGGTGTTGAATTCTTTGTTTTGTTTTAAAACGAGTTTCTATAGAATAGTTTAATATAATTTTTATTGATAGTTATTAATATTTAAGCTTAATTTCATTTATTGATCTGATATCTTATGATTAGTTATTTAAATATCAAGCTTTCCAAAAAAAAGTCATGGTACTAAGGTGATACATTCATAGGATGAGAGTTTGCATTTCTAATGGAGGGCTCTGTAACTAAACTTAAATTCATTTGATTCCAATTAGTTTACAGAGGTTCCATTAATCTTTGAAGTTAGGTCAAGCATGAAAAATCAGTTCAATCATATATTATGAACGTATTGCTGAAAACATTATTTGTGCATGTTTGAGGGCAATATTTTAGCTAAACTGAACTTGGTTACATATTCTATCATTATTTCTGTCAAAGAAATAGTGACAGTAAGATTGAGTTTGTTCAATATTACAAGGGTGACTTAATGCATTGTGAAAAATTTCCTGCCTTGCCTTTTCATGAATTTTTTTCACATTGCTAGTAACAAAGCATTTATAATTGACTCTCAATGTGTCAGTCACTTTCTGTAACATTCTGCACAAATTATTTTCCAAACCATCATTATGCATTTTTACTTAATAATTTTCTTTTTCCTTGGGTTGCTTGTCAACCTATATGCCCTTTTTAAAACTTTTTAAATACTTGATCTATCTTTAATGCTCTCAAATTACATGTATTTTATTCTTGGAGAATTAATTATGTTGAATATAATTTAATCCTTCTAAGATTATATATTTAAATTATTAAATATTTCAGATTTTAAAATTTTTGTTCTGTCAGCTTGTATAACTGTTGTATGTTTATAAAAGTTTTTGCCAGAATAAAATGTTTATATTGTTAAGATGTGCTTTATTACAAATATGTTGAAAATGTAGTAAAATGATGAATATATTTGAATATTAAAGGATGTTAATTTTTTCTAATACACTATTTTAAAGTTGAATATGTGACATCTGAATTGAAGCTGTTGGATCTATTTATACATTTAAATAATGTATTTGCTTATAAATTTATATATAGATATATATATTCCAGTTTTTTTAGATATGGTAATATATAAAGCTATAAGGAAGTTAATTTAATAAATGAAATAAATAATAGAATAAAAAAAAACTCTTTTTCATTGGATGGATGTTTGATAATGATACTAAATTCCAGAAGTTTCTGAAAACCATTTTAAATTTTCGACACTTTCATCATCACAAAATTCAAATAAATTGTTAATTTAATTTTTTTTGTTTAATATATATTTTTATGTCAAATTTTAGTTGTTGTTTTTTTAAGCCAGAAAAATTTGATTTTATTGTATGAAATTTGGTTGGATTCATTATTTTAGGAAATTTTATTAATGTTTGCTTAACATTTGTCTTGTCATTATTTTTTAAAATTATAGATCTGATTAGTTTACCAAATATATATGTGTATGTTTAATTTTTTGAAGTTTATTGTTTTTGTTTGCATTTCCATTATGTTTGTATTATGTTCAAAGCTTATTATTTTTATTGTTTTGTTATATTTAATAAAGTTTGTATAGAATTATTGTTATAAAATTAATATATTTTGTATGTAGATTTTATTAATATTTACAGAACAAAACTGTAATGCAGATTTTTTTTTAAAAGTTTGTTAAATTTGAGATTAATTTATGAAAAAGATATAATTGATGCTATTTATGAAACTATGTTTTGAGAAACCTTCATTGATAGTATTGTTTGTTTTATGAATATATGATTATAGAGGGACGAGACTCTTTATTATTATGTGTTATGCCATGGATGAAAGAATGAGTTCAGTTTCAGGAACTACTTTTTATTAGCGGGTTAAGTTCCACGGCACAAACATTTAACACAAGCATATTGAAGAACAAGGCATAGAAAAAATACACACGGCAAGCAAGGACAACACAAGAGACAAGAATGAGGAATCATGGCTCTTGATAGGTGGCTCTAGTAGTGCCACCTATGAAGAAAGGAGAAGGCAGTAATTGTAACCGCTACATGATCTTTTTTTAGTTCTTGCAGTTTAGTTCCCCTCTATAAAAATCTCTTTTTTATAACAATGAATTTTTACATTTCTTTTTTATTTCCTTTCCTTTTTTTAGCAAGCATTTTTTAGAAAAATTTTAAAATATTCAAGATAATATGAGACAATATTTTTTTGATTATCTTTGTAAAATAATGCTATTTAGCAACTTATTATGTTATTATTAAATGTCTTATGTACGAATTTTGGAAAGGTAGCTCCAAAAATATTGTCAGCATATTATTTTCATATGCTATTAAAAAATAAGTTAGAAAAATAGCATTGATGATTGTTTGTTAGAAAATAATATTTAGCATTTGATTAATCAATATTTTAAATATATTAAAAGGATAATTTTAGAACAATCAAAATTCACACATATGGTGTTAAAATATTTTTAATTTTTTAAAAAGCAATAAAGTTCAAATTTTGAAAAATTATTTTTATTTAGAAAGTTATTTTTTTAAAAAAATCGTTCTTTATTTATTTTAAAGCCTTGAAAAACTTTCTTAGATCTGTCAATATTATGAAACCTTTATTTGGTATTTAAAAATATTAAGTGAATAAAAATAAATTTTTGTATTCATATGTCATTAGTATTAACTTTTTTTTAAATGTATTCCATAATTTATAAAATATTTTTAAAACCGGAATTATTGAATTGAGTATTAAATTAATGAATGCTTTGCATTTTATTTGTTACATTAATTTGTTATTTTTGTGTATTTATTTTATTCTATTGTCTATTTATTGAACAATTTTTCATCTCATTTTGAAAAAAAAGTTTTTTTTTTCTTTTTTTTTGTGTAATAGAGTGAGTATCGATTTATTCTATGAATTATATGATTTATCTGTTTAATTTTTTAAAAGTTTTCATGAAAGGAAGCTTAAATTCTGTGCATAAGAGTTAGTAAACTTATGCTTTTATTCTATATATTTCTTTACAAAAAATTTCTTTTTATTAAATAATTTTTTAAATTTATTCTTCATAATTTATGTTGTATAGTAAGAACAAATTATAAAAAATATAGTATAACTATGATTATTTAAAATAAATTAGATGCTCACTCTTAAATAAAATAAGAAAAATACGAAAAAAGTTCATTTATTAGGTTGTGTTACTTGAATTCGGTTTTTTTTTTAAATCTTATGATTGTTGTTATCTCCTTGTGGTGAATTTTTGTATGTTGTTTGAAATCATATAAAAATTGTAAACATATTTGTCTTAATAAGAATTTGTTTCTTAGTTTTGTTGTAGTTTTAAGAAACACTAGGAGCAAAAAATTCTGTGTTAAGGAAGTTGTGCTTTAAATATTAGATTAAAATTATGTTTGTTTTTTGATATTTTCCATTTATTATTTTTCGGATATACACTTAACTTTTTTAATTTGTCTTTTTTTTTTACTAAAAATAATTTCAGTACTATTATTGCTTATATTATATTTTTATATTTCAGATATTCCATAAATTAAAGTTGAAATTATAATTTTATATTATTGGTATCATTAAAGTAGACTTTGATTAGATTCGGTTTATTTTACTACATATTTCGATGCTAATAATGGAAATAGGGTTTCGTTGTAGAAGTTTTTACATGTTTTCTTCAGTCAACAAAAATTTATTAAATAGCTTTATTAAAAAATAATATAAGATAATTATTAATTTCATTGAATTAAATAGTTTTATACCTAAGTAATACTGAATATAATTTTTCACTTCTTCCATTAAAACAATTTAACATTCTATTTTTATGCATTCAGATTAACGTTTTTATGTAATATAATCTTGCTATCTTCTCTATGTATTTCAATTTATTGAAATTTTAATGCATTATTTATGTAACTTGCTGTATCCATTAAAATTCAACAAAACAAAATTATTATTTTAGGAATTATTTATATAAATTTGAATTATGTAATGTATGTTAAACTATTAGAAGCAAGTATTAAATTCTTATAAGAATATGTTTTGATTTATGAAATTTATTTATCATTTTATAAAATGCTGAAAATATGCTAATATATTTAAATTATTCATTTTTCTTGCAATAACAGGATGACAGTTGTAGCTTTTTACTTGTAATTTTGTTTTTAGAAATTTTTGTTACATTTCATTACATAGAAAATGTTGTATATAACACAATTTTTGTGAAAACTTTAGTGTTTGTGATATTTTTTGTTATATATAGTCATTAAAGTGGATAGTGAAACCACTTATAAACCTTAACTGTTAGTTGAACAGATTGACATAATCAAAAGAATTGTAAATAGTATGCTCTCTAAGAGAGAAAAATTATTTTTGTTTTGTATTGTTAAAACAAATATATATGTAGTTTTTTTTTTCTGAAAAATTAACAAATAATTGATGTAATTAGTTATTCTTTTCAGTGGTAAATAAATTTTTGTTGCTCATTGCATGTAGACTACTTCATTTTTTAGAAATCAAAATTTGTAAATCATTTTGTAGAAATCAAATTTTTATATTTGTAGAGTAAAAGCATATATGTATACAATATTTCACTGTATTTCAAATTTTCGATTAGTTTATATTTTCCAAATAAATTTGAAGTATAATATAAAATTTATTATTATTATTAAAATTTTTTATTTATTATTATTATTACAAATATATTCCAATTAATATTAGAAGAATTATTAGAAATCAATATTAAATTTACAGCCAAAGAATCAAAAAGAAAGATAAGATGTATCCGGCCTGAAGACTTTCTCAAGGATCACCCTCAGGCAAGGATTCAAACCAGGGATTTTTTCTGTGAGGGGTCTGACTTTCGTCCAACAAACTGACCCCTCGTGACCCGAAAATCCCAGGAAATTGAGGATTTGGAGATAAAATTAGTATCACAAGATAAAAGATAATTATACAAAAACAAGTAAAATTATTTCCAAATAAGAACACAGCAAATCAAACAACAAAATACCATGAAAATAGAACCAAATTCATTTACATAAGAAAGCAAAACATTTACAAATTGAAAGTATATTTTCAAAAGACAGTGTGAGGTAAAAACGCTTGTTAGTGCAATTGCACGTCATTAAATTAAAACAAATTTAATTTTTCCGCGATTAAAGCTATATACGCCTACCACGTTTCGTCATAATGTATCGTCATCATAATTAAAGCGCCATCTGTTGAGTTAAAACACAAAGTGAACAAACCGGAGGAAGTCAGAAATTAGACAAACCCTTTCTTATCAAAACTTCTATATTGCAAAAGTTTTTAGGAAATTCATTAGTAGATAAATTTTTAATGAGATTGTTTGTTGCTAAAATATAAGAAATTTTATTATTGCAAATTTTTTTAATCCTATTAAATTGTGAAAATATCAAATTTTTGAAAATTTTAGAGTTTAAATTAGAATGGTAATTACCAAGATTAATTATTTTAAAGTTAAATTCATCCCTTTTATCATAAATACCTATTGAAGTTTTTCCATTAGAAATTTCTATACTTAAATAGTTAGCTTTAATTTGATTTTCGTTTGTTTGAGTTAAAGCTAAATCTTTTGGGTAACAATTAATAACATCCTTAGGATTATCCAAATTTAACAATATTAAGTCATCAATTTATCTCCACCCTTTTATTGTGTTTAATTATTTCTTTTTCATAATAATGTACGAAAATATTAGCTAAAGCACTTGAAAAAGCTGTTCCCATTGGAATTCCCTTTACTTGTTTATAAAAATAACATTGTATATTATAATATATTTAAAAAAATTGATAACATTAATATTTACATTCTGGAAAATAATATTATTGATTTAAACAGAAGATTAGACGTGGAAAATATTTATATATGTAATTTAAAAACATTGTTTCCTTATGGACTCAATAGTAAGTTAAATGGAGAGGGTTACGGGGATTTGGATAACATTAGTATTTATAACAAACATCTTTAAAGACTTTCTAGATAAAGAAAACAAAAGTAAGAGATTGATATAATATCTGAGGATTTTCAAAATTTGCGTAATTTGGAGCATAATAATGAGAACATTCTTAAGATTAAGAAATATCTGTTTGGCTTTAGGAAAAATAAAATTAGATGGTTTATTAATAACAAATTTGAAAAATTAAAATTTGATAATTCATTCACTAAATTCATAATTCTAGATCTAATCAAATTCAAGCTTAATGTAGGAAAACACGATTTACTATTTAAAAATAATAAAGAGTACCGTGTGGTGAGATTTTTGGATATTTCCTTCGAAAACCTAAAGTTACCTAAAATTATGCACAACAGTAAAGAATTTTTTCCTTTAAAGGATAATGCAATGTTTAATAGCATAGCATAGATAATGTTTCAATAGCATTTAGTTATTCAGCTACTTTAAGGAAAAGAATCTGTAACTATAATTACTATAGCAAAAATTTAAATAAGATAGACAAAACAGATTGTAATTGTAACAAAGACATTTATAAAGATTATATAGATGCTGACAAAGGACATATTATAACAGGGAATTTGAAAATTATAGATTCTAATTCTTTAAGAGATTTAATGGAAAGGGGAACAAAATTCACATTGAGAGAAAAAGTTAATATTAAAAAAATCTTAATTTCTATCGGACAAGATTTGGATATTTTTATTTCCAAATTATCTAGGAAATACCAAATACCATTGGCCTCCAGAAAGTTTCAGAGAATGGAAAGTAAGGATTTTAGAAGAAATTAAAACAAAATTTAATGCAGATAACGTTAGAACTAAAGAACGAGGAATTTATTTCAACAAATCATTGAAAAAGGAAATAAAAAATTTAAAGGAGAGGTTTGTTATTACGGTAATAGATAAATAGGCAAATAATTTCTTTTTAATTTGTAAATATTATTATAAAGAACCTTTAATTAATGAATATAACTCTAATTCAACTTACAAATTAAATAGTACCGGGAAAAAGGAATTGGAAAAAAAAAATGCTAGCTTTCGCTAAAAAAACTAAAATTAAGACTTGCTCTTTAATCCTTACCTGTTCCCAACAATAAAATTTCATAAAAAACCAATGCATTTTAAATTTGTAACTTGTAGCAACGGCAGTTAAAATTACTATACGGGAAAACATTTTTTTAAATACTTGAAAATTGCCCTAGATTAAATTAAAGTTGAAGATAACTTTATTATCAATAGTAACCAAAATATTTTGGATTTTCTAAAAGATAACAATATTAATAAACTTAATACTTATGATTTTGAAAATTTGTACACTAATCTACTTCATGAAAAATTAATAGATGTCTGTGCTATTATATATGACGAATATTTAAATAGAGATATTATTACAAAAAGTAATTGGCTAGAGTTATGTAAATTTAATATTAACGAAAACTATGTTTTTAACGGAATTAATTTTTATAAACAAGTAAAGGGAATTCCAATAGAAACAGCTTTTTCAAGTGCTTTAGCTAATATTTTCCTACATTATTATGAAAAAGAAATAATTAAACACAACTTAATAAAAGGCTGGAGATATATTGATGACTTAATTTTGTTAAATTTAGATAATCCTAAGGATGTTATTAATTGTTACCAAAAAGATTTAGCTTTAACTTAAACAAACGAAAATCAACTTAAAGCTAAGTATTTAGATTTAAATATAGAAATTTCTAATGGAAAAACTTTAATAGGTATTTATGATAAAAGGGATGAATTTAACTTTAAAATAATTAAACTACTCAATTTCCTGGGATTTTCGGGTCACGAGGGGTCAGTTTGTTGGACGAAAATCAGACCCCTCACATAAAAAAATCCCTGGTTTGAATCCTTGCCTGAGGGTGGCCCTTGAGAAAGTCTTCAGGCCGGATTCATTTTATCTTTCTTTTTGATTCTTTGGCTGTAAATTTAATATTGATTTCTAATAATTCTTCTAATTTAGTTAAGTTCATTTGTGTTTTAGTTATTCTTCTACAGCAGCATTAGCGCTCTCTAAATACAATGTATATTTTATTATATAGATTCAGGGAAATTTTATATAGGTGAATTTTCATATTGATTATTAATGGATTGTAGTTTCCAATTAATATATTTCTTTCAAATTCGTTTTGATTTGTATAGGTATTGAATTCGCACTGCATGGGGGTGATTTTGAATACCTATCCTTTTTTACATTTCTATATAGATTTTCTGTGCAGTCTTAATTTTCCAAGTACATCACATTTGATTGACAAAGTAGAGAACATAAAATCATATAAATTAAAAAATAATTTAAAAATAAAATACAAGAACTTTTTGGTCAGGAATAGCACTGTCTCTAAATGACTACTTATATTCTGTTCTTGACAGAAAGTATAACCAATAGCAATTTTATGCAGCACTTTCATAGTTAAGTGCATCACTTTTACATTGTATTTGTTTCGTTAGTAGAAAAATATTGCTGACATTTGAATATTAAAATAAAATATTTTAGAGAATTATATTATTATTCTTTTTAAGCAAAATATGTTTTTATGGTTAAAGTCAGCTCAGATGAACAGTAGAACTTCTATGGAAAAATCAAGTTATTCCAAATGGCACATTCATGCAATAATGTGAATTTCATTGTTATTGAAATCAAATTTTATCATTCTTGAGTTCGATTAATTTTCTTTTATTTAATAGTTATACATTATTTTTAATATCTGAAGCACTTGTTTGTTTGTCAATGTTATGTTTGGTACAATATATTGTTTTATAAAGTTCATTTTTTCCCCCTTCGAATCTGTGTTGTATTTGGATTATTCTCATTACTGGAATTGCAAAATTTGATATTTTAAATAGTAGCATAAACGATATTCTGTTTTGTCCATTCTTCTACAGGAAAAATGCTTCAATCTTTCTTTTAACCACCCAAAGGTTTAACATGGTCTTGAAATAGGAAATAGAAGATAAAACTTTAATTAATGGTAAATAAAATACATTAAATAGTTAATTTTGCAAATTTAAATGAAATATTTGAAACCAAGATGGTTTTCTAAGCTAATTTTGCTCTCAAATATAAACGAATTTCAAGGGTGGTAAGCCTCCTCGTAATTTCTGCAATTCCAAAAGCATTCTACATCTTTCTGCCTGAAGACCTGACTTTAAATTTAAGAAAACCACTTTAAAGCTTATATAAAATATATATATATATCAGCTAATACTTGGAAAAATGCGTTAAAAATGGCCAAAATGTGATATTATTTTACGGGAATTCCTCGAATTTTCTATCAATTAGTGTTAAAATATCATCTGAAAATCTGATTAATTCGAAGTTAAAAAAAAATGACTTATTTCTAGCTCTTGTGTGAATGTAAACGAATAATTTTTTTAATGCTTTTAGTTTGTCGGAGGACTTCAATTTAAAAAGTTTTCGCTTAGAAAATAGTTTTTGAATAGTTTTGAAAATAGTTTTTTTTTCATTAAAGTTACTTGAAATTGTTATTTTCTCACACACACGCACTTACTCAATCAAATGTTTTTTATTATTTGATCTTTAATGGTTTTTATTAAGAAATATTTTATACTTCATTGTTTCTTTTAAGAAATTTTAAAGTATTTTTATAGTTTTAATTTGACATTCAGTTTTAGACAACTAACACCGTTTTGTTTGTTGATCTATGCATTTCTCTTATTTTCTGCCTATATTCTTGTACTTAACAGTTCTGTTTGAAGGAAGAGCAAAAAGGTTAAAAGGACATAACCCGACACGGAGTTGTTCCCTGCCCCCATCTTTTCTCTAATCCAGAGAACAATGAGATAAAAATAATTCGTCTAATCGAAATTGACAACCAGTTGCCTCGTCGAAAATATTGGTTGTATTTGAATTGAATCATTTAAATATACCTTTATGTCCATAATTCCGTTAGATTGTTAGATATTATTATGATATTTTAATTGTCTAGCATATGTTTTGTTCATTGTGTACATGCACCTTGCTAAAGGAGATTAGTATCAACATTACTGAACTATTAAAAACGTAAATTTCAATTTATCTGTCTTCTAAATTTAGCGGTATTGTGTCCACTTTTTTTTAATCGTCTTGTCAGGCTCAAAGGTTTTAAATAGAAGATTTATTCTTTAGCTCTAAACAGGGGAAAGAAAATCATGTGTTTCAGCTGCAGAGCAATAATGCAATCTATTGATGAGAATTAGGGAATGAGACAAAAAAAAAGTTTTTAAAAATTACCAAAACTTTAAAATATTCGCGCGACTATTTAAATTGGTATCAGTAAAAAGACAATTTTTTTTAAAAATTTGAAATGGTATAAAATTTATTTATGTGTAATAATATATTTGGAGATTATCGCTGAAAAACGGCGGCTTAATTTTTGATTAAAAAATGAAATATAAAATTTTAAAAAATCTCTTCAAGATGCACATTCCCACTTTCTGAGGTATAAATGTTCCAAATTTGGTAATTATAGGTCAAACTATCTGGCACGTTGAGTGTCAACGCCACGCATACACATTCATCCTTATTATTAGTAGAGATTAAATCAATTAAATAAGTAAAAATAAGTTTAAATTGCTAATTTTAATTTGAAATTGTTTTTCTTCCTCATAATAATCATAATTGAACTTATTTTTTTTTCTTCTATTCGTGAAAAAGCCCGATTAAAGCATTAATTTATCCGAATTCGACTGTTTTGATTCCGCTAAATTTTTCTGTACTTCTGTTTTAGATAGAAAGTTAAGTGTTTCTGAGTTTGCACTCAACTAGAGATGGACAAATGCATGTTTCTTACTTTCTGCTGTGACTTGTATAGACTTTATGGTCGACTGATTTCACCCCCATCAGATTTTAAAACCTTGACAGAGTTTCAATGGATCAACGGTCAAAAACGAAATAAATAAAAAATCTCATTTCAAAAGTTAGCTGCGGATTGAATTTATGAAATTGAAAGTCAACAGCAATAGTTGGCACAAAAACAGAGAAAAGGGGACCTTTCCTTTGCTTTACGATTTCATTTTTATAACAATAAATAATGCTAATTTTATGTGTTTAATAAAATTCTACATCTGAAACGAAAGTTCGAAAGAATTTTGCAGAACTCATCTTACAGTCCAGAAACGTTGAAACTGATGATGACGCTGATTGCAGCTTTCTTCAATTTGAATTTAGAACAGTCAAATGAAATGAAAGTATTTAAAAAAGGGGAAAAATTTGTTTTTACAAAGTTGAAAAAATAATTAAATTGAGTCATTAGGTCATGTTTTGTCAGTGGCAATTATGAAAAGATAAGCGAAGTGCAAACATATCTGTATTAAACATAAATTATGAGTTTGCAGATGAAATATCACTGATTTTAATTTATGCGTAGAAAAATTTAATACATAAATGTATCTTGATGAATTGAAATGTTCAGAGTTTAGCTTTGTAATATCTCAACAAATCATAATTTAAATTTAGACTTGCCGATTTGAGTGCCGCGTCAATCTTCTTTAACTAGAAATTTTTAACTTTCAGACAAACTAGATGATAAGGGTGTTGGTGTTACTGTCATTGTGAATATTCGGTTATTATTAATACTAACCGGTTTGGTTATTATTAATAATGACCGATTAGTATTAATAATAACCGAGTATTCACATTCACCATATCACTGACATGGCATTGAAATTACTTAACAAGTGGTTGTGCATTAAGAAGGCAAATAGCTATTAAATTAAGCAGTAAGAATAAAATATTAACAATATTTCGAAAGAGAATTTAAAAAAAGGAGAACTTTTAGGAGGAGTTTTTGGCATAATCCATCCGGCAAAATCCGTGTTAGCGTGGTATAGCTAAAATTAACTTTTAAACCAAGATAAGATTACGAGATGCTTTGACATTCTTCGGAATATTGAAGTCATATGACTCAATTTCTTTAATACCGATTATGTTGCCTTTATGCAACTTGTCGAATAGTCTTGTTGGTAATTTTTTTATAGAAATCTTTTAATGCAGCAGGGCTGAGATCTCTCCAAATATCGTTATTTCTATCAACTCACGACTATTACTAATTGCCGAATCGTCACGTTTTGCAATCTTTCGAATGCTGTGATGTGGGTTTTTGCTGCAGTCTCCCAGATAGGTGATGCATAAGAGGCAGGGGCCGGGAGAGTTTAGATTTGTAATTGAGGATAAAATAAAGCTAGGCTTTTTCTGACTTGTAGCTATTCTTGATTTTAATGGTATCTTTTTTAAAGATTAAGTACTTAATCCAATGGATGACAATGTATACTGTTACATTGCTCTGTACTGTCTCTGCTCAGAAAAATTTTGTTAGTGTTGATGATGGTTTCCTTTCCAGGAGAAATAAACAGCTCGCCACTTGCTGACGTTGATCTAGATTTTCCTTAATCGATAGAAATCTCGTTCTCTCAAAGAATATTTCCAATTTAAAAGAAAAAAGTTTTTTTTTCTTTTAAATTGAAAATGATTTATAGTATATTTATATTTGTTTCAGTAGTGAATATCATATCTAAAAGGGAAGGGAATTGCGAGTTGATAAGCTTAAGAAACCTTATCACAAAATGTCTGGATTTAATAGCCTAATGACCTTTATCTTATTTTCCTTGTTCTAAAAGCTGTAAAAATTGTTTTTATTACTTATTGCCGTGCATTTCCCCCCTCTGGGAGGGGAGATGATACCTAGTCTCCTCTGTACTGTCTTCTGCCCCCCATGTATCACGCGAAGTCCCCGGGGCCAAGCTTGGTCGTTGATTACTCCACTGAAAGTGTCATTTGATTATAATGCATTCGCAGTGCGTGCCTTCAGCTTAGTAAATAAAGGGCAGTAACGTCCAGTGACAGACCGTCACGCACTCTGCTTCTCATTTCCATGCCAAGCACGGAGGAGGGAAAACAGGTTGTCTTGTTTTTTCCCCATCATCAAGGTGGAGTGGACTCTGTTGCATTTCTCCATCAACACCCCCTACGAAACGGGACCAACGCCAACAGGGTGTCGTGTAAATTGTTTCAAAGTAACAAAGGACGTTGATACGCATGGGTGAGGGTGATAGAAGGGTTTACTACGCTTTAATTCATTTAAGTACATTAAGTTTTACTGAAAACAGACCTTAGAAGCCCAAGTACAAAGTGGTTATGGTGATATCCTCTATAATTGGATTGACAAGCAGGTATTCTAAAATATTTGTTACACTAAACATTTAACCTTTTTGTGAAAGAAAAATCAAAACAAGACCTCGGAAATAAAATTAATATTGATAAAAGATTGAAAGATATAATTTGCTGAAAATTGTGATTAAAAATTAAAGAGTTTGAGTGAATACAGTGAAAATTATTATTGATCAGATAACCAGTATTGAGAAAATTCATTTACGATTCTTTTCAAAAAAGAATTGGAAAAAAGCGCCTTAGCTATATATTTAATGCGGTATGCCAATTTCTGTATGAAAAATTAATTGAACAGAAAAATATTAAAATAAACTATATTCCGGTCATTAACTTTATTTGCATTATTACTTTTTATACCAGACTCCCCTGTCTCATAACTGTTGTCGTAGTGGTTACTAGCCAACTAATAGACGAGCAGTGCTACAAAAAAATTTAAACACTCTTTGGCCTAAAATGTTTACATTTATTTATGAATCTTGCAATTTTCTGCATTTTTAAATCCTTAAATCTGTTAAATTTAATATCTTGACCCAAAAGCGATGCTTTACAGATGTGCTCCAAACATATTAATCGTTCTCCGCGAAGGTAAAAAAAAAATCTTATTGTAATAACTGATTTAAAACTAGAAAAAATGATTTAAATAATGTGTAGTACAAACAGGAAGTCACCTGAATACTAAAGCGAAATCACTGGAAAATAAAGTTCCTCCTGCTAAAATAAAACGTTTAGGAAAATAAAAAGAAGAGGAAAAAAAAAAAAAAAGCAGAAAGAGATTTCTAGATTTTGCTATGATGGCGAAAGGTTGCTTAGTTCTCCAGTGCCAACAACGCCGTTTTTCTTATCTTTTTTTTTGATTTATGAATTATTTCCACACATTCATTTACAAATTTTCGGAGCAGTTTTGAGCTGCAATGAGAGCATCTCCATTCGTGTCTACCCCATTGTTGGCGGTAAGCAGCTGGCGTCTAATTCACCTACAGGTATTCCTTAGACATCCCATACTGGTTGAAAAAGGATTTTGATATCCACCGATTATGAATCCTGGAAAGAACAGGTACCACAGTAGGAAGTACTATTTTCTCAAAGTGAAATTCATTTGAAATATAAGAGAAAAAGGAAATCGTCATGAAATGTTTAATTTTTACTTTGTTGTTGTTTCTAATGGCGCTTGTCAAAGACAAGCCCACTGACTTTAGAAGTCAGTGATTTTAAGCCAAGGGTGCGTCTCTTGTTTTTCAGTAGCACCAACTAGGGCCACGAGTACGACTTAGCTACACACGCGTCACAACCCTTTTTACGAGGTGGACTTCATTCATGCGTTTCATTCCCTCATCCACAGATTGTAATTTAGACCTGAATCAGAGAACGATCACCCCTGATCCAGTACACCCAGTGATATTACTCTCGACATGGTGGGCTTTGTGACCACGACACATTTATACGTGTGTCAGCCATCACACACACACCGAAAGCCTTCGGCCGGCGGGGTTCGAACGCGCAACCCAAGGGACGCGAATTCAACGTCCTACCAACTAGGCCAGGGGTGGCGAACCTTTATGGATCAACGTGCCATTTTTTCTAAAGAATTTGTTGGTTGCCTATAGAGTTAGTATAATTCAAAATTGAATCTATTTTGCCAATATCCTCTTTCTAGTACTGGGCCAAAGATAGTTCTAAGGATCTTTCTCTCGAACATGTTCAGAAAATCCTGAATGTTCAAATTCCCCTTGCATAGAGCAGAACAGGCATAATAAGAGTCTTATAAATTCTTAGTTTAGTTATTCGACTGATTAAGTTCGATCTTAGTTGTTTTTTCAGTCCAAGGAAATATTTATTAGCCATTTTTATTGTCAATTTCTGCCCTGAGTTTATTATTGTCATTAATCATTGTGCTGAGGTATTTGAAATGATCGACTTTTTCGAAGTTATGACCGTTCATACACAGAGGAACACTGTGAGTTATAGTTGAGGGCGTGAATTCCATAAATTTGGTTTTATCTTCGTTGATGGTAAAACCATATTTGTGGCAGAAGTTTTCAAAGTTTGAAAGGCCTCTCTTACAATCCTTTCTGACCTTCCAATAATATCTATATCATCTGCATAGACCAGCAGTTGATTGGATCTATTCCCCAGAGTGCCCTTTTGGTTTAATCCACTATCTCGGATACATTTCTCCAAGCTTATTTGCATCTTACATATCCTAATTATTAATTTGCATGATTAGCGAAATCTGGCCCTTATATTTAATAGTTGAGTAAAATTTATGCGATGGGGGAAAACAATTTTATTTTCCCCTAAAATTTCCCTACGGCTTTGTTTGATCACTAAAAAAAAAGTCCACAAAAGAGCGCGGCACCTGCAAGTCCGTATCGTGACGACTTTTCCCACGTAAATTTGTTGATCCACCTCCCTGAAAATTTATATTTACTTCTGGCTGCGTCCATAAACGGAACTTAATTTGCTAGAGTGCTATTGATACATAATGAATCGCGTCCAATAAATAACTGTCTCACTTCGCAGCGTGCGGGCCCATCGCTTTCGTGTCAGCTCTCCGGGCCCGCTTAATGAAAGACAATCAAAATTCTCAACTGCGTGGAAAATGTTATTCAAACATGAATGTAACGACGAAATCGAGACGCCAATCATGAGTAGAGGCAGCAAGTGTAATTTTAGTTTGTCTCTCTCTCTCTTTTTTTGTTGTTGTTGCTGCTCTTCTCTTGTTTTGATCGACTGTTCTTCAAATGATTACATTTTGTTTACTCTCTGATCGCTGGTAGCGACAGCGGTGTTCATGATTTGTATAAGATCGTTTACCAGTGTGTATGTGCTTTATATCGAATTTTCGTTTATACTGATCTCCAATTTCAGAGATCAACGTAATTTGTATGGATTGTTTAATATGTGCATTTGATTATAATTGAAAGGATACACAAAATGATATTTCGTGCATTCATAATGCTTGTAACGAGTACTTTTTTCTTTGGGAGGGGGGAATTTTATTCAAATCATAATGACAAACACTGTGTGTTCTAATTTTTCTTTTCTGTGAAATCTAACTGGTAAATTACAGAATTCTCCAAAAAATCAACGATTTTTAAATAAAAATTTATTTATTTATCTTTCGCATCTTAAGTAAGGATATTTACATTATCATGTATAATCAGGGATTTCAAAAGCTTTTATATTTTCAATCGTTTTTGAATTAGTTTTTATTTTTCAAAAGTGAATTTAATTTTAAATTCTGATAGTTTTGATGTAAGATATAGTAACTATGATACTTGGTAAAACCTTTTTTTGATCTCAGCTGTCTGTAGTGTACAAAGATTTTTCAACTTAACTAATATTGTTAAAGTATATATAATTTGTAATGTCAGTTCACAAACATATAAAAATAAGGAATACGCTTTTCCTGACTTATTCGTGAATATCCTTATTATTATCCATTTTGTGCCTATCTTAGAATGAAGAGTTTACATTTTGGAGCAAGGTTTCTTCTCACAAAAAAGATTTGGTTAAAAAATTTGAGGCAACTTTAGAATTTTGGTTTCTAGACCATAGACCAAATTTCATAAACTTAATTTTTACGATTTTGAATTGTTATCCAATACATTATCCAATTATACACTGGTTTATACTTTGCTATGACGTCATGTCCAGTTTCCTTTCATATAATGGAAAGAAAAAAAAAGCGATGATTATGACATTAAATTGACTCATGCATTGAATATGAGAATATTTTGACACTTTACAGCTTTTTAATTTTCCAGAAACTTGTGTCACTAAACTTTTTTATCAAATTTCTGCCCCAAATTGAAAGTAAGATTTTTTAAAAAATTTCCATTAATTTGAATTCTTTTAATTATGCCTTCTTATGAAAAAGATCTTAATTAATAGCATCCCTATAGAATTAAAACTAGATTTTATTATATATTTCGTCATTACTTCTATTTCATTTTATATAATTATAAACATTTAATTAGTCTCAACAGTTCAGAGAACTGTCTTCGTTTTAGACAAAATTATTCTTTTCGTCAAGACTTAAGAAATCTAAAATAGTTACACGATTTAGGAATCTTGAACATGCACCAAATGTTTTACAGAAACGAGATTTATTTAACTACTAGCCGCCTTTGGCGACCAGCCGGTTCGCCAGTATTACCGCTCGCTACAATTTTCAATTAAATATTTTAAGTAACTGGTCTCTTAAAGGATTCTCAAACAAAACATTTTTAATCTTCAAATTTTGATAGTCATACCAAACTTATATTTTTTAGATCGTTTCGTTCAATTTACTATATATATTTTGCTAATTTGTTGCCATTTCCGGTAAAACTTCAACTTTAATTAAAAATGTAAATGACGAAATTGCAATTAATATTAAGATATTTTTTAATAAAACCAAGCGTTTTATTTTATTAATCATCTTTATTGTTATTTATTAATTATTATTATTATTGAATATGAGTATGGCAAACAGAATCGCTCGGTATTTAAGTCTTATGTTAACTACAAAATATTTTTCATAGTTTATGTAATATTTCAAACAATAATTCAACAAAAATTTCTGAGATTCAGTATAAAATTCAGTTTTTAGTTTTGCTTTCAAAAGGATTGAAATGAAATCAATAATAATATTTTGTTCCTGCTTATAAATATATTTCAAAAATTATGAAGTCTAAATTTAATGCAGTAAGGTATCATATTCTGATAAATATTCTGGACACACCAAATTTTCAATAAATGAATGAATGTTTCTATTTTCCACGATCAACTAAGACTTATTTATGAAGCTTTAAATGTTAAAAATTTAGAAAAACTCACCATTTTCATAATCTTAGGCCAATTAATCTTCAGAAACCTGCGCGCTTATTGGCGTATTTTCTTTGAAACGATAGATGAAAAATCTAAAATTATCCTTTTTTTATTGAATAGTGATATTCAAATCTTCATAAATCAATCAGTTTAAGTGATTTGAAATTAACTCTTAAAAGTCAGTGATTTTGTTGATTGAAAATTAACTCTATGACCACCATAAAATCTGTGCTTTCTCTTCTGGTATATGCATTCTCCTTAATATCCGATCGAATAAAACATCACATACAAAAGTACTACATAGAAGAAACACATCAAAAGTAAACATAACATTTCAATAGTTGCCAAAAACAAAAGAGAGAAAAATGCAATTAATAAGCAGACGATATTTAGAAAAGTACAGATATTTAGACTGGAAAATGAAATTATCTGAAATTAAAAACACGCGCAGACGATATTTACAAAAGTAAAAATATTCAAACCTGATAAGGAAAATATATGAGTTATTCCATGAATAAATGCCATAAGTTTGGTTACATCTTCATTATTTTATTAGTCATTAAATATCAAAATGGATCGGGGACTGAATAAACACCCTGTATAGAGAGTGTAAAAGATCATAAAATAATTTTTCTTGAATTTATTTTTTCTAAAAAATAATATTTCATATTTGTTTCATTTCTTACAGACATTTGCCGAAAATTATAATTTTGCAGATTTCATTTCCAAAAAGATTTAATTTATTTTCAGTTAGAGCTTTAATCAATGTGATGGCAACACTTTGAAAAAAGCTATTTTTTTCTCAGGAATGCGAAACGTGCTTAATCCTCATTTTTTATTTTTGACGAAATAATTATTGAAAAACATAGTTAAAATATTTATTTAAAAATTCATTAAAAATAGAAATTTAACTTTAAGATTAAAACAGTAGTATCATTTAAAAGATAAATTTTTTATCTTTAACTTCATGTAAAAATCTTTTTTGTGCGGTAATATTTTCGGCAGTTATAGCAGAAACATGTCAAAATTTCGCTTAATTTTTAAATAAATAAAATTCTAGTTAAAAATTCGAAAAAATAACTCCCAGGTGCACATTCCCGGCCCCCAAGGTATACACGTGCCAAATTTGGTAGCTGTAGGTTGAATGGTCTGGTCTGTAGAGCGCCAACACACACACACACACACACACACACACATTGAGCTTTATTATAAGTATAGATATAGATATAGATATAGATTATTCTCGCATCTGAAGATTCTCAAGTAATTATGCTCTTTGAATAATATTTAAAGGCACTTTTATGAATACTCAATTTTACCAGGTTGATGTCTTTAATTTTATTATGTCGACAAAAGATTGGAAACTTTGATGATTCAGTTATTCAATGATTAATTAACTTCACAATGAAAAAGAAATTTTCTGTTTCAAGAGCTTTGCAGTTGCTTTAAATGAAGTTACAATATTTTGTAGAAGTCTTTCAGTCGTTCTTTTTATTAGACGAATAAAAGTACTTCAATGGCATTTGATCTAATTTATTATTCTTACAAATTACAAATGCTTATGAATAGTATAGAGTAATGTTTCAAATTTTAATACCCTTTTTCTTTGTGTATGTGTATCAATTAACTTTTCTCTCTAATGAATAGGATAATACGATCCATGTTGATTCATCATCCCATAGAAAGTGTTGCAAACGACATTTCTCAAGGATTGAAATATATATACATATGTGTGTGTGTGTGTAATGAACTTCTTAATTCATTCTAAAATGTTCTCCTATTAATTATTTCAAGCCCGTGTTCTAGAAAACTGATGACTATTTCATATTCTCAGGCTCCAAACGAAGGGATAAAGGATCCTAACACCCCCACATACCTTCCTAAGTCAACATGTGACAAAGAAATCCCTATCAGAATATATATCTGCAGCCAATTTTTAAAATTTATTACAACAATAGTTCAAAATATTCACTGACATCATTTTCTACTACAAACCTTCTACTTTCCAAAGCACTTCCTTCGCTGCACAAACTTTCTAGTGTCTTCAGAAAATCAACGGGAATAAAAGAGTCATCATCTCCCTTCGCATGAAACTATGGACTCTTGGATTTGGCTGAAAATTCCTTGCATGGCTTTAACAAACATAGTTACAAAATACAGATATTTGGCGTGAATCTAGCATTTTTACTGAATCTGTCATGATGTTTGGCGATTAATCCCTGGTATGCGGTTAATATACAAATACCCGAAAAGTGAATATATATTTTAGAGGGTTCTTTCCCAATCGACTAAGCAAAATTTGAAAGATTACAGTTGTAGTCACAAGATCATATACCAAATTTAATCATATACCAATTTAAGTTATTGAATTTAAAAAGAGACCGAAGTACAAATTGCATGCAAAGTACAGACCGAAATGTGTCCAAAACTTTGACAGATTTGTTTCAAAACTGGACGAAAATATATTTTAGATGCTATTTAATCTATGCACCAGATTCTATTTGTGTAGCGTTTTGCGTTTTGTAATTATCTTGTTCGTTTGTAAAAAGAAATAACAACATACATGCATTCGTTCTCTTTAATTGCTGACCATGTTTATACTCTCTACACTGAAGTGATGATTGTATACTTTATCTCCTTTCGAATTGTATTGAAGGTCTATAGATTTCAGCTGCTGGTAGCCTTCAGAACACAAGCACGCACGCACGCACACACATACACACACACACTCAAGAAGTTAAAAAAATCACAAATTTATAGATCAAGTTTAAAATACATCGAGATAATATATAATAATATATTGACAATAAGTTATATCATATATTATAGAATTTATACAATACATTTTATAGTTTATTGTCAATATTGTATATAAAATAAATCGACTGGTGTTTAAAGGAGACTTTCTGTAATGCATAGGGTCACAAAATGCCTAAATACGCCACTGCAAATAAGTCAGTGCTGAAGGAAATTTTACTGCCTGTCTAAGCATACTTATGAAGATCATTATACTTTCCATATAAAATTTTCAATAATTAATAAAACACTTTGTAATTTAATTTTGTTGATTATATAAATACCTGAATTCGAAAATTTTTCTTACTTTATATACTATATCAATATATATTCCCTTTCTACTTTTGCACTTTAAACAGAGATACATGCAAGTAGATTTGCAGATATAATTTAAGAAAGTGATCAAAGATATAAATGCCAGAGAAATTCAAATAGCGTTTTTCATTTTAAAAGGTAACTAAGCAATGCTTTATAATGTACTAAAAATGAAAAGTGCTTAATTATTTAAAAAGCGAAGAACATGGGTTAGAAAATTCAGATTGGTGTGAAACTTGGTATATTTAATGCATGAGTGTAGAACCATTAAAATATTAAGGCACAACAGACAGTCAATTCCGAGAAACTGATCCTCAAACTTTCAGAATAGCTCATGCATTAGTAAATGGTAGATGTTGATTACATGCAAAGCAGCAGGGATACTAATGTAGAAGCTTGTTATTCCCATGAAGAAGGTACGATACAGCATAGGTTGTAATTTCTATTCTTTGAAATTAATGATTTCAATTTGTTGAATTAACAAATAATTTTCTTAATTAATCATTTTTATACATAAAATAACTTTGCATTCATGTAATAAATGAGTTACAAATAGGGCAATTCTTAAGTAATTAAATAATTATAAAAAATATTTAAATGTGATAAATAATAGCTATAATTACTATTATCATTTAAAATTTTAAATTATTGGATTAAAATAGTTACAAAATTTCATTCTAAATTAGCAAAACAAATTGGAACCACACATGGAACAGAGATAGTTAATAATCTATTGAATACAAAAGCAGGTAGTCCTAAATTTGAAATTTGTTTCTCGGTTGGGAAACATGAGAGCTCCTAAACTTTAATCGTTTGAACATAAAATAATCGCCATTTATTAAATGTAGAACAGGTATTTTTTTTTGTTTCCAATTTTTTCTTAATAATGTAACTCTGGTTGCTGTATATAATTAAAAATTAGTTAATTCAGGTAAAACAATTCTGAACTTTATGGATAAAAATATGTGGGAATGGTCGTCCCTAAACGCCTCGTATATTCTCAAATAAAATTGTCATTCTTCTCTCTCCGAATAAATTTGTGAATCTTGGGAAAGACCGTGAAGACTGCAGATGCTTAGATTTTTATTTTCAGAGTCGCAATACGCGAGAATTATGTGCTTCGTAGTATAGAAAATAAAATCGATACTTGTGTATTAATTTCAAGCATTGGTGAGCAATAATTATGAAATATCGGTCTTTTGAGTGAATCTAGTGTTTTTTTTCATTGAAACTCGAGTGAGATCTTTAGCAACTGTTTTGGTGATTAATTACGGGCGTATGGTTTTAGTGTGCGCTATATTCGGGATAGTAAAAATCGACACTATTTTTTTTATTGATGAAAGTAACAATACATATTATGCATAACCATTAATATTGTATTTGAAATTATTATTCTGTTTAAAAAGTAAATTTTAATTATGATTCAAATATTATGGGAATCAGTCCCCTTTATGGATAAGAATGTTTAATATCATATAAAAAGTATTTATATGTAATTAATTTGATGTTATTAACATGAATAAATAAATAAATATCAAAAGCGGTATATTATGACTTAGTTGACAGACTGCTACCCTACCACCTATACTATCTCCTTCGGGAGGAACCTAGTAATTGAGTTGCATGGTGGTTGGTTCTCGCTCCCCTGGATGATACACGAAAGGGTGGGGGTCTGGCTCCTCCCATCGATGAAGGGACTTACTTCCTTAGGGAAAGGTTGTACAGTGACCAATGATGGCCCTTATGACAACCACAGTTCCCGCCAGTGTTGCTTCTGCGGCGGTCCGGTCATTCAGTTTTATTTATCCGTGTGCCTTCGGGCGGGTCAGAGAGTCAGTGATATGACTACCACTTACGCTACTTCATTCCTGGGCAATGTCAGTAATTTATTTGCATATAAGTTACACCGAAAGTTTGACGGTTATTCTCTCGGAAACGGCTGGTATTTCAACTTCTTAATGAGAATATTTTAAAGGCGTGTTAATAATATCCCATATCATCCCAATTTAATTTCTGAATAATTCGTATCGTAAATACTTTTAATGAGCATCCAAATAGTTTGTCAGATTTTTGCATATTTCCGACATTTTGGGTTTTTTTGTTACAGCATTTACCATTTAATTTACCATTTTACCAGCATTTACCATTCAATTATTAATCGAATCCGTACCAGACACTTTCCTTTGTATGTAATTATCCGTATAAATTCCCACCTTATTCAATACTCTTTTGCAACGGAGTAACTCCCTCCACACACCAGCGTCTCGTTTTTGGCTCCAGTGTCGGGCGTTCCCGGCCTCTCTCAGTTCTGAAAAATAAGTAAAGTAAAAAGCGAGGCATCGCGTGGCGGCTCCTTAATGAAAAGGCCCAGATCCCAACTAAAAGATGAGATCCGCATTAAGTAACACATTTATCTGGGCCCCTCCTCGTCCCAGGAGAGGCGGGACAGCCATTACGTGTGGATATAATGTCTAAATAACAGGTAAGGATCATTTACGGCTGCGGAACACCCTTTGATGAAGTCATTATCGGGGCGATCGCGCCAGCTAACTACAGAAACGAGGTGGAAATGTGAGAAGAAAGTTCGATTCCAACCGAAATTAATACAGAATGGAGTATGCATGATTTATAAATAGGTTGATGAATGTAGTAATGTTAATGTTGCTCGGATAAGTCTTTATGAGTTCAATGATTTGCAGCGGAAATATTTTGATCAAGACAGAAGACTTCACAGAGAACGACGGGACGTTTATAAACAAAGTAAGAAAAACTGCTTGAGGTATAAGCTAGTATGCAATATTCAATGTAGGTGCACAAGTGATTCAATAGTGAAAGATTCTGCCATAATTCCCAAAATAAAATCTCTATCGCATAACAGACACAAATAATGCTTCACTATAATTATAACTGAATCAGCTTAAAAATGCGAATAACTGGTAAGAATTTCAAGTGCTTGTGCTCACTGGTAATGATGACTGTATTTCCAAAGTTAGACTATATCTCTTCTTAATTTATATTTTTTTCTTTGCGTTGTGTTAACATTTGTGTAACAGCTATGAAAGTTTTTTTTTCTCACTTTTTATTATTTTAAAGGACATTCTGATGAGGTGTTATCAGAAATACTCAATCGTTGAATATAAAAGAAAAATTGTAAAACAAAGGAAATATTTATTATATATATGTAAAAAATATTTTAGCAGTTGCGAGGTCGAGAAGAGAAGACACTATTGAATTTCTAACTTCGATTTATTCCATCCAGGAAGACATACTTTATGTACAGGAATAAGTGGTAAAAAATATGTCAGTCTAGGTCACGACACAAGAACAGAAGAGCAAACGAGACAGAAATTTTCCCCTTCAGTGATTTTATTATGAGATTTTGATAGGAATGTCTTTTACACGTGTAGTCTTAGGATAGGGAAATCTAGGTATCTTTAAAAGAATGTGCTAAACATTAGAGATTTTTATTCCTTCACTCGGAGCGTAAGATCTACTAATTACTGCGGTTTTACAGAACTCGTGTAGGATTAATTAAATAAGTAGGAATTGGATCAGGATTTAAATTAGATAAAGAGAGATCATTACATATATACATATGCAGAAATTGAGTTCAATATGAGAAGAGCGTTGAGAAAGCTATCACAAATTTATAAACATGACTAAACATTTTGTTGTAAAGGTTTTAAAGCAGCAGACTACAGAAATTTTAGAATAAACATTTTCCCAATCACATATAAGGAAGAAAGAATGTCTTCTGCCGATAGAATCTTATTTCAGTTTCAGCCGACATTTTGTCGATTCAGAAAGAAGGGGAATATTTTTCATTCGGCGGTATTTTGAATATATCCAGTCTATTTTCTTATCCTACCATTTTTTAAAAATTTTCTTCTGATTTAAATATAATGATTTTTTATACGTTATAAATAACTGCATATGACTAAATACACATTTTCTATAACAAAAGAATTGATTCAGATTTTTATAGCCGAATTTTATCTTAAATTTGTATGGTTATAATCCAATGCATCATTGTTCAGTTAAAATATCAAAAACTTTCTTTGCTTTAAAAACTATTTTATCGCAAAGGTTAAAAGTTAATCATTATTTGCTGGCTCTTTCAAAGATGTTGTATATGTTTCTATTGCTAAATTTGAGCATTTATTTCTATAGAGGGTAACTATGCTTAGAAATTAATATTTATACAAAAGTAACAAAATTTCTCTTTACCTGGTATATCACACAATCTAAAACGGTATTAGGACGAACAAATGAGAGATTTAGTACCGAATTCCTGAGCCATTCAAGTAAGAAATAGGAGTGCCCAATTGTTCTTTCACCAAATAGCTTCTCTTTTGTTATCGAAAAAGAAATGGGCAAGTTAATTAAAACGCCTTATAATGTACCAGGGTCTTTAAGGTTCCATAGACCAGAAGCAGAAAATCTATTGTTATATAAAATTATAATAAATGCTTAGTATAATTCTGTTTCTAGTGGCTGAATTTGTAAATAACTAGAAACATTAGATATGGATAATCTCAGAAGAGGTAGATCGCAATTTCGTTTGACTCAACTGTACAAATACGATGAGGGTGGTTTTCACCATTAGTTACTTATCAATTAATAGTAAGGAAAGCCGTTTCATTGTTAAAAGGTTAAAGAGAAAAACAAACCCTTTTTACTGTTTTCTCACCGGGATATGGATTTTGAAATTTTACCCTAGAGTAATTGAAAGAATAATCCTGCTTGCAGTCCGAGATTGGCAAAAAGGCCATTAGCACATTTTTTTTAAGTTGTATTATCCAAGAACTCAGGTGTATTTATACATCTGCCACTTATTCTGAAGATGGCAGGGAATTCGATTTTGTGAAGTGACGTGGGTATGTTTTTATATTTTTTTTCCATCTGGCTGAGAAGTTGAATGACAGTCTCTTTTTTGTAGTCTGTTAAAAAAAAATTTTTTTATAGATTTTCTGTCACACGAAGATTGCAAAAACTATCTACTATAAATTGCATATTAAAATTGTTAAAATGTTCAATATATTACATGTGTAAGTATTACTTGTATTGTGCCATATTCTTGCAATATTATAATCATTATTGTACAACTTTTAAGTTGCAACAACAGTTAGCAAAACGTTAGATCTCAAGTATCATTTGTCGAATTGCTTACTATGGGTTGCAGGATGTCTAAAGGTATTCTTGATTAACTTTTCTAAATCTTCCGGTAGAACTTAGAACTTTTTGTTGTTTCCATGAATGGAATACCTAAAATTTTAATATCGATCTCTGGCAGCCGTTATGCTTTTAGTGGAATAAATTAAATAGCATGTGCGACAGTTAGAATTTTCAACCCCTAAGATACGAAAGAAAATAATAATCTTTTTACTTTATGGGATACCTAGTATAGAGAATGTATAGCAATCGTCAAAAAATTCGAACTCGGGATTTTGATGAATCTTCACGGTTTAGATAATTCGCTGAATTCGAAAAATAAATTTTTGAAAAATGTCAAAATCATATTTTTTTAAAAATTATCTTTGTCGATTTGTGACAAAGATAGTTCAAAAATGATTTGAGCTAGACGATTGAAATTTGGTATATGATCTTTACAACAAATTTTTAGATTCCTATCAATTTTTGATTGGTGTCCGTTCAGAGGAAGTCCGTATGTCTGGTCGAATATAATTTAATACGATAACTGCAAGAGAGATTAAGGGATGAAATGCGGTACTCATATTTAACATCTAGAGTGTAGACACCTGTCAAATTTTGATCCTAATCCAAACAAAGGTTGATTGTTCTGTCGATCTATACTTTCAAAAATAAGTATCCGCGATAATTCAAAAATGCAGTGACTTAAATATATCAAATATGGCAAGGGGATTTACAGCTACAAGTGCAGTTTTGTGCCCCCCAATTTTTTTTCTTAATCGGTTGATTAAAACGTGTATAAAACACAAATTCGTTTTTCGGATACTTTTGACCGCATGCCAGGGATAAATTATCAAAACTCTTGCTAAGGATGATGTTATAAATTCAGTAAAAATGCTAAATTCACCCTAAAAATTAATATTTCTTAACTAGTGTATGCTAATGTCATGTAAGGCGTTCTTTAGCATGACGAGGCGCTATTAGCGAGTACATGAGAAAATTTTGAGAAGTCCGTTCTCGCTGGTGTTTGTACATAAATGTTGCAAATTTATGAAAAGGGAACGTTTATGATCCTTAAAAGCCAGTGTAGTCTTTTAAAACAAAATAACATTCAAGATATACCGAAACAATTTATTTTTTCGCCTGTCCTTTCCTCTGCATTTTAGTATCCAGCAAAATATGTAAGAAATTAAATTCTCTCGTGAGGTTATAGACAAATATCGACCATTTCCATTAAAATGAGGTCAGAGCTGATGGTACCTAATTAAAGAAAGTTTGTAAAAGTTTTCTTATTTCCGATTAACTTACTCGGACAGGAATGAGAAATGATGCTTCCACCCCGGAAAAAGGGGCACCCTTAGCATTCGATTTTGGTTCTGGCCAGATTAAAATGAGTATGGAAACCTCCCGACTACTTTTTCCCCGTTCTGGCTTGACTTTAATCAAGTCTGCAACCACTTTCAGGACAGGATGACAAATCGTGACGATCGCACGTTAACTTCCATCTAACTCTTAGAATATATCTGCCACAATTTAGGAATCAGTCTTGCTTTTTTTGGCAAGTGGAAAGTGAGTTGATGTACATTCAGAGGCCGTCGAAATGGCAAGTACAATGAACGGGCGCCATCTTAGACCACATGAATCTGATTTGATATAGGAAAACCTAATAGCATTCTTGTATAATGAATAAAATTTAATTTTAATCTATAAATATTTAGAATAATCGAAATACGCATAATTTGATAGAAGGAACAAGTTGGTGCAAGATGTGATGAATGCAAACTGTTTGCCGTCAACCAATGAGATTTTTTTTTCTATAATAAATGTTAGGACATTTCGGCATTAAGGTTCTTAATTCCAAATTCTTTTGTCTCCCGTACTTTATTGAAAAATGATGCAATGCATTTTGAACCTGCTATTGTGCGTCATTAGTATGAGTAAATCACTTCGCTTGACATTAACTATATAGCTATTTAATAGGTATTATATCTGAAATTTATTTAATTCGGTAACCGTAGCCAATATGCAAATATAAGACATGATATAAATACGTGTCATTATGTTTGTAATATGGTTCGGTGTTGGTCTCGGGTCCTGTAATGATCATCTATGCATTTATAAGTTTTTCCATCATATCTGTAAATAGTTATCATGTGCTTAATTTTATTTCCTCTCAATAAATTGTGTTCAAATTAAACCTTTCTGTTTGTCGGACCCAATCTTTGGAGACTTTTTATTTTGCATCATTTCCACTGCAGTACTTTAATATCAAACGGCTGAATTCCCAACGTTATATAAGATATCACTTTAACAACAAATATTTTAAACTTACTTTTTTTATGAAACATGATTTAAAAGAAAAAAAAACAGGATTAAAAAGGGAAATCATATTAAACTTCCAATTTCTCATTAAGAAAAAATTGTTGACTATATTCATATCTTTCTCTATATTAATAATAAAAATGAATGTACATGTGTCGGCGCTTTGTGGGAGAGATCGTTTCATAGAAAGTAACCACAGTTGTCACAGATAGATTTTAGATAAAGGGAATAAAAAATATGAAAATAACATTTTTAGTTTAATTAGAGTTTAAAATAAATGCAAATCAAACGAGATTTGGTCGTTTTATCCAACAATATTATAGCACGAAAATAATTTTTATACCAT
The DNA here is from genome assembly GCA_026543865.1 of Argiope aurantia. Taxonomy (NCBI): domain Eukaryota; kingdom Metazoa; phylum Arthropoda; class Arachnida; order Araneae; family Araneidae; genus Argiope; species Argiope aurantia. The sequence continues at coordinate 564,170 of JAPMOR010039548.1, read as the reverse complement.
TTTAAAATTTAAAAAGAAACCGTGTTTTTAATAATTCTAATTTAATTATCCCGAAATCTTTCCCTAAGTTTCAGCAATTTTCTGCAGTGTTTTCTGCAGTATTCTGCAAAAATATATTTCATTGTTTCAGCAGATATTAATCGCACGATTTTTTCCTATTGTTGAAAGCTAAAGAAGAATGATTATGTTTATTATTTTACCAGTCATTTAAATAAGAAAATAAAGTTATACATCGAATGAAAAATTGCAATCGGAAGATAAATCACCGGATATTTATTTTTTAATGGAGTTATACTATCATGGTATTTGATTTCATTAGAAAGATCCGTTCACACAATGAAAACAAGCATGTATAGTGCTATTAAAATACTATGGATCTAATACTGTCTGAATTTAATGCTTAGAAATATTTGTTTAAGTAACTCTCCAGGTTACGCATGCCCCAATTATATGAATACTTTTTAGTTCTCAAGAAAATCAAGGTATTCTGTAATGGTAAGATCAGTAAAAATGAAACGTTCATGGAATATTCAAATCAATGTGGATCTTTTTGTGATATAAAAAGTAATTAAACCACGCTTTTCTAAGAAGCTTAAAAATAATTGGGCACATCGTATTTTAAATTGACACAAAAATTCAAATGCGACAAAGTAAAATTTCATTATTGAAATAGTACTATGTTATTTAAACGAATGAGCGAAAATGCTGAGATTAATATTCACAATAGCTTTTTTCAATTAAATTTGAAAAAACTCAGAGTTGATATTATTATTTTATTAATAGTTCTAATATCTGGTTGTTTTCTGTTTGAATGATTCAGTAATAAGCACGCATAATCGCATTAAGAATCTTCTAAGCATTCAAATTTAAATATTTAATAATTTCGTTTTTTTATTTGTCAATTTTTTTCATTTATTTATTCAAAATGAATGTCACTCGCCGTTATTATTATTATGAGAAGGTGAAATAAATTATTATTGTCTGCTACAAACATGATTATTATTTCAATTATACAGAATACATACTTATCAAATTTTTAAATTTCTCAGACAGAATTTTTTTCATTAATATAAACTTCCATGCATATTAACTGTAAAAAAATCTTGCGAGAGGAAAAAAAATCCAAACGTTTCCATAAGAGGCCATATATTCATCACATGTGCCACTTTTCCTTTATGTTCTAGGATAAAGGAAATTCCATATAAATATGGTGAAAACATTTTGAAAGTTGGTATACAACATAGCACTCTGGCAATTTTTACATTATACAATTTAATAAACTTAGATATTTCTTATACATCCTGAATTTTTGTGTCATATTTTCTTATTGCGCCCTGAATATTTATTTTTCCTAGCACTGTTTTGATTCAATTAAGAATTAATTAATCGGATTACAGGAAGGCTAATTGATATTCATATGACCTACTTATGCCATTTTGCATTGTGGGTAAAAATGGTGACCAATAAACCTTGCGGAAGGCACTGTTTTTTCACATCACTCCAAGAAACTTTAACCTGAGCCGATTAGTTAACATAGAGGTGCAATTTCACGCTTCTTTGCGGTACCTAGTCAGTGATTGATACAGTTTAAAAGAGAGGGCCTAACTTTAAACGACGTCGCACAAAAACCGTGACCCCCAGTAAAGAGCCCTTCTCTCCTGTGGCCCTAGCCTGCCAGGAGGGTCGGCAGATATTAATGGCCCAGGCCTCGTGTCCTCTAGAGCCAAGTGAGTCTTGCTTGTCGGAGAGCCAGCGTCATGGCCTATTTACCGTACAAACAGTAGTTTTCGGGGGACATTAAAACACACAATTTTTCTCTCTCCTCCAGAGGGTAAAAAAAAAGTAGGCACTGTTCGATGCACCCCTTTTTCTTCTCTGGATGGTTGAAACTCAATTCAACATGTGCACCAATACTTTTACTGAGCAAAAAGTTTGGATTAAAAAAAAAACAGCTTCAAAAAAGCTCGAGAATGTAAGTAATAAGCTTCGAAGACTGAACCCTTTTGTTCTTTAAAAGCAATGTAGTTTCATTGCATTTCCCTTTCTCTCACATATGTGACTTTTTATAATATAATCGCCGTTCAAAACAAATTAGTAAAAAAAAAAAGAAAAGAAAAAAAGCTGGGCTCAAATTAGCAGCAGACGAGTTATTATTAAAAAATACATAAAGAAAGTAAACACAGTAACCGTTTTTTAATAACACATTTAATATAGTATTAATATTTTTTAAACACATTACATAAGCGACAACTCTGTTTTAACTTTATATCTGTCTATTAATTCTTTTGTATACGAATGCGATATAACCAAAAATGCAATAAAATAGCTGGAGGAAACTTAGCACAGGTTCCTTACATCAAAATTATAGATCTATATCAAATTTCAGTCTAAATACATCACGGAGAATTTCTACTTAATCACATCATTTCTCGGAGTTTCGTTTTGTATTATAAAAATAAGTACATACTATATTTATACATAGTACGTACTTGTCTATACTTATAAATTATTTTTGATGCCTATTGATAATCAAAATAAATAGAAATATTAAATGCATGTAACTAGCATTTCATATTTATAACATTCATTTGTGTGTAAGTTATTGTGCAAACATTAAAAAAAGATCCAGAAATTTGTAAAATTTAGAAAAAAAAAAGGATTTTGTCTTGTTTTCGGTTATATTAGTCGTTGGTAGCGGCGCTTAATAATTTTGCTCATAATTTCTTTAATAAAACGAAGGGAATTAAATGAATGACAGTCCAGGAACATTATTGTATTAATTAAAATAAAATCAAAATTCTTTTGTATTAATTTAAAAAAATAAATTTATTCATCATAACATAACATTGGCAGGAACGAATGATTGATTAAAAGATAAAATTAGTTGAATTGAATTACAACAATAAAGATTATTATAACAAACTGAGCTTAAAATTAATGTTCAAAAATCATTAAAATTTTAGAAAAATTTAAATGTAAATAAAACTGATGTCTCTGAAAGGGCAATTTTTTGAATTCTAAAATGTTGTGAAAATCATCTGAGTGTTAGTATATTACCTGAAATTATTGAAAAACATTTTTAAATTTCGATTATTTTTATTTAATAAAAATTTTATTGAAATTTTTTAAACTCCCTTTTTATTAAATATTTACTAACCAGAAATAACTATTTGATAGTTATTTCTGATGATAATCTAAGCTGCAGAGCATTTTGAGAGTTCTCTTTATTATGCATTTTGTAGAAACCAGCCTATTGAGCTTATATTTTTGTTTACTTGGGCGAACTAAGAGGTGTAGAAAATGCAGAATGTCTGAAAATTTTATATACTTTCTGAGAAGCTATTACATGACTAATCAATAATATGCTTCTATATTTTGTAACTCAGATTAGTACATACAACTATAGAATATTATCAGCTGTCGGAAGTTTCATGATTCTTGTTTCACGATTAAGCAGTTTTTGAATTTTTATATTTAATCGGAACTAATTTTTAAATAATGATCAATCATTATGTTTATCAATATTCAGGTAATTGATTACCCTCGTTTAAACAATGGAACACTATGCTAATAAATTAGTTGTGTGGGTGCTTAATGTTGCTTGTCAACGTGCTTAATAATTGGACCTTTCTTTGAGAATTCAGGTGGTTGGTAATATTTACGAGACATGCAACTAAAGTGTGCTGTTCAACACATTTAATACAAATTTAAAAATGAAGAACGATATTTTTGATATTTTTTTGGATTACCATCTCTATGTGAAGACTTATCTTGAAAAAAATTTATAGTTTGGAAGAAACATATCCCACCCCACATTCACTAAATTTTATTTTAATGAGTTCAGTTTTGGGGAAATATATAATATGATATGTTTCTAGCCACAAGCAATGAGTAGTGAAGTCGCATTAACCTCTTTGTTCTGTTTGGATCTTCATCTTAAAAATTTTTGAACTACTTATGAAAAATAATGATACAATGTAATTTAATATATATTTCATGATTTTGATAGTTAGGATATTATATCCTTTCTCTGAAAAGAAATTTATTTTATTTATATATTTATATAATTTGTTTCCATATTGAATTAATGTATCGTTCGGATCTATATGACCCAGTTCTGTATTCTCCTAATTGTATTTAAAATCATGAGGTGTATATTATTAATTCAAACTAGAACTATGAAAATAAATTTTTGCATAGTATTCGTTTTGATGATAAATCATATCTTTCTGAAAGAAGACATCAGATGAACTCATTTTTTATTTGGTAATTTAAGGAAAATAGCTAGAAATTGAACCAAAATTTTTTCATCTGCATTAAAATGTTATAGTACATTGACGATTACTTTTTTTTTCATGTCAGCGTAAATATGTAAATATTTAACTATGGAATTAAAATAATGTCTTTATATGATAATATGATTTCATTTTCTCTAAAAGCACATATTCATAAAGAAATAGAATTCGAGTCAAAACAGAGAAATTATCTAGAGTGCACAATGGTACATGAAATAAATTCACCTTCTACCAACCAGGCTCACTTCTTATAAAATAAAATATTACTATTCTCTGAACTATTAGAAAAATAAACTATACCTTTCTGATCAAATGACAAATAAAGAGATAAAATGTCCATGTATTATTTCTAAAAATGATACAAATGTTGTGAATGATATTCCAAAAAAGTATAAAAGCATCATTCTATGTTTCATCATAAATTAATTAGCAAGTAACTATACAAAAATATAGAATTGATATTAAATTACAACATCAGTATACAGTGGAAATGATTAATATTTTTTGATATATGTAAAAGGAAAAAAATCGCCGACATAAGATTATATTTTAGAATAATTTTTCTAGTAGTTTTGGCTGCAATTAATTTATTCTTTGAACTTCAGAAAATACCGAATTAATTGGAAACAATCCGACTAAGGACAGACAAGAAGGCTATATTTCATGCAAACAAAAAAAATCAATCAAGACCAGAAATAAAATAAACCAGACAAACAAGACCACACAATAAGTAAAAAAAAAAAAAAATCGTATATATAGTCAAACGTTTACAAGGTAAATGACAAAATGACAGTTAAATTTCTTTATTAATTTATCATTGATTATTAAACTTTCGCCTTCCCAGTTGTGTTCATCAAATAACAATAATAAACTAAATATATTATTCAAGAATTATATAAAAAAACATATCTCCAAGGATTGTGTAACATATTTTGTTCGAATAGAAAATATAAAGGAGTTAATATTTAAAAAATGTTCCGATTCATTTTTTAAAATTTTTTGTACATGAACTTTATTTAATATTAGCCGCCTTTGGCGACCAGCCGGTACGCCAGTATTACCGCTCGCTACAATTTTCAATTAAATATTTTAAGTAACTGGTCTCTTAAAGGATTCTTAAACAAAACATTTTTAATCTTCAAATTTTGATAGTCATACCAAAATTATACTGTTTAGATCGTTTCGTTCAATTTACTATATATATTTTACTAATTTGTTGTCATTTCCGGAAAAACTGCAACTTTAATTTAAAATGTAAATGATGAAATTGCAATTAATATTAAGATACTTTTTAATAAAACCAAGCGTTTTATTTTGTTTATCATCTTTATTGTTATTTATTAATTATTATTATTATTGAATGTGAGTATTGCAAACAGAATCGCTCGGTATTTAAGTTTTATGTTAACTACAAAATATTTTTCATAATTTATGTAATATCTCAAACAATAATTCAACAAAAATTTCTGAGATTCAGCATATAATTCAGTTTTTAGTTATGCTTTCAAAAGGATTGAAATGAAACCAATAATAATATTTTGTTCCTGCTTATAAATATATTTTAAAAATTATGAAGTCTAAATTTAATGCAGTAAGGTATCATATTCTGAGAAATATTCTGGACACACCAAATTTTAAATAAATGAATGAATGTTTCTATTTTCCACGATCAACTAAGACTTATTTATGGAGTTTTAAATGTTAAAAATTTAGAAAAACTCAACATTTTCATATCTTAGGCTAATTAATCTTGAGAAACCTGCGCGCTGATTGGCGTATTTTCTTTAAAGCGATCGATGAAAAATCTAAAAGTATCCTTTTTTTTATTGAATAGTGATATTCAAATTTTCATAAATCAGTCAGTTTAAGTGATTGGAAATTAACTCTTAAAAGTCAGTGATTTAGTTGATTGAAAATTAACTCTATGACCACCATAAAATATGTGCTTTCTCTTGTGGTGTATGCATTCTCCTTAATATCCTCTCGAATAAAACATCACATACAAAAGTACTACATAGAACAAACACATCAAAAGTAAACATAACATTTCAATAGTTGCCAAAAATAAACGAGAGAAAAACGCAATTAATAAGCAGACGATATTTAGAAAAGTACAGATATTTAGACTGGAAAATGAAATTATCTGGAATTAACCACACGCGCAGGCGATATTTACAAAAGTAAAAATATTTAAACCTGAAAAGGAAAATATGCGAGTTATTCCATCAATAAATGCCATAAGTTTGTTCATCATTATTTTATGAGTTATTAAACATCAAAATGGGTCCTGGGCTAAATAAACACCCTGTAAAGAGAGTGTAAAAGATCATAAAATAATTTTCCTTGAATTTATTTTTTAGGAAAAATAATATTTCATATATGTTTCATTTCCTACAAACACGTGCCAAAAATTATATTTTTGCAGATTTCATTTCCAAAAAGATTTAATTTATTTTTAATTGGAGCTTTAATCAATGTGATGGCAACACTTTGAAAAAACCTAATTTTTTCCCATGAATGCGAAACGTGCTTAATTTTAATTTTTATTTTTTACGAAAAAAATTATTGAAAAATATAGTTAAAATATTTATTTAAAAATTCATTAAAAATAGAAATTTAATTTTAAGATTAAAACAGTAGTATCATTTAAAAGATAAATTTTTGATCTTTAACTTCATGTAAAAATCTTTTTTGTGCGGTAAAATTTTCGGAAGTTATAGCAGAAACACGTCAAAATTTCGCTTAATTTTTAAATAATTAAAATTCTAATTAAAAATTCAAAAAAAGGACCTCAGGTGCACATTTGCGACCTCCAAGGTATACACGTGCCAAATTTGGTAGCTGTAGGTTGAATGGTCTGGCCTGTAGAGCGTCAACACACACACACACACACATTGAGCTTTATTATAAGTATAGATATAGATTACACATCAGATTTAATATGAGAAACGTTTTGTACTTTAATTATTCTTACTTTATTCAGTATTGCGCTTGATAGCAAGAGAAATGATTAATGTTATAGTTCACTAAGGGAAAAAAAGTAAAAGTAAAATTGTATTTTAAAGTAAAATTGTTTTTATTTTATTTTAATCTCATGTGTATTTTAGAATGATATAACTCAATTTTTTTTCCATTCAAATGCCACATGTATTGATGGTAATGTAATATTTTTATGAGCATAACTGGCAAGAAATCTATTACGTTTTTCTGAGTTTCATTTTTTTTCATATTTTTTTTTTGTTGTAAATATTTATCTAAATTTTTTTCTTTGCTTTTATTTTTATTGTTACTGCTGAAATGTGTTGAGCGTTTTAAGATTTTCTTCATTTTATTTTAATCCAATTGCTTTCCAGTGTGATATGATTCAATTTCATTTCATTGAAGTGCCATTAAGTTAATTTTAATGTAATATACATGCATGCGTATATAATGACTATATATTTTGAGAACATGATAAGAAATACATTACTTTTTTCTGAGTTCCTTTTTATCCTTTTTTAAGACAACTATTAATTTTTGTATTTGAAATGCACAACAATTTTCTTAATTTCAAAAATTATAGAAAACTGTATGTAGTTTTTTATTTACGCAAGATGTATCTCCGATTTTATAGGCTATTACAAAGAGATATTTTTTGTCATTAGTACGACACAAGTTGTCGCCTCACTAATTTGTATACATATATATATGTAATGTATTTTGGTTGAAGCAGAATGCAGGTTTGAAGCAGTGAAGAGACATTTTGGATTTTTAATTTCGTTTTATTCTCTCTCTACCATCATCCAAGAAAGCATAATTATTTACAAGCAGAGACGCGGACAAGGCACGTCCACCACAGCGCGGCACAAAAGCAGAAGTCAGAAAGAAAGCAAAAAGGGACGATACAAATGATCACTAGTCTTATATAACATGGGATTTCCGGCCACGCGCCGATGGAATACATGTGTTGACCTTTGACAAGGACAACGGCAGTATCACTTTCATTTGATACGTAGTACTGATGGCGCATTATTTTTACAAAGTAATTAATTAAACCGAAAGTGGAATTAGATCAGAAAATAAGAGAATATTTTACTGTGGGCTAAATTAAGATAAAGTTTTGGAAATTAATTAGGATTAATTAAGAGTTTATATATATAAAGTTTTGAGTTACTAATCACAAATTTAGATGAAAACATTTATTTGAGCGATGCGAATTTCTTCAATACAAAACACAAACAAACTATTATTTAAAGGATATTTTCTGAATCCATGTAGGAAATGTACTAAGATTTAGCGATTGCAAATTATATGATCCTTATTTTTCCGTAGAGGAGCAGGAAGGATTAGGATTAAAAATTATAAACCTTAAAAATTATAAAAAATTATTTTGTCAAGATCGAAAGTACAGTTTTTTATATTTCCAGTGTTCAGCCGATGTGCGTGTAGCGCATTTTAGTATAGTAAAAAAAAATAATAGAGATTTTGGATACCTTTTTGTATATAGACTGAAGCCAAAATTTGTCACAGAACAACAACTTTAGTAAAAAGAACGTATACCGAATATCCTTTATCTAAGATGATGTATTTTTCGATTTATGAGGTTTGCACGCAAGCAAATATACAAAAAAATAGAAGTACAACTCTTTGGCAGATTTGATTCAAAAGATGACGAAAATGTATAATTTAGACGTTAAAATATGCTAAATTTTATTTCATCTAGCTTTTTATATTTTATAATTAGCGCGTTAACTTATATTCGGAATATATAGCTAGCCAAATTACCTAAAATGGATTTTTACAAAGTTTGTTAGATATCTACAAATTTAATATAAAGACCACATATCAAAATTCCTCATTCTAGTCTAAAACTTTTTTAATTATCAGATTCACAGGGCAGGCAGACTCACAGACAGACAGGCAGGTTCCATAATGTGTTTTCCAAACTCAGTGAGGCTTGAAATGCAGATATTTGTTAGAATCTCGTGTTTAAATTTTATGAGGATTGCAATGCTTATTTTTTTTTGCTTATAACAAAGTAAAAGTGTTTGAAAATCAGAAAACTTATACAGAATCTTCATATTATTAAAAGCATTATCAAAGTACATTTAATCATATCTATATTTTATAATAAATTTACATATTATAAATTAAAAAAGTTTAAAATATTTATTTTAATATTTTTATAGATATTTTAACTTTTTTATATAAATATTATAGATCTTTGGTGAAAGTATATGCCAAAAAATTTAAAGAAGTGCTAAATAATGATTTAATTTACTATTAAACTTTAAATAAATTAAAAAAATAATTTAAAATAATTTTTATGAACTAATTTTTAAATAATTTTTGTGCCAATCCATCAGTTAGCCAAATTTTTATGATTCGTCCAACATTTCGGACATAGGGATAGTAAAAACTAACATAGCCACAGATGAGCTCTTTTATTAATCATAATTGAAACATAATAATCCTTGTTGTAGAGACTTATTTCATAGAAATAAATAACTCTAAAACTTTATTGCCTGAAAATTCATTATGTCATACGTATAGATACTTTATATAACTATAACAATCGCATAATAGTGGCGACAAAAATAAAAAAAAAAGGTTTTTCAGGAATACTTATAACTATTTACTCGAAGCCAAATCTTTTGTGTTAGACAATTCTAGCGCAAATGCAGAATGAAATAATAATTTTTTTAAAAGCAACAACTTATAATTATTTTTTTCTTTCTTATAAAAAAATCCAGCATTTTTATTAACTCGAAATTTTCTTCTTATGAATAAAACATAAAGAACATAAACAAATCTCAAGAGCAGAAGCAAACTGAAAATTAACTAGAGATATAAATTTCGCGAAGAAGCCGCCGATGGCAGTGTTGAATATCATTTTTAAACTTTGGACTACATGTCTACAATTCCCTTGATGTCTCGCATTGTGTAAAATTAAATCATTTCTGGAAATTCAGTGAAGTCTGTGATGCAGAAACAAAGCCTGCAGCTAATGGGTAAGATTAAACAGTTACACAGTTTTTATATATCTCGGATTCACAATCCCAAAAGAATAAACTAACTGAGACGAAAATCATTATTACGCTTTGAACGTAATTATTTGTTTATTGAAGCGGAAATTTAAATACTTGTTTTTTATTAATTTCTACTCAGCTGACCATGAATTACTGGAGGGAAAAGTGTTTCTCAATCGCAGAAAGAAGCTTCTTCATGAAAACTTTTTTTTTCAAAGCCAAATAACTGGATAAATTTTATTTTATTTACTCAATCAGCTCGTTGGTAATAGATTTGAAATAAAAATAACAGTAGTAATTAACATCTAGTCTAAAAATAATGATTTAATTAAGCTTTATTGAGTAATGATTTCGCAACTTCATTCCTTCTGTCAAATAGCGACTTTTTTTAATGTAATGTTGTTGAGAAATGCTTCTGTTCAATACTTGTGTTATTAAGGTTTGAAGATTATAAAAAATGCTTATGTCGCACATCAGCATTTGTATGAACGCACATACGTTTTACTCCTTGAGATGAATTAATTGTCATTTCCCCCCTAGTTATCTGGTTTAAGATATTCATATAAAAATAGAAAATAGAAGCATATATAACATCCAGCGATAGATGGGATCAACGAAAAGCGTGCAAGACGAATTCGCATAAATTGGGTTCTAGTTTTATATATAAATACTCATGTTTTTTAATTAAATGAAGAACTTGGAAAATAGCAGCTTATTAGAAAAGTACATAATGAAGAATGTAGATACAAAATTAATATGCTTATAACATTTATGGTGAGACAAAAAGTAGTTACTAGAAGAATATCGTATCTTCTTTCTTAATTGAGATATCTCCAAAATTCGTGTTATTTCAAGAATCTTCATTTTTGTCATTAAATGTTTGCCAAAGTCGAATGATTGTTGATCTTGCATCCATTCAACAGCCATTAAAATATCTGCAAAAATCTCCCTTAATGTGAAACTAACTTTACATAATTTTACAGTTTACCTTTAATATATATTAAGTTTAGATGACATCCCCATTATCTGAGCGGGGTTCAAACTTATGAAGTAGGTTCCGAAATAATTTTCATGCCGCTTTAAAATGGATCGTAAATATAATTGAAACATATCCCGTAGAAATTCTTTGGAACAAGATAATGATATTTTTGTCCTTTACCTTCGAACAAGAATATGTTCCTGATTAGTATATTGTTTACTACAAAATCGATAACTTTTTATTTAATTGCATTGGAAGTTTCACCTTCATTTTTCTGGACGAAATATGTCTGATGTGTAGATTACTAACGCATTTTCATCAACCCCCTCTATTACAATGCAAATTCGATAGCTTACGATATTATCATTTTCAAATTCTGAATATAATTACTTTAAAAAATTGATAGCTTTTCTAAAACACGAGCGCTGACTTGATCAATTTATTAAATTTTTTTATCGGCCGTTTATTTAATTTTTTTAATTATTTTAATGTTTATGTTTTTTTCTGAATTCTGAAATTTCATCGAATTTTGAAATAGGAAATATTCGTAGAGGAAGGTGAAAATAAGGAGCTGTATAATGGAAATTCGCTTAAACCGGAGTAGCGTAATTTGGTGTAATATTATTTTAATCTGATTGTGTGTTTCTTTGTGGACTAGAGGTCAATATATTTCGCCCGATTTATTGATTGATATGAAAGTATCTTATTTCGAAGTTGTGATAGGGATGTTTGGGGATAGTCTGATGAAGCTGAATCATGATCTAATGATACCAAAAACATCTCTTTCAAAGTTCTATGCCGCACCAGCGAGAGGAGCTTTGGCTTCGAAGAATAAAACGTATTTCGAACTCAGATGCACAAATATTCTTTGATTCAGTACATTTTGAATTCTGAAAAACTAGATCATGAAACAAAAACTCTATTAAATGACAGTCAACATAGGATCCCTGTACCATGTATCTATTTCGCATGGATGAATCAAATGAAGTCTAGCAATATGAAAATGCATATAATTATATGCGCGTTATTAATGTTTATGTAATAATCATAGAAATTATGCATAATTTTTTTTGAGATATATCCTTGTATTAAATTTGTTGTGAACACAGATGGGCGATTGGAGACAATTCACAACCTTTTTGTGTTGAAAAAAAAAAAGAATTAAGCTGGACAAGATGATAGGTTAAAACTTTCTTACCAAATGCACGGAAATTCAATGAACAATAGAGTGATATAGTTGGAATGCCAATATATATATATGTAATGGTATTTTAAACTCTGATTTCAGTTCTAATTAATTTACAAAGTTTTATATTAATTTAGCCCATAGTAAGTTCATTCTCCTATTTCTTGATCCAATTCCACTTTCTCTACTTGATTAATTCAAGAGAAGCTTTATAAAATAATTGAATCGACTAAACGCCGACACATTCTCATGCTCCGCGTGAAGGGCTGGAAAAATGTCCAGTAAGCACATTCTTTTTAAAAGTTCCCTTACTTGTGATTGACATGCGGCAAAATTCCCTATCAGAATCTTAATAATATATTAGAAATCGTAAAAAAATTTTTTCCCTATCAGTGTCTCATGTTATATAAAACGAGGGATAATTTATTTCTCTCTCTTCCCGACTTCTGTTTTTGTGCCACGTTGCGGCGGACGTGCCTTTTCCGCGCCTTCTTGTAAATACTCATGCCAGCCTTCCGAAAGAGAATAAAACGAACTTAAAAATATAAAGTCTCTTCACTGCTTGTCACATCTGTATTCTGCTTCACATAAAATAATGCTTACATAATAACGAGTCGACAAGAATAATTTCCTGTGAAAAATTGTCAAATGAACTAAAATAATTAAAATTAAATCCACAGGTGTGTCGTTGCATTGCGTCTCCGCAGCGCGCCGTGCATCCAAGAT
>JAPMOR010039548.1:517314-546056 GCA_026543865.1 Argiope aurantia | reverse complement strand
CTTATATTTTACTATCTGGTAAGTGTATAAAGATAAAGTATTGTGTTCCTCAAATAATTTAAAGAAAGAATTGGGCGAATTTCTACATTTTAGACTTGCTTGAGACAAAAAAAATCATGGAATTATGTCTTTTTATCTGAGAATATGATATCTCAAAAATACATAAAATTTAAATGGATAAAATTTGGTATGTAGAATTTACACCAAATTTGAAACGAAATCCATTTTGAGTAAGTCTCTCTGTCCGAGTACAATTGAATAAGATAACCAGAAAACATAGAGACCTGGATGTATGAAATCTGAAATGCAGATTTAACATATAAAATGTAAATACGTTTAAAATTAAATAAATTTGTCAGCGGAGTAATAGTCTGCCTGTATATAGAGTTACATACATGCGATATCTAAAAAAACGTCAAGTATAAAAATTGCCAAGCTTCCGTCGCTAATAGGCTTTTCTGTAATCATTATTCGCCAATGTTCTGCAATTAACGCACAAGTAACGCAATTAACGCACAAGTTCTTTATGAGGCACAAAATGCTTATATCCGGAATTCTAAGACTAACATTTTGTTCACTCGCTGGAGATTTCTACAACTTTATTTTATCTTAATTTTGGGAAGATTATATCCTCTGATTTTTGTTTTTGATAATCAAGGCAGGAAGATTTGGCTTCTTTTTCCATGTTTAGCGGGCTTCAGTATAAGGTGTATGCTTTCATTTTTTTAAAATTGACTATTAATATTAAGATTAACTATTAAACCTGGGGAGAAGAATGTTTTTAAATGCATTCACTTTTTAACGGTTTTGCTCTTTCTTTTAATATAAGTGTATATATAAAAAAACAGACAGAAAATTAGGGAAATGCATAACATAATACATGGAAAGGTGTAAGTCTTCTGAAATGATATATTATAATCCATCTTCAAGTTTCTAAATATTTTACTATGTGATTTATTATGATACAGTAACAAAAATATTTAATTGAAAATTCTCATAGTCATTAATCTTGACAAACTAATTTTTCACCAAAGTTCGGTTAGTCATAAAAGAAATTTTATATTAACTTTTATTTAAACATAAATGATTATATCTAAATAAAAGTTCTAAAATTATTGCTAACAGAATATTTATTTATTCCCCCAGATTAAACAGAAAAAGTATTTTCTTTCTAAATTTTTTTCAATAAAGAACAATTTCATACTGAAATTTTTAAGTTTCCAACAGCCAATGGCGGCATTGCAGTATTTCCCCTCTTTGAATCAGTCTTTCTATTTTACTTAATCACACGGCACATAACGATACTGTGCAGAAACTCCTCTTATAATGTCAAAGTCTGGTAAACAAATTCTATGTTCATTACATTTTTATTGAGTCTGGAACTAGCAGCACGCATGACATATATTTCCACTGGCATCGTGCCTCTAATCCTTAGACTAAAATTGAACCATTCTTTTGTAATCATATCTACCCGCCCACAGACGTGATACATTGAAAGCAAACCTTGCATAATTCATCACAAATGCGCATAACACCCCCGTGGAAAAGAGACTAATTTTGCAAATGGAAAGGAAAACCAAACAGCAACCGAGTGCGACACAGCGACACTTAATTAAATAGGCAATTAGACTTTAACGAAAGCCTAATTCGCAATTAAATAAGCAATGAGCTTTTCCTTCTTTGTCCCAGAGCTCACTTAAGCTTTGCTCCGTTGCACAATAAGGGAAGGAGATGGATATTAATTCGTCATAAAAACATAACAGGCAACTAGTTTGACGTTTGCATAATGTTGGGTACTTGGGTGCTATGGAGAGAAGTGTTCTGGTAACATGTCACATACCTTTATAAGTTGTATTTATAGATTTGTGAAGGAGATAGTCGTTCTCGCTCAAAACAGACTGTATAGAAATTTCAAATAAAAGCCAAAAGTTGGTTATGGAAATAAATTTAATGACTATGTATAATTGTCTAAAGTAACTAATGTCCCAATCTAAAATAAATTTAAAACTTGGATTTTTTTAAAATGTAAATATTTATTTGAAATAAATTTCCAAAAATTGTTTATTGTTATAACAGTTAAGATTTGTTATTTTGTAAAAAGAAAAAATCAAATCGTCTTTTGATACTATGCGTGATAACAGAATGAAAAATCAAGATAATAAAGTTACTTACAACTAAGATTTAACTTCAAAAATAAATTGCAAAGAAATTTTTTTTCATCCATTTTGCTGCTTTGCTCTATGATATAAATAAATATATAAAATTGCTGCTCTACTGCTCTTTTAGCTTGAATATTACTCTTTTAAATAACAGAAATTTATTAAATAATGCTCTGAAATATTACGTATATTATGAAACATTTTCTAGGGAACGCATAAAATTTTAATGATGTAAGATTCCTTTCTTTCCTTATATTTTAAATGAGCGTCTTTAGTTACTGAAAGAATATTATTGGATTAGTAAAAGTTTAATCATTTCAGCTTCTAAAAAAAGTTCAAATTTAAGATGAGGTAACCAATAATTAGAGAGATGCGTATCACAACGAACAGAACTGTAAGCTCCTAAAATAGTATAAATCATATGTTCATCCAATTTAAAAATTTAAAATATTTTGATGAGGAAGCCATCAAAAACCAGTTGCATAAAACAGTTAATTGAAAATTTTAATAGCAATTAATTCCCTTAAATCAAATTGTCACCAACATTAGCTAACGAGGAATGAATTAGAAGATAACTTTTTGTTATTTTGCAAGTCATCTTCAAGAAATACAAGTATTTCATATGATTTTTTAATTAAAATTTTGAATAAATTTGTCACGGCTCATTCTGAACTGCCAAAGTATATGTATGTGTATGTCAAATTCGATAATTTTAGATTCAAGTATCTGTTTGATCAAATAAATCCTTGATATACACAATTCCGTTTTTAATGCTTTTTTATTTGTTAAAATACTCCTCTAAATTTCTAAGGATTTTTATTTTTGAAACTGTGACAGCGGACATACGATTTTGATTTTACCAGCTGCAGTTTCAACTTAAAATAATTTTTATTTAATATTAATTCTTATATCTTTTTCTTTAGCATTACAACCAAAAAGTAACCAAATATTATCATTAGTTGGTCAAATCTATCTATACTTATATAAAGCTCAATGTGTGTGTGTGTGTCTTGGCGCTCTACGGAAAAGACCATTTGACCTACAGCTACCAAATTTGGTATGTGTATACCTTGGAGGTCGGGAATGTACACCTGGGGGTCCTTTTTTTGAAATTTTAATTAGAATTTTAATTATTAATTAAAAACTAACTTTCCCACCAAAAAAATCTTCATTTCCCCACCGCCAAATGAGTAAGGCTTCAGCATTTCCTCCCCACGCTAATGAGGCTTAGGCGTAACATTTTTAGGCCGATTATTTGAAACGATTCCTTTTATTTTCTTAAGGTTTGATGCATTTAAAATTAAATGTTGTTAATTAATCGATCTTTCAGATTCATTCTGAAGTACTTTTGAATTAAAATAAAACAGAATAAAGGAAATTAAAAATTTCTAACCTGCATAGCGGTACACCAACTGGAGTAGAAAAATTCACGCATTTGCGTTACCGTAACTGGCGTTGAAAATTCACGCATGCGCATTGTGTTCTGATTGTTTACATCTATTTTCAACGGAAGCGGACTTGATTTAAATTATTTTTAGGTAAGTTGTATGCTTTTGTAATTAAATTGTATTTATATTAGTTTAAGTTCATCGTTTTTTAAGTAATTTTTTTTACCTGTTTTCGACCGATTATTTTAAGCAATACTGTTTATTTTCTTAGTGTTTGATGCATTTAAAATTAAACATCGTTAATTAATAGACCTGCTCATCTGAAAAAGTTTTGTTGACAAATTCTTGAGATGCATAAATTAAGAAAGATATTCTTTAGTGCCCATAAGGATTAAATGCTCAGTGACTCTGTTTTCAGTAATCATATTACAAAAAAATGCTTTGTTTCAGTAAAAAATATTATTATATTAATTGCAGATTAATTATTTCCACTTTAATTTTAAGTATAAATTCTACGGGAGCTAACAGAAAGTTAGAGAGATACAGATTACATTATGACTGAAGGCCTTTATAATATTACACTGGTGTGCAAAACTTAAGCAACAGGTATGTTTTTTTTCCATAACTTCACGAGAAATCATCTGAGAGACATGAAATTCAGAAATGAGATACAGCATTTTGTTCTGAAAGAATGACGAAAGCATAGTTGCGCAGAAATGAATACAATGCATACAGTATGGAATCAAACACAAAAAGGCTTTATTGAACTCATAGTATCGTTACACATGATTGTCTGTCCAAGAGGAAGAAGAGCAAGCAGATGTTCCTTAGTATGGGATATGCCCTCTCCTTACTGCAATGGTTGCTTCGCACCGTCTCCCCATACTCAGCACCAGATTGTCCAACAGTTCTTGAGGTAAGAGTGCCCATTCCTCAATCAGCATCTGTTTAAGTTGTCGGGTGTTCCCAGGAGTATGTAATCGTGCCGCAAGGCGTCTCCCCAAAGCATCTCACACATGTTCTATAGGATTTAAATCAGGGAAACACGCCGGTCAATCCATTCGAGTGATATCTTCACTTTCCAGGAGCTCCTCAACAGCATGAGTCCTGTGTGGCCGTGCATTGTCATCCATAAAAACGAAGTCTGATCCAATGGCACCTGAGAACAGACGCACATGGGGAAGGATCCCCTCTTGACAATAGCGATCTCCAATTACAGAATCTCTGTCGAAAAGATGGAGCTCAGTCCGCCCGTTCATCATAATGCCTCCCCAGACGACAACTCCAGGACCACCGAAACGGTCTCTTTCCGTGATGTTACTGGGATGAAACCGTGTCCCGACCTGTTTCCAAATCAAGTGGCGTTGGGATTCGCTTGTTACTGGGATGAAACCGTGTCCCGACCTCTTTCCAAATCAAGTGGCGTTGGGATTCGCTTGTAACATCACGGAAAGAGACCGTTTCGGTGGTCCTGGAGTTGTCGTCTGGGGAGGCATTATGATGAACGGGCGGACTGAGCTCCACGTTTTCGACAGAGGTTCTGTAACTGGAGATCGCTATTGTCAGGAGGTGATCCTTCCCCATGTGCGTCTGTTCCGAGGTGCCATTGGATCAGACTTCGTTTTTATGGATGACAATGCACGGCCACACAGGACTCATGCTGTTGAGGAGTTCCTGGAAAGTGAAGATATCACTCGAATGGATTGGCCGGCGTGCTCCCCTGATTTAAATCCGATAGAACATGTGTGGGATGCTTTGGGGAGACGCCTTGCGGCACAATTGCATCCTCCTGGGAACACCCGATAACTTAAACAGATGCTGATTGAGGAATGGGCACTCTTACCTCAAGAACTGTTGGACAATCTGGTGCTGAGTATGGAAAGACGGTGCGAAGCAACCATTGCAGTAAGGGGAGATCATATCCCATACTAAGGAACATCTGCTTGCTGTTCTTCCTCTCGGACAGACAATCATGTGTAACGATACTATGAGTTCAATAAAGCCTTTTTGTGTTTGATTCTATACTGTATGCATTGTATTCATTTCTGCGCAACTATGCTTTCGTCATTCTTTCAGAACAAAATGCTGTATCTCATTTCTGAATTTCATGTCTCTCAGATGATTTCTCGTGAAGTTATGGCAAAAAACATACCTGTTGCTTAAGTTTTGCACACCAGTGTATGAGTGAATTTAAATTTGAAGTTTTAAAATATTTTAATGAAGAAGCTATTAAAGTAGGCGTTGAAAAATTCACGCATTGGCGTTACCGTAACTGGTGTTGAAAATTCACGCATGCGCATTGTGTTCTGATTGTTGACAACGGATTCAACGGATTTTCAACGGATTCGAACTTGATTTAAATTTTTTTTTATGTTAGTTGTGTGTTTTTGTAATTAAATTGTATTTATGTTAGTTATATATTTTTTGTCTATGCTGATAGTTTTAAGTATATCGTTTTTTAAGCAGTTTATTTTAACCTGTTTTCGACCGATTATTTTAAACGATTCTGTTTATTTGCTTAGTGTTTGATGCATTTAAAATTAAACATTGTTAATTAATCGATCCGCTCACGATGAATGTGAGAAAAATTTGTTGACAAATTATTGAGATATTACATAAATTAAGATATATATTCTTTAGTGCCCATAAAGTTTAAACGCTCAGTGACTCTATTTTCATTAATCATATTATAAAAAATCCTTTGATTCAGTAAAAAATATTATTATATTAATTGCAGATTCATCCTTTCCACTTTAATTTAAAGCATAAATTCTACGGGAGCTAACAGAAACTTAGAGACATACATATTACGTTATGACTGAAAGTCTTTATAATATTATGAGTGAATTAAATGACTATCTAAATTTGAAGTTTTAAAATATTTTGATGTAGAAGCTGTTAAAATAGGAATTGCAAAAATATTTTATTATTAAAATTTTAACGAACATTAAGATTGGCGAGCCGGCTGGTCACCAAAGGCGGCTAGTAATTAATTAAACACTGTTTTATTAATTCGTTTGCACATTACTATAAAGTAAGTTTCCGTGAGATTTTTGTAGCTTTTGAAAGAAATTTCTTTAAAGATTACATCTCTACAAGGTCGAAATACAGTTCACGTTTCTATTTATTTAACTTTATGTTTACATTTTTTCATCTTCTTTTAATTTCACTTTTTGAATTTAATCAATTGATTTCTTTTATCATATTTGTATATAAAATGTCTTTTGAATATTATCTAATTCGTTAAAAAATTTTTATTCCTTTTATGACCATGTTTTAATTTAGTTATACTCTATTGTATTAGATTAAGTTTGTATCATTTCCTTTTTTACATTCAAGCCCAAATAACAGAAGAGATTACTATCTAGTATTCTGGAGGTGTATGACCGTGAGGATGGAACAATTATATCGTACCTAAAGTATAGCTAAGGATTAAAGACCTGAGATTAACATTAATTTACAAATTTTATTGCTTATAGACGATACAATAAAAAAATTACTGGAAATCAAACTGTTCAATACATCTTCACTATTTTAATAAATATATGAAAATTCTGAAATATTTCATAAAAATTTAGAGTTCCTTATAAAAACTTAAATTTGAAAAATATTTATTTCTTTTATTTACCAGAATGTCTTATTTATTTATCAACACAAATATCTAAAGAAATTAAATATCATATAAATAATATTGTTTCTAAACAGTGAGAATAAAAGAAAGTACAATAGGAAAAATGAAACTAAATGATTTTAAAACATTTGAGTAATACCGTTGCAAAATTTTGAAAATTGCATAAATGCAATGAAAAACAAAATATTTTAACTGAGAATTTGTGACTCATCTGTAAAATTAATTTTTTTCTTCCGCTTCTGTTTTTTCATTTGATAATTAAAGATTTTAAAATTATTAAGTGCTTAAATAACTAATTTCTTTATTAATTTTGGGTAATATTTGGCTCTTAATTTTCAAAAATAAATTGGAAAAACTATTCGCATGTGATACAATAGTTTCATCATCATTATAATTTATTATTCATAAAAGGAAATTTCTGGGTATTTATGTTCTTTACATAATTTTAAAACCTTACTATCATTCCATTAACAATGTTTTAATACTAAGAAATTTTATCACTTTATCACAGCACATTTATTTCGATTTTATTCAGTAATTAGAATGGTATTCTCTTTTATTAAAATAAAACACAATTCCATTTGTTTACATTTCAGTTGTCGACGGATTTGTGGTATGTTTTTAAGAGTAGCATAATAGCTAAACCGCAGATCAAAATGAAGTAAAAACCCAAGCAAGCACCAGGTTGAGAAGATCGTCTTCTGGAACATAATAGTCCTTCACCCCAATCGCCCCACCTGCTAACAGGGTCCTAATCCGTGAGGGCCCTCTGCCGAGAATTTAACTCTCAAAGCCCTGTAAATGTGTTGACGGCCTCACTATGGACTTGAGTATAAATCATTCGGCCACGAGGGATCAGAGCCCCAATCCAGACGTATGAGATCCGTTCTTCGGCTACCCGCGTCTTTGAATTATGTTTTAGGATTTGGGCGGGCACGAAACGTTTTTTCCCACTATTTAAGGCCAGCATTGCCTGTGTTTGTAATGCCTCGAATGGTTTATCTCTTTATCCGTTGCACATCGAGAAATAAAATGTATTTGATGTTTGGATATGAAACGCGAAGGATATCCATTCCTTGGGTAATATATCTTTAGCCGAGAAGAACTAACGTTATGGCACTTTTTGTTCAAAAGGAACGAATGTGTTTTCAAACAATATTTGTGGTATATGTTTAAAATGACGTTTATGACAAGAGAATGCCATTTAAAAATAAACATTTGATGTGTAATGTAATTATATTATTTCTAAAAACAAAATGTATCGTTGAAAACGGAGCTAAAAACGGCACAAATAATTTTTCCTACATATAATATTAAAATCACATTTTATTTTTTTTAAATTTTGACATCGAACTAGCTTATCTAAAGGGTGCAATGCTGTTTGATAGAGAGTATATAAAACAAATTAATTTTTTAAATATTTTATATTTTTATAAAATAATAACTTTATACCTTATTCTAACTATGTATGACTACTAAATGGGCTGTCGAAATTCATGGCTGCTAAAAATATCAATTAAATATTTTATTTCATTTGGATTTAATAACTTCTCCAGAAAAGCAGTTTGAAACTTCTGATGTTGGTAAAGATTTAATTCCTAAAATGTAAGGAGCTTCATACCGTTCTGCTCACTGTGATATGAACATCCCTATTTCTCTGTCATCTCAACAAATATTTGAATTTGAATTTGAAGTGAGAATTGATTAAACATAATCAATATCTTATATTTAGAATCAAAAATTGTTCATAATTGTTAAATTGTTCATTCATAAAAATTGTTCATAAAACATAAAGATAGAACGCAGAATAATAATGACACTACATTAAAGTTCTGCACGAAATCATCGAATATGCTTCATTCTTTAAGTAATATTATGAAAACATGGGGGGAGGGGGTATTCTTTGAAGCAATAAGAAGTTCGGTGCATTAAAATAAGAAAGGGGGCTTCACAAAGAAATAGTGATATATATATATTTTTTGCACATTTAATAATAACATAATAAAGGGCGCAATGTTTAAAAATGGAGGAATTGTAAAAGACTTGCCCTATTTTTATTTCTTAAATTAAATCTTGATTTCAATTGACATAAAGTGGAAAAAAAATCCAAAAATTTGCTATTATTTATTACAGATACATATTTAATACGAAAAAAAGAAACAAAATCTTTAATTATCTTCAAGGTAATATATACATAACAATAATGAAAATCACTTGAAATTCATTGTAACACTGAGAAGCATTATAATCATATCATTTTTCCCCAAAATATTCGTTGAAATTTAAAAAAAATTTACTTTAACTAAATTGATATTATTAAAAATAAAAAAATTGAGATGATGATGTTATGAAGTTATTTTTATGTTAAAATATTCGGCATATACTGTAGAAAATCTACATTTTTTTCTTTTAAAAAAGAATTTAATTAATTTCAAAAAAGAAAGATTTATGATAAACTTTCTCATTCTACAAAGTCAGTTTGTGACAAACTTGGTAATTCTAGATTTATTGTTTGTTTTGCTCTGTCGAATGCACACACACATACATTAACGTATTTAATTTCATTATTAATATAGAAAATGTTAGCAATTTATTCAATTTGAAACTACATTGCAGAGATGAAGAAAGAAGGTGGAAAATATTAATGAATTAAATATTCATATTGACCGATACAATTTATTCAATAACTAAAACATAATATTGTCTTAAAGCTTAGTGTCATTGAATAAATATTTTTTCAATGCTCTACATTGCAATGCTCTAAAATACTAGTTATTAATGTTTTGGAATTAAAATAACCACAAAATAGGTTTAGTATTTTGATATTCTATTTAGATAACATTGAACTCTCTCTCTCTCTCTCTTTATCTCTCTCTCTCTATCTATATATCTATATCTATCTATAAAGAGCATTTTTAGATGAATATAAATATATTCAAAATTAACGTTTAAAACTAATTGATGGAAAGAGAAAAATACAAAGATTTATTTATGGGTTCAAAATTGCGACACTGTGGATAAACTATATTTATATACCCCACAGTAGTAGTAAGTCAATTATTTGCTGTTCCAATTTTAAAATCTGCACTTTTAATAAATATAAAGCTAAATATTTTTGAATTTAAGAATATTTGGAAAATGTAAATATCAATTAATTCAAAAAATTGAAATATTTAATACCTGAAATGATGTTTGGCGAGTATAAACATGATCACATTTGATTTAGAATTTGAATCAAATATGGATGAAGATGCTCTAAACATTATTGACAAGATTTTACTAAAAAATATAAATTGATTTTTATGGAAAAAAGGCAATGCAAAATAAATGATGTATTTCAATGGTGATATATTTCGTAAGCAAGCACCAATTAATTTATAAAATTCACGTCGTGAATTATTAAATGACATTTTTATTTCATCTGATGTCAGTTTAAAAACGTCGCTTTGGTAAACATTTAAAAATCGAACAATTTTTATGAAATAAGACCAATATTAAAAATTTTTAAATGCATAAATTTGCCCCAAACTGATGAAATGTAATTTTATTTAAGTTCGTTTTTGTTTAAATAAATACATTATATTCACTTAAAATATCAAATTTTCTTTCTATTATCATTCAACAACTAAATATTAAAATTTAATTTTTATCGATTAGTTTCCCATTTACATGAAGATCGCAACTGGAACTAATAAGTCCTGTTGGCTTCAGTTTAAGTATGGAATTTCATTTAAATAAAGGAGGTCATATGTGTTTCCGATATTCTGTTCCTACTTTTGAAGTTCTATGAACTGTTTTCATAACATTACGTGGGATCAATTTTATGGTTTTTCTTGGAAACTGGATTTCTTTTACGTTTGAAGGAAAGTCAGATAAAATGGATTTTCTCAGTAAATTTAGAAATATTTTTCTCGATTCTGCTTTTTTCAACAGATTATCTTTTTGTTCAAAAAATTAGTTTTCGTTAAATGAAGTATAATTATAAAAATATATTTAAAGCGCTTATTATTTTTTTCTTTTTTTAAAGAATTTGTAAAATATTTTGTATGAGTGTCTTTTAATTTTATTTTGATTTTGGAGAAATTAACAGAAAAGGAATTTAAAATAATTTCCGGACAAGTAAAAAAGTTTTTTTTAATAATATAGGTTAGGTTAGGTATAGATATAGTTGATAATTAGACATAAAAGTAATTTTAAAGCTAATATTAAGTTTTTCCTTACCCAAATAAATTGAACATTTAGCATATCAGAAAGTGTTTAATCCGTAATAAATTTAATAACATTATTAACTTTATTGTAATGAACTTGTAATAGGTATTTTATGCATAATCACAATTAATTCTTATATATAGAAAAAGTAACAGTAGTATGATTTCGAATTTCAAGTTAACCAAAGCTAAGTCTCAATTTTACAAATGTATGACAGCCAATTTTTTTTATATAATCAAAAACTAGCAATTTTCACATCAAACTAGCGATTTTATTTTAAAATAATAGTTATTACATTAAAATAATGATTAAATTTTAAAAAATTAAATATAATTAAATAAAATTAGAATAAAGTGTGAAGATTTTTTTATTTATTTATTCTGGCGGCTAAGCGAACATGTATGCTAAACGGTTGCTATTGATGTATGAATTCAACCATGATATTAATTTAAAAATACAATGTTTCAAATCATAGATAACAATTCACATCTATACATTTCCTTGTTAGCAAAGTAACCTCGAGGATCGTTTAGCTCTTCACTTTTTTTAAAACTAAATTTCTTTAAAACTCTATTCAAAATTCAAAAAGTGAGGGTAAAATCTACTCTCTGTAAACAAGTAATTCTTATTTTAAATAGATCTCTTCATGAATATTCGTTAATAAATACAACATTTATTATCAGTCTTCATAATGAAAGTAAAAAAGGATCATGCAGCATAACATTACCCTTCTAGTCATTAAATTTTTTAATAGAAAGTGAATCCAACCTTTTATGCAGTTTATTGGATGGCATCACTCCGTGGAAATCTGACGTCATTAGAAAATTGAAAATAAACATAAATTTTTTCGGAACGATCATCGTATGCAACTGACGGTGACCAACAGATATACTGCAGTTATTTATATATTTTTCTTTTAGATTCTCTTCAAGAAAAAAAAAATTCTCTATAATATTATAAGGTTCTTCATAAAATAAGGGCTTGCAATTAGCAAACAAAAATAATGTGAAAGAATTTTATATCATTGAAGGTTTAAATAAAATACATAAAAGTTTAAACTAAAAATATAAGGTGATAAAGTACGAATTTGTGAATACATGTAAGAAATACAGAATATAAAAAGCAGCACACCAATTTAGGGCTTTTGGAATTATAAGCAGAATGTTAATGAAATTTGGATTACGTTTTATGAAATCTTAGGTATATGCTTCTCTCTCATTGCAACACGTGCATATATATGTAGGACTCCGTAATCACTACTATTTAGAATCACGCACATTTAATTACATTTAGGACGGACAATTACATTAACATAAAAGAAATGAATATTAAATAGATTTCGTCGAATACGTCGCAGGATTTATTCACATGTTCCGTCGCGTCTGTCGTTCAGAGACCCGTCTCGTTTCAACGTCTTTACTTTCGTTCAGACCCGTCTCGTCTGCACTCCGTCTAACAAGCATCAACACCTGTTGGCCAGCAGATGGCGCTCGTCATCAGACGTTCGTCACCACACACACACACACATATATATATACTTTGGCGAAAGCTGGCGATATTGTCTAACCCTAATTTCAATTAAACCTTTAATGATAAACTGATAGTTATGAAACTCTTAACAAAACTATTTTTAAGCATCAAATTATGATGGATATTAAATTCATGTTATTTTAATACCCATTTCTATGTCCTGCTTCTTTATAGATGTTGCATTTGTCTGCTAACATTTTAACGTATTCCAGGCTTCGGACATTAAGGAGCTCTGCAAAGAGATCTCCTATCCTGAATCTGAAGCTGAATCATTAGATGACTGCAAACCGAGGAGTTCAATAATACTGCGGTGTTTCTTATGTGGAGAGACGCTGTAGTCAGAAGCTAGTGAATTTTATTCTTGGCGATATCATTATGAGAGTTAAGTTGTTGCATGATAAATTCATGGATTTTGAATATTTTAATATTTATGTGGTATCGAAATATTAAAAGCAAATGTATTTTGTTATATCCTCTTGATGGAATCTCAATTTTATGCAGAATTAGTCTTTTATGAGAAAAGATATACATTCAGAGATGAAACAAAGTAGTACATTATATCCAGTTAATGTAATGTTGTGATTATATCTGCTAATTCCACCTTCATATAATACAAATAGAAGAATTTTCAGGAAGTAGAGAGTATAAATATAGTTTGTTGATATGTTTTTATTCATCAGGTAAATGTTTGATGCTCAATTTTCAAACAAAGCATTAATTCAGACTTAAAGCAAATCAATGTGTAAAGCTTTTCAATGATCGTAGGTTTATAAACTTAATTCTTTTTAAGGATGAGTATAAAACATTATTTCTGATCCTTTCATTTCTTTGACGAATCCATTATTATACAAATAGTTCAGTTCTTACACTTTAGATGTATATATAGCAAATCAATTTTACTTAACGAATTCCGTTCATATTTTTACACGTACCATGAAATGTATCTCAAATTACTTTATTACCGACTACATCAATAGAGTAGAATGAAATAAAGATAAATAAAATACACGATCATGCGTGAAAGTTAAAGAAAGTAAAATGAAAAAATAACGACTAAATTACTGCTTATTAGATTGAATAAGAAGCGATAAGAGACAGAAAAAAAATAATCCTTCGCTTCAATCCCTCGTATTTTTCTAACCTTATCATGTAGTTACCGAAAATTGATCTAATTTGGAACACGAATCAAATGAAAATCCGCGGGAAGGACCGGTTCATTTGTTCTAACTTGATTTTCGGTCAACACGTCTTGAATAAAACATCACATCAGCGCTGCTGTTGTAACGTTAACATTTCTTTCTCTCCTCCCCCCCCCCTTTTTTCCGTTGATGTTATTTTGTGTGCATTTCGCAGATTTCCTAGTGGCTGAATTCTCTCCGCGAATAACTTCACTGCGCGCCGGAGCGAGATAATCTATTTTTTCTGCGCCGCTCTCGATCTTGTTTCGAAGCGCTGAAATTTGCATGTGTTGAGTGGTTCCCGTCCTTTCTCCCCGACACTTTATTTCTTCTTTCGGTGGTGAAAGAATTTTTTTCTCTCTTCTCTTTTGTCTCCGTCCAAAAGATTTCTTTCTATTTTTACAGAGAAAGACACCATGCCACTTTCATGTACACAAAGGAAAGATACAGAAAAGCATAATACATTTTCCAATAATTCATTTTCCAATTTGTAATGGGAAACTGAATATTCAACAATGGAAAGCTCACATTGATGTAAGACTATGATATATTCAGCAATGATATAAAAGGATCTGGTAATTTTGATAAATATATTTTTTTAACTTTTTGCATTTCAAAATGTTTCTAAGGATAGATATTTTTAGACACTTGCAAATGCGGTTTTACCCTATTTATAGTGTTTCCACAATATTTTGAGTTCATTTGAAATATTATTAAAAGGAACAATGTCTTGTTCAAAGTTCTTTTGATAAAATACAATGCTCATCCAAGATAATGCCCTTTCTAAGTTATTGCTCAGAAATTTGTATTGCAATTTTATTAGTATATTTTGCAGTTTGGATGAAGGAATTTTCATCGTTAATAATTAATAAAAATTTATAGTTTTCATAATTAATTAAAAATACAGCTATTAGTGGCAAATTTTTCTGTTCATAGAGACTAAAAATTTCTGCATATAAGCACGAAATAATGAGAGATTTAGATGGTATTATAAACGCACGTCGACAATGCTTGATAACTAGATACCGATGAAATCCTGACATTATTAAGGCATAAATAGTACATAGATAGAAAATTTGAAACGCAGAAATAAAGAGCAAAAGTTTCTAGAATAGCTTTAAAAATACAAACAATTTACATTCTGAGACTCTTCTTCAGCCTACATATTTACGAGACATTTTGCCAACAAATTACTTCTTTTTTAGACGCTTAGACGATTTTTAACGATGAAAAAGTTTACCGATGAAACCGCCCTCTTAAATGGTCTTTGAAGAGATTCCTCAGTCCAAAACATCAAATTTTGTATGACTGGAATGAATACTATAATTTCTCGATGAATCAGTTGCATTGTAACTAGGGTGCTAATTTTGATTAATAAACGTCATTTTCCCAAAAAATTTATCTCCGGATACATTTTTCACCGGCAACAGCCTAATACAATATATAATTCTAATGCAAGAAAAAAATTACAAAATTATTTGAAAGATTTTAATTCTTTGTGACATATAAATAAAATGCATTTAAAATGTAAAATTTCAAACTATTTTGAAAGCATTATATTTTAATATCAAAATGGATTGTTTATGCGAATTTCTATCTATAAATTTTTAGGCAATACGAGAAAAAATTTATGAAGCTGTAGCTAAAAATATTATATACATGGAATGTTTTAAAATGCACATAACATAATAACATTTAAATTGGCAAAAATAATAGAAATATACTGAAAATCTCTGTGCTGCAAAATCACTAAAATGCTCCTATTGAATAAATTAATAAAGTTAATGAAAACTTCCCACACAATTGCTGATAATCTATCTATTTCTTAATAAAGATTTAAGCGAAAATAAATTTCTGGGTCAACCGTTCGCTTAACATATAATACAAAGGCATAAAAATTAGTTTTAATAAAATAGTATTCCTAAAAATTTTCAAAATATATTTGCTATTGCAAAATATTATGAAATCGTTTATTTTGAAGCATTACATCTTTTCAAAATAAAATTTTAGCACATCTTTTTTTTATTTTTTTATTTCAGCACTTATCTCTTTATAAACTAAAAATATTTATATGATTTAAATTTATCAATATCTGCTACATTTTTAATATTACATTAGAATTTTTGTTTCCTTTTTATGTAAATAATCATAAATTTATCGTGTTTAGCTTTTCTTCCAAACATCTTTTGCACAATTAAGGTCATCATTTCTCTAAGATGAAATATTCTAAGAGTAATTTTTGAAAATATGTAAAAATTATATTTTAAGTAGCTAGTCTAGGTTAAATTTTCTAAAGAAAATTGATATTTATTTGTAGTTTTAATTTTGGATTAAAATAATAGTGATAAAAATAAAAAGTAAAAACAAATTAAACTTTAAGAAACTATTACTGTGATAAGTATTGTTACGAATATGTAACGTTGCTTTCCAGCGCAATTAATTCCACCGTAATAAAAACAATCTTACGATAGCTTTGTCGGATGCTGATCGGATCACTGACCCTGGACTAAATCGACGAATTTGGTGACTTTGGAGACAAAAGGGAAGATTCTAGAATCTCCAGGAATTTTGGCGATAGGACCAATAGGAGGCGAATTACACTGATTCTTGGAGAACTTTCTGTATCCTGCTTCGAAAGCTATGAAATTCTGGCAGACCCAATTGGAGCCAGTCATATATTTAGCCAGTTTTGAATAAGTCAAATAAGTTAAGTGAAGCGCAAACTTAGATTAAAGCTTGACGATTGTAGAATGAGCCATGCGCCGTCCAGTATCGGTGTTAGTATTGAAGCATTTAGAAATAAATTTTAAACTTTACTCTGGCTCTTACAGGTCATATAGCTTCTTTATATTTGTCCTATTATGCATCTGCAGCAGCTCAACATTCCATGCACAGCTTTGCAGAATCATGCCTTCGAAATAATTTGCATTTGAAGAAAATTTTCTACTTCATTTTTTTTTCTTATGTTGTCTGAAACCTGCCCTTTTGGACACCAAATATTAAGTCGCCAAATTCCAAAGAAATGGCACATTTATATGTTTTAATCGCTTATGATTTTTATAAAGTACTTTTTAAGCGAAAAAAAAAAACCCCAGCAGAAATTAAATTCCTATGTAAATAAAAAGAAAAGAAATCAACTTTATTCGCTTTTTCTATTTTGTCATGCTCATTAATTTCCTACTTACAATTCAAATGAAAATTATGTATATGATACCCGCTCTTATCGAGAATTATTATCTAATTTCTAAATCGCTAGAGTCGGACATATAGCTCCAGGTGGAAAAATACATAAATTACGGAAAGAATTATATTTTTGTTGTTTGAATCAATGAATATATTTCCGAAAAAATTACGAATTCTAACTTTTTATTTGGCAACTCATATTTAGTAAAAGATTGTCGGCACTATAAAACATACGATGAAAAACTCAAATCGCTTTATGATTGAAAATGACCAAGATGTAGCTGCATAACTTAAATAAGTGTCTATGCAAATGCATTTTAAGGAGCAATTTGAAAAAGTAAAATGATGGTACATAATTTCAATTTGCAAACGATTCCTTATCTCTCGAAGTCCTAAAATTCGTTTCAAAATAGTGATTTTCAACATTTCATAAATCAATCAGTTTTAATTTCAGAATTTTTTATAATAAAGAATTATTGCAGAGTAAAATTCCTTTTACTCAATATGATTGGTAAACCTGGGGGTCCGTATAAAAGTTATTTTTTATAATTTTTAATGTTATGTTTATTGATCAAACAAATTAAAATATAATTATTCCTTTCACTTAAGGCATTTTATCTGTTGTAACTATATATATATTTCAGTGAACCGTTTCAGAACTTCTAAGAGGGGTATAGTACATCCTGACAACTCGAAAGTATACAGCAATGTAGGGTCGGAAATGCTTTCCTGAAGCGGTGTTGCACACAGAAGCACCATAAGGAAAAGAGATCGTAAATGAGAAATCGTTTTAATAATACAGGAAAAGAAGCAAAAGGTACATGGATTAAAGTATGCGTTCGAAGTTTCTTCCACGGGCTACAATGCACACCTCACATCTCCGACGCGTGGACATCCGAACATTCTGGAATACTCCAGGCATATCTCGAATCTCTCCGGCAGCTACTGCGATTCTTGCAACGAGCTCCTCAGCAGTTTCAACAGGGGTGTCATAAACTAGCGATTTCATATGACCCCAGAAATAAAAATCAAGACATGATAAGTCGGGTGACCGAGCAGGCCAACGCACGGGACCCCCATGTCCGATCCACCGTTGACCCTAGCAGTTCCTCCCGAAGCTTTCTCACATACTCTCGAATAAATATCTTATCCGCTTCCACTGCATAAAATTCCATCTATACTTACCATCGATACTTCCATCGATGGACTTACCACTGCATTTGAATAAGTCCATCAATGCATAGCGAATAATAGTTGCGAAACATAGGATTTTGGCATTCATCTAGCATTTTTACTGAATCCATCGTGCGAATATATATTTAGGGCTTCTTTATTCGGTATGATTAAAAACAAAAATTTTACCTACAGCTACAATTATAGTCATACGATCGAATTCACTGATTTAAAACATTGGGTTTATAACTTATTGACGTTATATACATGCGAAAGTGCAGATTGACAGACGATCAACGTTTTGACAGATTTGATTCAAAATTTGATGAGGAACTACATCTTAGATACTAAATATATGTATCAAATTTTATCTATCTAACTTTTAACGTTTTGTAGTTATCGTGTTCATTGCCACACAGGATAAAAATTTCTGAATAGATTGCGTTCAAAATGCGATAGAAATCTTCAAATTTGGTCTTGATTCTGTATGTCAAATGACATTCGTTTAGCTGTAAACGTTTTGGGGTCATCGTGTTAAATAATGAAATATTAAATTAAAAATGCTAAATAATGATTTCATTGAATCTGACATTTTAATTCTTTCATTTTAAGACGTTTGACTTCATGAAAAATAGTTACTTATGTAAACGTAATCCTCCCAGTTAAATTTTCATTTGTTTAAGCATTCTCTCATTGACGTGATAGAAAACTTTGATTGTTTGTTATGTGATCAATGCTCAAAAACAGGAAATTATTTTCCGTTAAAAAGTTAATATGATAAATTTACTAATCAGTCTATTTGTTTTGTATTATTCATCTATATTTCTAGTATGGTAAGATGTTAAATTTGAATTTAAATTGAAATTAAAATTTAAATTTAAATTTTTCCATCATTCCTTCCATTTACTCTAAACGAGTTCTAAATATTTAACTTCCGATATCTTAAAAGAATTTTTAATTAAGCTCAAATTCGAAATTCCGTTTCTTTTTTTTTTTTTATTCCTCGCAATATTTCGCGTACTTCCAAGATAATTTAAAGAACTTATGGCCTTCTCTCACAAAATGTTCCCTCGACATGAAAACATATTTTCCGGAGATGAAAGAAGCCCAGGTTTGAAAAGAAGCAAAAAAGTGATTATTCTTTCATAAAAAGATGACGAGCGCTGTTCTAGTGATATTCATTTAAAAACAAATTCAAATCAAGCTCCGAGAAACTTGAATTCGCTTCTTTCGGAAACAAAACGGTAAAAATAAAAGCACGCACTGAAGTATCCAGTAATAAGCACTTCATTTAAATCCCAAAGCGAAGAGGAGCAATGAAAAGGATTTAATCAAAAATATGGTTTGAGTCCCCGGAGCTAAAATCAAAAGCAAACTTAAGAAGCGAGAAATCAATTTATAAGAAGAGAGAAATGATTACTGTTCCTACCCGTTTTAAAATGAATAAATAGCTTTTAAGAGATTTGTTTCGAACACGATATTTTACTTCAAAGTAATGCTTCTTTTCAAAGGATAGGATTTTGAAACAGCTACTTTGTGGAACTAATAACTTGAATTAAATTTAATGTGCTCTTCTAAAGATCGTACAATTTATGTGCAGCGAATGTTGATTTCGTAAATTTAGCCCGGAATTATGTGTGATGGCTGTCAAATAATTTATTTTCTATTTTACATCGATATCTTTGGAGCACGGTTTGTTAAAAAAATCATTAACTAGACATGGTAATTTTTTATTTACATAAAAAAAATATTTTTTAAGCAATCAAAAAACTGGTTTCAATAAGTGATTCGTATAATGAAAGAAGAGGTGATGGTTTAGATTATATTAAGCAGAAATAAATTTTTATTAATACTAAATTTTTTTATTTGCGTTAAAATGTATATCCCGGTATACTGAAAGAAATAAAAATTTAAAAGATTTCTCGAAATTTTTTTTTTTATATTTTCAAATAAAAACCTTAGATAAATACATAAATTACTATTTCTAAAAACATAAAATCTTATAAGGATAGGAAATCTACAATAAATGAAACTTTTTCTTAGTTCTTAAGTGTTTCTGTCTTTTTTAACTTAGATATCCAGGGGGAAATTTGGAGATAATTTAACTATTCAAAATATTTATTTCTCAATACCAGTGATATAATTGGTTGATATGTTGGTTAGATAATTCTTGTACAGTTATGTTAGAGAGACTAGGTTCGAATTTCAGATAAGACTGCTATATTTGAGACGGATATCCTACTTCTACCTATTTATGAAAAGATTAGGTTATAAAAGAACACTAAACTTTCTCATTATATAGAGAAGTTATAGCCCTCTTGTTCAATCGAGTGAATACATTATAATAATCATTCTTAATGTTGTTTTCTTGAGTCACCGCTAAATAACATAACACCATACAAAAAATATACAATATAATGTAAAGCGAGGGGAGCACCCAAATCTTCCCATAAAAGTCTCAACCGAACTAAGAATATCCTTGCATTGCAATCTGGTTTATAAAATCTTCCAATGAAATAAAAAGGTTTTTCATCGTTAATCTGTCTATGAAAATAGAATGGAATAAAAATATATATTCCAAATAGCATTTAAAATGAGATTGTGCCATATGGTTTTCGTCATAAAGATAAACTTTAATAAATTTGGTTTAAATAATCAGAATCTTAACTAAATAATGTTGCATCAATTAATGTATAATTTAAAAGTATTTCTTAAACAAATACAAGTCCAAGCAATTTTCAAAAATGTTAATTTAAAGAATTCTTGAAAGATCTTAGTTTGAAGTTTAAAAGTAAAAGGAAAAACCTATTTTGTTGGGTATTTTGAAGCGTAAATAATAGAAAACGAAAAAATCTATTTTCATTCTTGTAAATTTTTTTTACTGATTCGTACATTTAAAAAAACACATATATTAAAAAATACACATATAAAACACACATATATTTTACACATTCTTATATTTGTATGAAATAGAAATTTTGAGAACACTTTATCATTAGAACTATTTGGTACCAAAATTTTATGACAGTACAATATTCCAACACACCAATATGCCTTCTGAATGTGTTAGAAAGTATTGTAATTTTGAATAAAAAACTCAAAGTTTAAAGAATTGGTATTTTAAAAAATTTATTTGAATAATATATTTGTCTTCATGCATTAGCAAAAATACATTCGAATTTCAGTCGTTGAGAAAAAAAAATCACTCATTCACATTACAAAGAAGGCTACTTGAAAAATCCTCTCATGTACTATATAGATTTGATTCGTATGTTCTCTTAAGTGAATTAAAATAAATAAAAATGCTCACTATATTGATTAGAATATTTGAAATGAAAAATAAAATTAACTTGTTTCTAAAATGACAGTACTAATATAAAATGGGGTTGTTGATTTTGAATTAAAAATATTAAATGTTTTGAAAATTAGATTATTTTTACTGCTACCCCACCCTGGTTATCCAGATAACAATCCTAAAATGTAGTAATATATATTTTAAATACAGTTTCTGATGCTTTACGTCACTATAAGAAATCACTTAATGGACACGCGAGTAAGATTTCTAACTACAGTTTTGAAAGAAGAACTCGCCTTTTCTGATGAAATAAATAAATATCCTTTCATTTCTTCTGTATTACATTTTTATATATATTTTGAAAATAAGACTGATATAAACTTGAATCAATTAAAATTAAATTAAAAATATTTTACTAAGCGCAATGTACAATATTCCGTTTAAGTGATGAAATATTAAGAAACATGGTTTATAAAGAGCTGATTTAAAAATCCAAAATATCCATTCGACATCATGCAAAAAATAAAAAAAAAACCAAAATAATTAATAATGGAACATTAACAATAAGCCTTTGGTCTTTTTTTTAATAAAATTAATTACCAATTACCTTTATAGTGCTGACGAGTAGGCACATTTTTTCTCCTCATCTTTCATCACGACTCATTCCACTACACCAAAAATCTGAAATGAAATTCTCTTCGTCAATTATTCATTCAATGGAGACGAGTGTGTCAAACGCTCGCAAATGACGCACTTCGTATTTATTTTCCTTCATCAAAGATCTTTTCCGCCAGCGTCAGATTAAACACACCATCCTCCGCTTTTCACTTATTTAAATCGCGGAAAGCTGTAGAAGTTTAATGAACATTAATTAATTTACCACGAAATGAACTTAGTGTTTCAAAACTCTCTGCAAACATGGGTTGGAAACGAATTTTTAAAGGCGAGATGCCACTCGTGAGCTAGAGAGAGAGAGAGAGAGAGCGGTTGCAGTGTTGTAAAACTTAATAGGCGGCTTCTTCTGAGAACGCGAAACACCGAGGATTTGAAATGAAAAAAAACCCTTGTCACGGCATCGAAAACCTAATCAAATAAAGAAGCAAGCGTAATCTTGCTTTTGAGGTAATAAATTACTTCACTTATTGCCTAGACAGTAGTTGATTTTGCATGTTGTTAAATGTTTAATTGCATAAATTAAGCCAATTCAGCTGGAAGGAAACAGAATAGTAGATAAATTAAATGCAGTTTTGAAAATATTACGTAAATAATAGACGAAGCAGCGAATTTGGTATCAATTATATTAATCGGTGTTGCTCTCTTCTTTCAGAAAACGTTATTAGATTGATGAAGTTTTCTTCATACCACTTTCCCTTAAAACGCTGCATCCTTTTTTCCCTATTGTTAGCCGTCGACAATCTCATTAACCAAGCTTAATTATAAGGAAATAATTATCTTCTCCCTTTTTGATTAATCTCTTTTAAGAAAAATCGGGAAGTATTATAGCATTTTTTAAAGAAAAAAATTGTTTGCTGCTAATTTATATTAAAAAGTTATTACGTTTTTTTATTCAACCAAATTTTAATGAAGATGGAGTTTAAAATAAACGTCTTCTTAAATTAAAAACACTATTAATTAAAAATCACTATTTAATTACGAATTACAATGCAACATTTTTCCATTTTGTTTTTGTTTTTTGTGTGTTATGAGCTTGTGTTTTACTTGAAAATAAAGATAAAAAGAGAATTAACGTTTATGCAGAAATTAATTAGAAATTTATAAATAAATGCATAGGTTAATTATGCTCTAAATCTTTTTTTAAAATGATAAATACAATGCTCATAATGTATTGTCTTTCACTAAAGCATATACCCTTTGTCGTGTACTTTGATGTCTTTCTAATTAAAAATTTTTATATTAATTTTTTTTACAATCTCGAAGTGTTTCTCTCTAAAGGGTATCGACTGACAATGCTTAATTAAATATGTGTTGATTTGTTTGACTAAAACATAAAACATCTTTTGGTATTCTGTATTTTATGAAAAAAATTGAAACAAATATCTACAATAAAATGTATGTGAATTACCAAGAGATTTCTTATTCTGCAATTTATAAGAATTATTTTAAATTAAAAAAAAACTTAAAAAGTATCGAATAAAGGGAATTTTACTGTTCTGTAAATACATTATTCTTTATTTAGAATTCCAAATGAAAATCATTTGTTTCAATTTTTTTTCGTAGTATCGGACTTTTATTTACTTTAAGATAAAATACTGTTTACACGAAACAAAAATTATTGTTAGAAAACAAAAATTTTATTATTTGATGCCTCGACAAAAAAAAATGTCATAATTTAATTAAAACAACAAAAACTTTTACAAATGCTTTAAATTTGCTTTACTACTTTTTCAGAATATTCTTATAAAAAAATTTATATAACCATATACAGTATTTTTACCTACAATAAAGGAGAATGTGTGTATGTCTATGGTGGTTGTTCGAGCTCTACACAACAGATCTCCTCACCGAATCTAGAGGGACAAAATTTGGGACAAACGTACTTTGGTGAGTAAGAATGCTTACCTAGGAGTTATTTCCATTGAAGTTATCAGCAGAATTTTAATTAATTAACAATAGAAAGAAATTTTGTCGTTTTCTTTTGATAATTTCCGAAAAATTTGTTATTACAAAAATTATGTTTGCTCTACTTGAAAGTGCAAAATATTTATTCTATGATATCAATATGTTATCCTATAGTTTTTTTTCCTAGCTTTAGTGAATTTTTAAAAATACTTTCAGATAAATTTTACAATGATACTTCTCTTTATTGCAGTGAAATTAAAATCGCTTTCGTTTTTATTAATAATATTTTATTCTGGATATTTGTTACAGATTGGATTTTCTTTGTAAAGCAGGATTGGAATTTTTAAAAATTATTTTGCATAGTTTTAGTCTTGATTTTTATTAAAATTTTAATAACATTTGTACATTTATAATTTGTATTATGAATGGAAGTTTAAAAATATATTATTAGTTTTTAAACCTGAAATTTCACTTTGTTTTTGTAAGGCAATAAATATTCTATTGGATGAGTAACCAAAAATTATGAAATTACTCTATTATGCAAAAAAAGAAGAAAAAAATGAATGATCTTATTATCATCATATATTTTATAAGCATATTTTTTTTCAAGCAGGTTATTAAATTAGTCGAAATTCTTCCAGTTTCACATTTTGGTTTCACTGTTATGTAAGATGACAGGCAATTGTACAACAGATAAAACACTATAATCTTTTTAAAATAGTATACGAGTAAAATCTTATGAATGTTTGAAGTTTAAAGAATATTTCCTGTGGTAGCTATGAGAAACAGATTATCCATAAAGAGATTTAACCAAAATTTTCCCCACACGATAAATTCAGAAAACCCGACGATCAAACCAAAGTACAATGGCCGTTTAGTCTCAAATTTTAATGTATGTAGAGTACTGGTTTAAAATATCACTTCTATGATATCACTTATCATATCTAAAATATTACTTCTATGATATCACTTATCATATCTAAAATATCACTTCTATGATATTTCTTCTATGATATCAATTTGTTGCCCTATGATTTTTTTCTAGCTTTAGAGAATTTTTAAATATAGTATTTCTCTAAAGTATTTTAAAAACAATTAATTATTAATTTGATAAAAGGAAAAATTGCTACGCTTGAACATTTAGCTTTGCATTAATTCATTCCAATGTTTATTTATTTGTTTTTATACATAGTAGTCACATCAGAGCAAAATATTCTTGAAAAATTTCGAAATAAATGCAACCAATTTTCTTTTTTTTCAAAATTATTATTTTGTTATATTTGAAATTCAGAATCAGAATCATTTAGTGTTATTGGAACATTGTCGAAATAGATTTAAAATTAATAATTATTTGTAACTGCTGATAATTCAATTTACGGAAAACATGGAAAATCTGTGAGATTCTGAATATGTTTCAATTAAACGATTTAAATAAAATTTAGTTTTAAAAATCATTTTTTAATATTCCGTGTTATGACTACTGTTTTTAAAAGGAAGGCTATTTAGCAATGATGAGTTCTTTCTATAACCCGTGAAAATATAAAGCATTAATTATTACGTCATAAAGTATTCTAAAAATGTTACAATACCCATTGGAATTACGTAATTTGCAGCATACCTACCTATAACAATGCATAACAGTCACTTAGAAAACAACAACATTAGCAGCAACCAATCATACTACTTGAGAACATTATCAATAGATAAAAAATATTGCTTTAAATTGATCCTATCAATAATATTGCCTAAAAGAAAACTGCCGATAGTTGTGAGAAATTTGATAAATCTATTGATAGTTCCGAAAACCCGATACTTTCGATACTCATAGAACGTTATTTTGTTGTAATGTCAACTTGAATTGCCATTGACAATAATGTAAAATGCCATGAGATTCGAACCCGCTATCGTTCTAACGATCTGCCATTTTAACTTTATATTTCTTTTTTTCAGATGAAACACAAAATATTATATGAAACATATTTTTATATGTTCCTAATTATAGTATATTTCAAATATTAAAATTTTATTCTCTTACTTTGAATGTAAATTGAGAAACAATGATAACAAATAACTTTAATCGTTTCCGAAAAATTGTGATTGAAAGAGTTTTCATCTTCTTTTTTTTCTGTAAACTAAAAACAATAACAATGCAGAAATTTTAATAAAAAGGAATATACATTAATTTGCAGCATTTTGTATACTTTTAACTACTTTTATTTATCATAAAATCAGCCGTTATTTCTTATGTACTGTTTATTTGGCCAACCAAGAATACAGGACACTTGTTACTATTCTTCCCATTACTGTTTATTGAAGAATGGTTGTTAGCATTTGAATACATCCGCCAAACAGTCTTTTTATTAAAAGAGGTTCATCGAAGCCATTTTGAGAATGATATGAAAGAGATATTTTAATAAATTTTTAATAGTAATCGATTTATAAATATCTGTAATATTTTTATATACTCATTGTCATTTATACTGAATGAGCATCTATTTTTGAAGGCTCAAATTTGATAATATAATGAAAATAGAAAGTTACTGTGAAAGTATTATCTATATCTAAATAAAGCCATTTCAGAAATGAAATTTATATCATTCTATTTCGAGCACAATAAAAATTAATAACATCTTTTGATAATGAAAGAAATAGAAATTTTGAATTGTATCCTGTTTTTATTTTAAAAATTCCTATTGTTATATTATCTGTTCAAAAGATAAAATAAGCTATAAATATATTCAGTGATGAATTACGATTCCCTTTGCGAATTCATTTCGCAATAAGCTAAAATATGCCGAGTTCCAAAGAAAACTTGAGGCAAAAAATACCTTCGAATGAGAGAACGCGTTCTTTTGAACTTTCTCATTATTGATATGTTAGACCTATGAAGTAAGGGGGAGAGGGAGCATCATCATCCAAAATGAAAGACGCATGATATATATATACAGAGAGTGCATGGAAACAGAAAGCGAATCCCACTTGGCAATTGTACTCCCTTGCCAGAGCTCCCGATGTGTCGTTTCCTTCGATGTCAAAAATAATAAGAAACGAGAGATTCCTCATAATTTTACCCTCTACAGGATCCCGAGGAAAGGGAAGCAAATCCAACAGCCCTCATCAGTCTACAAACAGAGCTGGAGCATTTCAAGAAATATTTGTAATGTTGCTACTGTGTTGCACTACAGGATTCTGCAATCCTATCCCCTTTCCCCCCCCCTCCTGTTCCATGCGTTTTCTCTGGTGCATCGGTGTCCGCCTTTGTGCGTAGCAAGCACCGAAAATCATCAACTGTCGCATTGGAAATCCATTATAAAAATGAGCTGCGATTACTCGCCCCGTATAGAACGACACACAGCAGCATCCTCGCTTTGGTAGCCGGAAGGCTTAAGCTTTCCCAAAGAAGAGGGGGAAATCTTTTGAGCTTTTGCTTTGGATCACAGCCGCAACGCGGAGGCTCACCTTCCCCTGCCTATCCTCATTTTCCGGGAAGAGAGAGAGAGTGGGTAAAAGGAGGCAGGTAGCGCCTCTTCAAGAACAGGAGTTATCCAAGAATAAATTATTCCATCCTCCTTCAGCCCTCCCCCCTTCCACTTTCCGCCCTTTCTCAACCCCCCCCCCCCAGGAAGGCAAGTAGTCAGCAAGAGAATAAGAAGTCTAAAGTTGAAATTAGTGCATTAAGGAACATTAACGAAATTTCGATTAAATTCCTCCTGGAGGGAGAGAAGGAGGTGAAAGGGGGCTTGGTCTCAAAGGCGCCGCCTTCGACAGATAATTGATTCTCTCGTTTGTCTAATTAATAAGACACTTTATGGCCTAGGGCGCTTTTTACTCCGCTTATTGTGGAGTATTCCATTGAAATTGTTCGGGATTTGTTATTAAAGGCCGCTCTGTGAGATGATTAAAGTATTATGTCCATCAACACATGCAGAATAGAAATCCATGTGCCTTCTCTCTTTTTCCTTCCGGGATGAGATATTCATTCTTGATCTTGTCGTTCGCGTTACTATGTTTGCATTCATGTTGTTCCCAATTAGAAATGAAATTGAATCATGTCAAGGCGAGGCTTTTTCTGAGATTGAAAGTTTCGTATACAATGGAAGTTTCTACGGCCTATCTGTATTTGTGGTAGTTGTTTTTCGAGAGGATTCAATTAGTGTTTAAGGAGGATATGAGAGCTTTTTTTTTTCAGATAAAATTAAAAATTTAGATAATGTAAACGCTTAAAAGACTTGGATTCTAGATACAAAGCAAACCCGTTCTTTCTTTTATTTTAAAAGCAGGGCTATTTATGTAAAATGAGGATAAAATCTATTGAATCATTTTGGAATTTTGTTTTCTGTTCCTTAAAAAAAGTTATTTTATTCTGTTTGTATATATATATATATATATATATATATATATATATATATATATATA
>JAPMOR010039548.1:478277-511948 GCA_026543865.1 Argiope aurantia | reverse complement strand
TGTTAGAACACACTTTTCGATCGTATTCACTTTTGCACTCTTTCATTCTTCTTACTCTAATTCATAAGAAAGTACAGGAAGGAATTGTAAAAAGTATACATTTTTTTCCTTATGTTTCCAAACAAATGAGGTCTATCTTGATTTTTGCCAAGAGAAATTTATTTAACAAAAAGAAATTATCACATTATGAAATGAAAACCTTTTGTAAAAAAACATATCATTGTGAATATAAATTTCAGTGCAGTGAAAGAAAGAAATTGTTCTTAATTATTAGAGCTATTAAATTAAAACACAGTTATACAATTTTGCATGAAGAGACTGAAATTTTTTAGATAAAAAATAAAGGTCTTGAAAGAGGCATATTTGACATCTTTATTTCAAAATCAGATTTAGTAGGGTAAAACATTCAATATGAATCAGAAAAACATAATACAATCAGACAAGCATTATATCCAACTGCTCGCATGA
The DNA here is from genome assembly GCA_026543865.1 of Argiope aurantia. Taxonomy (NCBI): domain Eukaryota; kingdom Metazoa; phylum Arthropoda; class Arachnida; order Araneae; family Araneidae; genus Argiope; species Argiope aurantia. The sequence continues at coordinate 511,480 of JAPMOR010039548.1, read as the reverse complement.
AGATAACCTTTTTTATTAACCGACTCGGAGATCAAACTCTTTAGAAAGAAAAAAAGAGCGCCGAAAGCGAAGAGAAAATATCTTCCAATACTGAAGACAGCCGTTTCATAACTCAGGTTTCTGCGCCAATAAATCCTGTGCAATACGCGGGAAAATATTATTTGTGGAAGGGTAAAACCATCTTTTTTCGTAAACCAACAATTTTTGTATATCATCACATGTCTTAAGTTTCGGAGCAAGCGGTCCGGAACTAAAGCAGTGCGGTGGAGAAACGTTTATATTTTGGGTGTCATGTGTGCTGGTAAGGGTAAAAAAACGCCGTCGGGCGAAATCAAGCTATCCCTTGTTTGGGGCAAAATTGCCTTTTCTTTGAAGTGAAACGGATTCTTTCCTTAACAAGCTTCATCGTAAACATTATGAGAGAGCTCGGATGAAAGAGTGTGATAAAAATCGCTGAACGTGAGAGGGCTGCCGAATTGGATTTGGCGACTCATCTCCCACCTGGCTCACTGGCCAGTGGAATATGCCTTTGAGAAAGAACAATCATCTGAATTTCGACTTATGTAAGAAGCGAGTCATAAGTTTATATTGAAAGTATTGAGTTAGGTAAACATTTGTGAAAAAATTCAGAGGAGATTAGGATGACGGATATGTGTCGTGGGTTCTTTCTGCAGTTTTTCTTTAATTGATTCATTATTTATGTAATTATTCTGTTAAAGTTGTTTTAGTTGTTTGTTTTTTATGTAGGATTAAAAACTGTACGTTTCCGCTCATACTCTTAATTTACTTTCTAGTAATTCTTTTTCTAGTTTACTTTCTAGTAATGCTTTTTTTATGCATTTGCCATTCTAGATCTGATTTGTATATTCACCTTGTATTTGTGTCATTCGCCTTTTTTTCACTTTATGTAATGGGATAGATATATGATTTTAGATATTTACATTGTTTGATATTGCTATATCTCTACGTCTATTATTCTTCTATATTTACTATGTCTTCCATCCTTTGGATATTGCGATATTTTTTATGCTTATGTGTGTTATGTACTTTTTCTATGTACTTTTCAACTTAATCTCCTGACCCCAGAATTGGTCTGCTCATTATTTAATTTAAATATTTTATTTTAACCAAATGAACTATAACGTATACCCTTATTTACCGTTCATATTCTGGCAATGATTATAAGCCTTTTAATAAATAAATAATGGTTCTCTTTCAGGCGACCTTCAAGGTCTTACACTCTTTCGGGTAGGTGGGTCGTCATGGGGTGGACCAAGACCAAGTTATGTAAACCGAATAATACGACTTTCAGCCTAATGAATATTTGATGATTTGACAAGAGAGACAGAATGAAATAAAAGTATTTTTTCTCCTATACTAGCTCAACAAAACAGCAAATGTGAGGAGATAAATCTGACCTTGTTTAAGTGAAATTTATGAAAATTAAACGAATAATAATTATTCATAATGAAATGAAATAGTACGCTTAAATTATTATACATAAACCACTAACATATCTCCATTCAAATTGCAAAAGGCAACACATCATATGCTAATTATGTATATCATGCGGCATATAATGATGTGGAGTCGTCATTCATTCCATGTGTCACTCACTGTAAGACGTCATCTAAACTTCAAGAATTATCTCTGCCGGTGGATGCCGAAAATCATGAGTCGATTTTGTTTTGATTCAAATACTCAAGTTTCTTCCCGTCCTCATGTAAAGATATACCTTTAATTAATAAAAAGAAATATTCTGCAAAAAGAATTCATGCGTAAAAATAATATAAAAAGTAAAATGACAGTGTAAAGAATGTCCAGTTCTTTTATATATTCCAACATGCTTTGAATTGTCACATATTATTCAGAACTGCTAATCAATTACTTTATAATCTTAGTTATATAACATAGATAAATATAAGATAATATTGTATATAAACCTGATTAAATGTTAAATAGCAATTCTAATTTCAAAAAAAAAAAGTTATGTATATATGTTTACATATATATATTAATTTATTATCAAATAAAATAGTAATTTTTGACATATCATATTCCGTTTTATACATATGTTTAGAGGTTAATTGCAAAATATTAGGCTTCAAAGAAAATCCTCAAACCATGATAAAGACTTGTCGTCTCAAAATTTAGATATAACTTAGAAACAAAATAAAACGATGTATAATGAGGATTACTTAATTTCATACGTAATCAATGTGAAGAAAGTATATTGGGTTTATTATAGAAATGGAAAAAAATTAGAAAAGTTAGAACAATGTATTCAAAGCTGCGTAGAAATAAACTATAAATAATATTCAGAAAAAGAAGATTTCATTATTTTAAAAATTTGGTTTATAAATCAAATTAGCACAAATTTTAAGTACATTTATAGAAATAATACTTATAGATATAATTTTCCTTTCAAAATTTATAAAAGTATATTTTTAATTTATAAAAGATATCAATTCTTAAAATAAAAAGGAAATATTTTTAAAGACCAGCTTTCGGTAAGTTTTTTTGGGTTAAATAATAAATTAGCAATTCATAAACAGATTAGAGTACTTCCTAATACTAATATGAAAAATTTCTTCTAATTATTCTTTTCTGTTAAATATCCATTCTTAAAATACATACCCTCCTCTTTTTCTAATAGTTTCGTTTCTGATATCATCATAACAATAACAAAATGTGATATTTCCGCAAGCATCAACATTTTCATACACCAGCATTCCTATCACAGTTAATAATTTCCAGGATTTCTAGCTCGCCGTTCTCCAAAAAGAATAAATAAACGACGATTTCATAATGCTATGTTGCAATATTGTAATATGAATTTAACCCTCTAATTACAACATTCGAATCTATTCAAATTAATAATTACATTTGTTAGTAGTGACATTCGAGCAGTTATCTGTTGGCGTAATACTAACGCAATATTCATTCATGTGTAAGCGTATTATGTAATCAAAAGATCTTTAATTTATCTCATATTCACACTAAATGGGCGTTAACGATCATTAGAATTTGAAAAACCATCCATCTTTGATTAGCATTAACAAATTCAATTGTATGAGATCCTTATTGCAATCACCAAATCATTCAAGCTAAAATTCTTTAACTAAAGAAGGCATTGTGTTGTTTTATATTTCTCTTAAAATTAATTAATCTAATCAAAATTCATCAATTACTTTTAAAAATTGTTAATGAACAAGTAAGAATAGAAATAAGCTTTGCAACCAAAGACCGACGAAGATCTTGTATTTGTATTTTCTTTCAGATATTGTGCAAGATATTTTTTATAACAGGTGCTGGCGACTTAAGCTGCAGAAGAGCAACCCTAGCTTCTCCCTTTCGCAAACTGTCTCGTTAAGTTGACACCCACCCCGAGTCGATTGTTGGGCATTATGGTAGGAGAAGGGGAGAGGGCAGCCGACTTTCCGGTGTCGGTGGTCGCCTTAATCACATCTAATGAAGACTCCTCTGGCTTTTCATAACCGAGAGCCCCTTAAATTGATGGCATGATACCCCCTCTCACCGCTTGTTAAGGTGTAAGCTTAGCATAAACGCCATTCTTTTGTCTGAAGAGGAAAAAGAGAAGAAAGACATTGTCCAAACGGAATATGTCATGGCCGGGCGACATTTGGGCTTTGTAGGGTGGTTACGCCCGCTTTGACTCACATGTCTGATAAAATTTGGTCTTTGCTTTCACAGGAAAGAGATAGAAGAGGTATATTTGGATGGGAAATTCGATACTAAATGCGCAGCAAAATAGACCGTGAAAATATTTCTTGGCGTTCAAGTTGGAGACATTTAACAAAAATATAAAATTTACTTGATCAGATTAATTTTTTCGGATATGAATATATTCGGTGTCTTCCGTCTGAAAAATAATTTGTAAAAAACCCTTATTTTAGATTATATAGTTGTATAATAAATTATTTTTATAGAGATTTATTTTTTAATGCAGCGAATCGATCTTGTTTAAAAGTATGTAGTTTGAAAAAAAAAAAAAAAAAAAAAAGGTGGATATTTTAGAACATAATTTTCTTTCTATGCACAAAAAATTAATTGATGCTAAGATCTTGAATAAGAATGTTTCCGATTATTCCATTAGTTTCTGAAACATAGTTGAAGATATTATGTAATGTTAAAATTTCCATTAACAGTTAATTTTTTGAAACATTATTCTGTAATAATTATTTACGAAATTCATTTTTAGACAATAGCAACGATTCCTTTTTAATAAATGGAAATAGTTATGCAACAACAACAACAACAAAACTCCAAAACAATATTTAGAGATATAATTATTTTAACAAAGAAACATATTTAAAAAAAAATTAAAAATAAAATAACGACATTGTCAGTTTTGTGAATGCAAAATTTCTGATTTTTATAAGATACAATTTTGAAAAAAAAAAAAAAAAAAAAAAAAAAAAAAACGAATTAAAAGCATACACTTTATAGATCTATAACATATTTTAATAACCAATTTATAACTAAATTTTGAATCGGATATTATTTTATTTCCACATTAAACCACTAATCATGATCACTTGTGCAAGTATGTATTCCTAAATTGAGAATCTTAAGATAATATTTTCAAAAATATTAATTAAAAAATGCCCATTACCAAACAAAAATTGGGAGTAAGTTATCAACAAAAGTATATAGATTAGAAACTAATTTTACTTTTAAACAAAGGGCTATATGATCGTGCAATTATTTAAAAAAAAACTATAGCGAAGCTTTTCGGAATTTTTTTCCATAAAAATCAGAATTAACCCCGGCTTCCTAATCTTCTATACCCAAGTAAAATATATACTATCAAAAATTCTAGTTTGTTTTAAGTTGAGCCTTTAGGTGGTTGCGAAGTTTTATTCCCAATTCTTTTTCTTCTAGTAATAAAGAAAAATGTATAAGTGTGAATGTTGGTGATCTACAGACCATGCTATAACTATACAGAGATTAAAAATTTCGCACATATATACTTTGGAGTGTTAAAATATGCGCATATATTAATATAAGAAATTAAGTAGAATTTTATAGTAGAAATTTTGATATTTTTTACCTTAACTTCTAAAATATTAATAGCACAAAAATGTTTTTTTTATATCATTTTAAAATTCAAAATAAATAAATAACTAAAAATAAATTTATTTTCAGTAATATCAATTAATTATGGAAAATTTTCACTTTAAAAAAATAATTTTTAAAAATAGTTTGGGCGTATTTTACAAAGATATTTCCCATTTTGAAGTGAGACTCGAATTGTTTGAATGTTGTTATTAATATTTCAATTTAATTTTTTTTCGTTATTAAAATCAAAATATGAATATTCTCTTTATTTTTCTATATTGAATAGATTTTAATATAAGGCCTGTTTTTTAAACATTTTTTAAACTTCTATTATGCTTGCAATTAAGACTTAATTTCAGAACTAACTAATGATGAAAACCTTTTCAAGTGCATCCATTTTTAACACTGCTGTTCCTATCGTATAATCGGGTGTATAAAGAAATAAATAGAGAATTAGGGAAATGCATTGTACAATAAACAGAATGACGAACGGTTTTTAAATTAGTTAGGGTTATACGTCTGTGAAAACGTGAAGCTTGAAAATGCTTTAAAAAGGAATCTGTTAAAACCAAATTAAACGAAAGTTAAATTAAAAATTTTTAGTAACTATTATTCTTGCTATGCCAACTGGTCGTTAAAGCAATTAATGCTGGATATTGTTTACTATTCACTAAAAGCAATATCAAAGTTCTGACTCGATTAGTGATTATTGTGGATGCTTTGTATGTGTCTTATTTTATAGTATTTATTGATCTTGTTGTGATATTGTTGTTCTATTGAATAGTTGTAAGAAATTTATTCAGTTCTTATTTTACAGATAAATATCTGTGATCATTATTTTAAATAAGCATACTCTATTGTTATTTGGCTTTAATACCATATGACTCAGCACAGGAAATTAGTATATTTGTTTATATCATAATATATTTGTAATTATTAAATGAACATAACATGATTAAACAGGTATATTAAAATATTCCTAAATTCAGTTCTTTTTTAGACAGGAATTATGTGTGTGTGTATATGTAATGTGTATGTAAGTGTTTTAAAAATTATTAATAGCAGAAAAAATTGAGTGAAAATACACTTAGTTCCACTTAATCAGGACAAATTAAAAATAGAACATTTTGACTCCATTTAAAAACCGATCCAAATAAACGAATTCCATTTAAAACTATATGCATAAAATAATGAATAAAGTAACAGAAGCTGCAAAAAATTAATTCTGATATTCATGCCTTGCTCTTAACCACGACAATCATAATCAATAGCTTCTTTGATTTTAAAATAATTTTTATTATGACCAAAATGCTCTTGTTCATCTGTTCAGATATGGACTTTCTTACGGAACTGATTTTGTTGTTGAAAAAGTGGAATATGATGCTCTATGGTAGATTTTAGAACAGTAATTATATCAAAAAGTTCACTTAAAGCACTTAACAGATTAGTTTTTAATTTTAACTTGTAAAGCAATTTTACTTAAAAGTTTAAAATTATTTCTTGTATCTAATAAAGGGTTATAAATAGGACGGAAAGCAGATATATTCAAATACTATACTCACGCAGTGGTATATCGGTAACGTGAAATTAAACCTCTTTTTGTTCCATCAGCGGCAATGAAAATTACTGACTAACAAGGTTCAATAAAAGGTCTCATTGTATAAAAATGTAATCTACATTTACGTAAGTAATATTAACTTAGTTCAAACAAATTTTATTTGGGAATGCTTGTGCTAATGTCTCATTTAAGCATTTAATTTATACCTTAACTCATTGGTTTACTTTTCTTGAAAATTTCCCTTGAGATGACACCTTTTCCTGTTAGATTTCCATCATGTCCACGGTTGTCCCTATTAATCAATAGTAAAAATAAGAGTTTGAGATTACGCAAGATATACAGGTTGATAGCACATAATAGAAAAAAAGCCACTTACTTTTAAAAAAATGGCCTTTCAAAAAAAGGAAAGATTTTTTTTTTCATTTTTAAATGTTGCTAAATTTTTGTCAGTTTATTTCCGGTCTGAATTTAATGGCGTTTAATTAGCTACAAATAATACTAATAATTATAAAAATAATTAAGATTTTAAAGAAAAGGCATTGTTTTAAACACGTTTCAACATTTTAACATTTGTATATGACTTGGCGATATTCATTTTAAAACTCTCAAAGAAGTAATTTCTTTAAAGTAGAATAAACATAAAAAGGAAATATGTGTGATTATTTAAATTAATTTATTTTCATACCAATATAGAATGAAACGAATCGTCACAAAAATCAACCGTGGTGGAAATGCGTTTCAAGAAATACTGAGAGAATAATAGATAATGTTTCTTCACATGTTTGATAGTTGCAATGATAGGATCATTATCGTTTTTCAAAAATAAGGGAGACATCGAAAATTAGGTTTTATATTTTATTCTGTAATATAATATATCTTTATATAAATGAACAGTAGTTTAAAAACTGCGTTTTAAGAAATGGCTGAGAACGTAACAGATAACGTATCACTAAAAGTAGTTAATTGGAACGAAAATATCCTGTTAACTTTTTTTTGGAAATAACAGAAGAAATGATAGTTAAATTCCACCCAGTATTTATGTTTTTTTTTAAATTTCTGTATAAATGTTTTTTGATTTTCGAAAATAATTCTGTTAGATCTAGGTTCTTTATACAAGCAAAATTTCTTCATTTAAATGACATGACTACAAATTTAATACTCCTAAAATTACATAAATTGTACAAAGGAATATTTTAATTAATTTTAATTATTTCGTAGCGAGGTTGTTATAATGTAAGAACCATTTATTAGAGAAACGGATATCAGAAATTTTCTTTCCTGCCGTTATGTACTTTAGTCAAGTGAAACTGATTTACAGAATCAGTCAGTACAAGCCAACTGCTGTACCCGACCTTCAAGTTTCACCAAAATGAATTTCCTTATTAAGATACGTAATTTTCTAGCCAATTAAAATAATTCCATTAGTTCTATCATATTTTTACATATACAAACATAACTATCATCAAAAAATATAATTACTTATTTGACAAAAGATTTTACACTGCAGTTCTGCAAGTAAAAGCATTTGATTCGAGCAGGTTATATACGCTTGTTGTTTATGTTTTCATTAAAAAAATAAAGTCTCAAGCTTAAATTTAAAAATCATCAAAATAATAAAATATAAATATTATAAAAGAAATTGCCTATTAGTTTAAGTGGATACCGACTTTTGTATCTCTGCCGTTCTGCATTCATCTATTTTGTACATATAAAAGAACAAACAAAATGCATATAATTTTATCAATTGAACAGCTTAATCCTTTAAAAAGTTCTAGAGCTCTCTCATTATTAATTAAAAGATCTTAATTAATTATTGCTTTCATTTTTTGATAAAATTTTTTATTCTCCCTTATAAATGTGAAGATATTTATATCTCCACTATAGAATATGTAACCTATAAATGGCTATTCATGATTAAAACCGGAACCTTTAAGAAATTATACTTCACTTTTAATTAACATTTATTGTCAGAGCAAGAAACACTGGTATTTGAAGGCGTTGAAAGGCCAATGAAATATCACTTGAGATAAAAAGGAATAAGGACAGCATGAATTCTGTATCTTTTAATATTTTTTAAAAGAACAATTGCGTGAATTACAATGGGTAGCATAGTCTTGCTGGAGAAATCTTGTTTCTTTACATATTTCGGGTTTGATTATGTAATGACTTTTAGATTTAATGTACGTGATAGCATTCCAAGTGTATTCAAAAATTTAAAAAATAATCACTAAATGAATAGTTTCCTATTCAGGATTATAATGTTAAAATTTAATGAAATATTTGATGAAATAATGAAAACGTTTGAACGTTAGGGAAACAATGTAATCTATTGTTAGAAATTAGGTAAAAAAATGTTAAAAAAATTGCTAAATATGCGTGACTTATAAATTGGTATCAACATAAAGACGATCTTTTAAATTTTGATATAGGGTGAAATTCCTTTTTATGCGATAATATTTTCGGAAGTTATCGCAGAAAAACACCATAACTTAGATTAAATTTTAAATAAGAATTCTAATCAAAATACTTGAAAAATTATTCCGAGCTGTGCATTTTTCATCCTCCAAGGTTTTCATCCTCCACAAATTTAGTAGTTGTAGGCCAAGCGATTTGGCCTGTAGACCATCGATGTTCACACATAAAAACGTTCACCTTTTAAAGACACGTTTTACGCACAACACATAATTTTAAAACATACTTGCATCGTTATTGTTAGCATATATATATATATGGGTACCTTTTGGTTTTGGTTCGATTCATATGTTAATTTCGAAAATGTAAAAGAATTTCTATGTAAACTTGTCCAGTACTCAATGAACTTTTCTGTCTCTTCCATTTTCACTTAGAAAGAGGAATGTGAATTGTAATTTTTATCCAAATAAACTTCATACCGGAAATGTTTACAAATTATTTTATATATCATACATGATATATGGAACTAATTTCATCATCATATGACACATATTATATTATTTATATATATTGGCATAAAATAATTATTTTAAAAGAAAATTACGTTTTAAGGTTATATATATCTAGGATAAATATAGTTATCTAGATAATAAACTCCATGTTAAAATTTTTACTTCATTTTATATTTAAGGACAAATGAATTACTTTTGATATTTATGTGATATCAGTTCAAACGATTCGTGAACATATATCATCATGCTATTTTGACTAAAAGATAAATTTTAAATATGTAGGGAATTTCTCTAATATAAAGAGGTGAGAATTTAAAAGGCTCCATTTAAAGAGAAAATTGCTAAGAAATAAGTGCTAAAGAAAGAGAAAATTTTATGACTTCCATTGAAATCGATGTTTAGGATCATCTATCTCCTAATTGAACCTCCCCCTTCCCTCCAACCAACCAAAAATAAGATTGAAATTTTAAAATGATTTCAGAATCATTGTTGATCAATCAATAAAACCTGTTTAAATTTATATTTTAAAGTGGTGTCTGGTAAAATAATACAGTTTTATTTTTCTGTCTGAGAAGATGGAATTTTAGAATTAGAAAGATTCTTCAATAATATTCGTATCGTTATTACAATGTAATTCGTATATTAATTATTTCCATTTGAAGCTCATTTTTAGTTAAAGAGAAATCATACTTGTAAAATAATTTTCCTGTTATCTTCCAGCAAAAATTATTTCATTTTTTCATATGTTATAAATGAAATTCAGTGAAACAAAGGATATATTTTTGCCAATTTCAAGGCATTTTTCAGTAAAATGTATTACATTTAAGATAAGTTTCAGCCTTCCTTTATAAAATAGAATACATCTGTTTCTCCATTTACGAATAGTAAACAGGAATGAATGTCTGTAATTGTTTTATCAAATATCGCAGAATTTTCTTCTATTGAAACAAAGGGAAAACAAAGGAAAAACAAAGGGAAAAAGATTACGCTCATCAACTCTGCACTTTATGTGATAAATAAGATAGTGGGTTTATGAAACCGCGAAAAAAATATACAGTTAGAATATAGTTTACCTGGACAATTGGGTGTTTACTGATAATGCGACGTCATGGGATTGAATTCCATTTAGAAGGTTAATACACACAATCCGCAGAACAAAAACATAATTATTAAAAGAACACGATTATGAAGATTATCACAATTTGCTCCTTAAACATATTTTGCCGGGAAGATCATGAATTTATATACGATATTTAAATGAAATCAATGCTACCAGTATTCCCGGTTAATCAGCTGGCCACCAAAGTTTCAAATTCAGTGCATTAGCATTCATTAAATGCATAAAATATAAATAAACATTTAACATAAATTTTTTGAATACATATGTATATACCATCGCGTAGCATTCTTAAAATTAATGCGACTCATTTCAACATGTATTAAGTTGCTAAAAGAAAAATTATTTGTGAAAAGTACTAACACAATACAGCCTATACAATTAGAGGCTTCAAAGTAACAACACTTTCCATTTTAATATTTTAATTATTTTGTTGGACAAATATTTATTTAAAATGTATATTATTCTTATTCACCACCAAAAAATTATTATATGCTGTCGTCACTTTAGACATGTATATAAAATGTGACAACAACTTTATACATATGCAGAATAAGAAGCAATAGTATAAAAAGCGCACATAACAATTTAAAAGATGAACGTATTACATGTAAATATTTACTCACGACATTTATAGCTTTATCTTTACATAAATAAAAATATTAAAATGATCTTATTTCAATGTTTAACTCCAATAAATTTATCTTATATATATATAATATAAATATTCAAAATACAGACCTTCAAAATATCATCTGTAATATATTCCTTAAAAATTGATTAAACCCTACACATTCCCCATTACGTTTAGTAAAATTGAATGCTTAAACAGTCTATTTTTAGTAACTTATTCAGTTTGGTTAACACTGAGTACGCGACGGAAGATGTAGCAGAATAACAAAACATTGATTAAGCATCCAATTAAAATGATGTTTACATAAATCATTTTCATTTTGCACAAGCGAAAAACATTTTATTATTCCTCCTAAAGTTTTAATTTTGAAATTATTCCTTCCTCCAGTACTAAATGGAGAGCACTTTTTACTTCTATTTTCGAGTAAAAATGCTGATTTATTTCTTCTTTCTTTCATTTTTTTTCTATATAAAGTATGGAAATAAAAAAAATAGATGAAAATCCTGCCCTGTATGCTATTAAAATTCTTGCACACCAAGCAGAAATCGTTCACAATGAACTCATCACCGGATTCCCCTGACTACTATTTACATTTCTCTCAAGCAATCTCATCTTTTTCTCATCAATGTCAATTCAAAAAAGATACTCCGGGACCTCCATCCCCCCCCCCTCCAAGCCTTCATTCCGGTATCATCACCTACCCCTCAGGACAAATTAATTTAACTTAACGCCTACAAGGCTACATAAAACACAAAATGCTCGGCAGGAAAAAAAATCACTCCCCCCTACCCCAAAGTGGGAAGCTATTCAAGCCAATGATCTAAGATATAACGGCAGATGGCAGGCGGATTCATTATGTTGAGAAAGGGGGACAACTTCGGAGAGAGGGGTTGTAGTATCATCAGCCATCTGCCCTGGGCAGTTTCAGCCCCTTTAAACATATTCATTAGGAATGGTGACACTTTGGAAGCGTTTCCCGACAAGGGGTGGAAAGGGGAATTGAGGGGGATGAAAAGGGAGGGAGTGATGTTCGAATTATTGCGAAACGAAGCGTGGGAGTGCAATGCAAGTGTTGATTGAAATTGCTAAATGCCACATTTTGAATGGGGGAGGGGTGGGTTTATTTTACTTTTTATTAGATTAGCAGCGACTCAAAACAAATAGAAACCCCGCTGAGCACTACTGGTTAGTATAATAGGAAAATAAACTGAAATGGAAAATAATGTAATGATGAAATAAATGCATTTATTTGATGTTCCAAGGGTAATTATAATTTTCTAAATAAGAAAGAAATTACTCAAACTAGATTTTAAACAAAATTAATGAAAAGTTAATATTAATACTAATATAAATTAATTTTCTTTATTTCAGCGTCAAATGAATTAGCTAACATTATTTATTTAATTAATAACAGAATAAATCATTATATGCATTGTAAAAATATTATGATAATTTCGAACTCCAAAATTCTTCGAGGTTTAAATTTCAAATGAAAAAAAAAAAAAAAAAAACCTTAGTTGAGAATGAAAATTTTGTAGAATTAAGAGAAAGATCTTTTGGTACTGTTACAAAATTTAATATATGAAGCAAAATATAAATATTTTTTTGAAATTGAATTTATTTTTATATAGAGAGCATGTTGGACGAATGAATAATATTAATAATAAATAATTTTAATTAATTAACTTTTTATTAAATACAGTTACAGAAGGCAATTAGGTTCTCAATATTTATGAGGAAATGTCTTGTATTTAAAAATAAATAAATAAGAAATTACAATAAGATATTGTAGTTTTGATTTTAGAATTGAAAACATTACTTATCTTAGATGAAAATAGTAAAGAATTTAACATGCATTTTTTTTCTTTTTTGAAAAACTGAAATACAGCTTTTTATCTATTGAATTTCAAAATTCAATATCATATACTGAAGGACAATAAATTTTTTCAAAGTTTTATTCTGTATAATTCGAAAAATATTAAAATCAACTATTTAAGAATGACTCTATAATTTTAAAATGGATTATTCAGGACGAAACAATGTTTTGTTATCCCATTAAAATTGCCCAGAAAGTTATTTGGATTAGGGATCGAAGTAAAATAAACTTTTTTAACAAAGAATATTATTTATGTTACAATTTGAGTAAAGACCAGATGGGGTAATTATTATTATTACTCTTAGTTTTGACATTTTTGATATATTAAAAAGTATATTTGCTTTTACGTTATTAGCTTCTAAAAACCTTTAAGCGTTTAAATCCAAAAATATTATAAGGAGGATGAGTTGATGGGTTTTATAAGCGACCTTTAATGCACCACTTATCGTACCTTAGGTAATTCTAAAACATAACACGTTATTTGTTTCAAAATACTGTAGTGTGCCTTCTTGTAAAAGATGATGTGAAATACAGTTTTGAAACTAAATGCACAGTAAAAGCAACCTTATCATTACGGAAATAATATTTCAAAATTATAATTCGTTTTTTACATTAAGAACAAACAAAAAAAGAAACAATACAGAAAATATGAAAATGAAGATGATGATGGCGAAATATTTAATTTCTATGGATAATTATTATTATTTTTTATTTTTTTGCTTTATTAGTTCAGCAATTGTTTCTCACTCGTTAAAGAGAGTAGAATGCAGTTTATTTCAATGTATTTTTCCCTACTGGTTATACAATTTACTTTCTGAAATTTGTCAGAGAACTTTCCAACTTTATTTCAAATTTCATTATTTTTTTCTCGAAATAATTTGGAAATATTCTCACTTCTACTTTTATTTGTATTTCAATTCATTTCTTTTATAACTAGAAAACTGCCATATCTGATAAAATTACCGATTTCCTGATGCTTCTGTATAGCAAAAGGTAAATCCAAAAGAAAATTTTACAAAATATGCTGATTCTGAAATAAATAAATTAATTACTACTAATTTTGAAAAATTAATAATAGTTTTGAATTAATTTTTCAAATTAATTCAAAACTTTGACTTTTTCATGACTTTTAACGATTGAGATTTTTTTAATTGATAGTTCTATAATTAAGATTTTTCGAACTATACTCAGAAAATAATCTCAAATAATCTCAGAAAATAATTAAAATCTCAATATAAATACTGAACTAGAGAAATCATGCATGATATTTATTTATTTTATTTTAAGTATTTTTCAATTAATATAAATTCAAATAAAAATTAAGAAAAATATATGAGTTTTATCGAATTTAAACCAAATCCAAATCCAGCAGCTATAAAATATCATGTACGAAATTTTCTCTTTGACAGATTTTCTATAATTTTTCATATTTATGTATTTCGATTTCAGTATGATTAGATTTATAGGCTAAATCTAAAATTGCGGGGTACGAAGTGCATGGTATAATAACAATTGAAAACACTCGTCATTGCTAATTATGAAATGTAATTACTCCTTAAATAATGAGTATTAGCAAAAAAAGATTTCTTCAAAAATTGAATTAGTCTCATTGAAAATTAATCGAAATTTTATTATTTTCTCTCAAGAACATCGAAGCATATTTTTCTATAAAAATTATTCTTATTTCTACAATTTGTGATCTAATTAAAATTTTCTTTAATTCATTCTAAAATTTATTTTACAGCGATATTTCCGATTGTTTTAATTACCATAGTTATATTCAAGCGCATTCTAACAATATTGAACATATTTTTTGGGTTCATTAAATCATTGTTATTATTAACAGTATATTTAATAAAAAAAAACTATACAAAAACCATGTTTAAAGCCTAATCATGCTATTTTGGATTGGAGGACAAATTTTTTTTCAAGAGGTGGGATGTCACTTAACTGTATCTTTGAAATCAATTTTTCCTGAAATAGTGTGTCACTTTAAAATCCCGAATCGTTACCTGTTTTATCTGTAAGATTTCTCACAAGAGACAGAGGACAGGACGAGGCTGACCATGTCAGCTCTGAAACATTTCTAGCTTCTCGAACAAGACTGTCACATAAATATCTTTTAAGAAAACAAAACGATGCGCGTGAGGTTACCGAGGTTGAGGGAAGGGGAGGTCATGCTTTAGGGAAATGGTTTGTCAAGAAGAAGCGATAAAAGTTTCAAAAACTTTCACCCTGAGAAATCCATCAATCGGTGTTTTTGAATAATTCTTATCGAATGGTTTTAATCTGGGGTTCACTTTTATAATTAATTATAAATAATATTTCTAAATGCAGAAAAATCTAACAAGTGAGTAAAAAGTAAAATGAATGAAGGATTTAAAAAAAAACATGGCAAATTGGTATTAGAATTTTTATATGCTAGTAAACAAAAATGTCAATGATTTCTTGAAGCATGTCAATCTTTCAGCATAATTTTCATTATGATATTATAAATTTCTATATTCTTCATATCGTTTGTTACATGAGAGTTGTATGATCAAAGAACTAGCACCATGTCTTTTCTTTCCAAAATAGAGGGTCTCGAAACTGGGGTACAATAGACCTAAAATGAAATATTATGACTCAATCGATCCCATCGCTTCAACAGAAAAAGAATTTTACTAATAACTTGCGAATTGTCATAGCTTTAATTTGTATAGTGAAAGTTTATTAATTTTCCTTTGAAAAAAGGTAAAAGAGAAATATATTTATATTAAAATACCATTTTGAAGCCTACACTGTGTCGATGGAAAGTCACGTAATTTTAATTGAATTGCATGGCGAGAATGGCACTTAAGTTGGCCTCTCCATGCTTCAGCATCGGATCATTTAGATACGTCTGACACCGGTGGTTAAGCATCCATTAGAGCCCCTGCCTCTCATATAATAGTTCTTCTGCAGAATCATAATTCGAAATTGGAACCCTCTGACCCGACGCCTGAGACCTTAGCAGGTCTCAGGCGTCGGGTCACCTTAGCAGGTCTCAGGCACACACTTATCACGCCCTTCAGATACGAGATAAACCTATTGAAAAGAGGGATGGACATCAAATTTAGCCAAGAATATCTAACATAAAAAAATGAAAATATACACAAGAATTTTAGTAATGAAAATATATTGTATATAAAAAGTACTCATATTATACAAGAGTTATATATCACTTCTATGTTAATAAAGGAATCATCAAATCTATATATTATTAAATAACAATATAAAATATATCTATATAATGTTTTCTGAATTTTTTCTTATAAATTTGATAATTTTCTTTTAAGTTTTAAAAGAAATTCCATATTTTCTATTTTATATTGCTAACTTTCGCATTAAAAATATAACACAAGAATAAAAGTAAAATTACAAATTTAGCAATTACATTCATCTTTCTGGAAATATTAATTTCAGTATTGTACAATTTTTTGTTTTATTTTTAGAAATTTTTTAACTGTCATAATCTCCAATCAACGCAACTCAAAGGGATTGTTCCTTCTGATGGAAGGGAAATGAAGAGTATAATCAAACAAATTATGGTTTGATGATCGGAAGTTTCGGGAAGATAAAGTCTCGTGGCTCACTTTGAAAAACGTTTATTTTTTTTTGAATATTTTAATAAATTTTTAATGAAAAATAGTGTGTCAATAATAAACAAAGTACTGGCTTTTTCGAATTTTCAAATATTTTGAGGAATTAAGTTAAATTATAGGCATAAAACTTTTTTAATTACTTTAAAAGGCGGAAAGCAATATTTCTATCAAAGTTAAATTTAATACTTTGTGACTTTTTGCGAAATTTTATCAATCCTGATTCAATTCAATTAATTTATTTCTCAATAAACGTAATTACATAGCCACAAATAGGATGGAGCATATAATGAAATGTTAAATTTAAAAAGCATTTAAAAATTTTTTCGCAGATAAATGTTTTTTTATTTGATTATGTAATTATTCTTTTAAATATTTTCTAAAACAAGCTTGTGTTATAGGGATTATTCTATTTTTTTTCTTTAAATAATGAATTTTTTATATTTTTCATCACATCTAATTGAAATTAAAATGCTTTTCAACTAGTTTCAATAATATAACAAAAATTTAAATCAATATCCGAGAAGTGACAGAAGATAATTGCATTCATTTAAAATTCTCTTAAAAGTAGATTTAATCTACATACAAATTTTGAAGTGATGACTGTAACTAAAGATGATGGGTTTTTACTGTTTAACAGTGGGTGCATTTGGATTTATTTTTGAATTTTTCAATAATTTAAAAAAGTATTTAATATCTTACTGTTTGAAACATTTTATAGTAGTTCTTTGCTGGAAATTCAATTTTATTTTTCATATTTCAAACTCACAGTTTATTATGTCCAGAATTTCCAATTTCCTCAATTGGAAATTGCTTAACGTGGTACTATTAATTCCAAATTACTAATATAAATGTATAAATATAGTAATTAATTAAAACAACTTGAATAATTTAAATTTTTCTGATTCAAATGAATTGTTTATAACTGTTATAATATTTAATAAGCAGTCTACTATTTACAGTCTATCTTTTAGGAAAGCTCTATACATATTTTCGCTTCAGATCCTTTAGCAGGAAATAAAATATTTAGCAAAAGCATTTTTATCTTTGTTTTCCTTGACCTGAAAACAGATTCTACAAAAACACATTAAACACTGGTAAATAAAACAGCATGCATAATATATTGAAACATATTGATAAGCATAATACATTGAAGAGATTTTATTAAAATTCCTGAAAATAGGATAACTTTTTGACGAATTTTTGCTTATAAATATTATACAGTGTGTTTCAGTGAACCGTTTCAGAACTTCTAAGGGGGGTAAGGTACATCCTGACGAACCAAAATCATATACCCATGAGCAGTCAGAAATGCTTTCCTGACGCGGTAGATGGCGTTGTGCGAAAAGTCCGAGCTTTCGTGCAGGGAATCTTCATTTCGAACAAGAACGCCAAGTTAGTAGGATGGATGATTACACGATCGCAGAGTTAGCCTATATGCATTTGACTTACGGGGCTACAAATTGTAGTGGGCCAGCTGCACAGCGTTTGTACGGGGAACGATATCCGACGAGGCGTATTCCCAGTGATAATTTCTTTGCAAGACTGCACCAGAGGTTAGCTGAGACAGGTTCATTAGAAAGAGCTCACAGGGACAGGGTAAGAACAACACGGACTGCAGGCGACGAACAGAATGTGCTGCAGCATGCACAGGGAATCCAAGAACGAGTACACGAAGTGTAGCAAACGCAGTCGGGATTTTCCATTGCAGCGTCTGGAGGATTCTCCGAGCAGAAGACATGCATCCGTTTCACGTGCAGCGTATCCAGACACAGAAACCGGAGGATTATGTACCTCGTATTGCTTTCGCACACTGGTACCTATGAAAATGTGCTACAAATCCCCTTTTTCCTGCTGAAGTATTGTTTTCCGATGAGGCATCCTTCACAAAGGAAGGAATTTTCAACACACATAACGACCATATCTGGGTGGTCGAGAACCCGCATGCAATACGACGTCGTGCAGCACAGAATCAATTTTCGGTCAATGTATGGGCCGGTATTGTGGGAGATCACCTAATCGGACCTTACCTGTTACCGGGTAGTCTAACCGGACCTACGTACTTGCTCTTTCTGCAGCAAGTATTGCCACAACTTTTGAGAACAGATTTCTGCATCGACGTAACTGACAATGTGGTTCCAACACGATGGAACCCCTGCCCATTATAGCGGAGATGTTTGTAACTACCTGGATGTCACATTTGGTCAACAGTGGATCGGACGTGGGTGATAGACCGTTACAACGGTGGATAGAATATCAAGGAAATATTTAAGATATTCTTTAAAAGAGCTAATTCTCAGAATTTTCAAATATTAAATTCGCTATTCAAAAAATCTAAAAAAGAAATACTAATCGAAATAACTTCAATACTAAAATGAAACTAAAAATCTCTCATAAGAAAGGGAAGAAGATTAAATATCCCTTATGACATTAAAAAAAGATTAATCTGAAATTGTTGCGAGAAAAATATTTCACTGTGATAAATTTTTCATTCACTAAGCTTCAGTTGAAAAATATATTTTAATAAATTTCATCTAGGAAAGTTAAAATCTTGAGCATATCAAAATCACTAATTCTGTTAAACACTATTTGGAAAGAAATGTCATTTATCGATTACATGAAGTAATGATATTTATTTGAATTTTATAACGACCATGGAACTTCAATGCTATAAAAAAGATATTTTTCTAAAATTTAGTAAGGATTTCTAATATTTAAATTAATTTAATTTAAAAGATTACATTCTAAATTTTAAAATGATGTAAAAAAAATCATTTTTTATGATAATATTTTAGAAATTTATAGTAGATAAACGTCAAAATCTTATACAATTTTTAACCACTAAAAATTGTAATTGAAATTATAATAAAATCTATTCGAGTTGCATATTTCCATACTTCTGATTATATTTTTGTTTAATTTTAGTACATTATTTTTGGTGTGTGTTAAAGATTAAGTCCCAAAAAAAGTATATTTAGGCCTGAAAATTATCAACAGATACATATACATTCTCTGTTATTATTAGGAGGGATTGAAATATATTACATATACAGCTAAAGAAATGCTGTGGATATTGCAGCGATTTTGAAACTGCTCTACACGAACTCATTAAGAGTTGCAATTATTTTTTTTGTAGAACCTTTTTTTCAGCTAGTTAGCTTATTAGTTGTCATAATGTCATTATAAACGCATAGTTGCTTTATATTTATTAAAAGAACCTTATATGTTACCGTTAAAGTATATAATATAGTTATTTCATAGAATACCTAGTTATTCCATGAAATAACTGGTCGTGTCCGTTAAAGTGTGTAATATGTTATTAATTTGACACTTTAACTAGTTATTCTATGAAATAACTAGGTATTCTATAAATTAACTAATGAGAAACAGTTAAAGTGTAAAATAAACAATTTATCTAAAATGAAATTAAACTAATGATAGACAATTAAAATAAAAAAGAAGCAATTTATCTAATTTATGCAGCGCATAAATGGTATTTATAGAAACGTACCATAAAATCATTTGTTACAACAAGGATTACTACACTTGGAATTACAAAGAACATTATTTCTAAAACAAAAACATTTTTTGTTGACACACTGGATTTTACACTAACATTTTTTTTAAATCCCTGACCAGTACCTAAACTTTGAGCTGTAGCAACCGACCGGAGCGATATTTCTACATCCGGTACTTCTTCGATTTTAATTAATTTTTGTTCGCAGACACTGAACTGGGATCGGGAATATAATTGTTTTATGCAGCCGTTTCTGGTGCCCAATTGGAAAAACGCTTCTTCGGTTATTTTTATGATGATAGCTAAAATAGATTTGGCATCACCTTTTCCTCTGTCAACTTCAGGCACTGGGATACGGACGGTAAACCCCAGAGAGGCTTCAGAATGAGATTTATCCGACATTAAGTTCATCTTTTTCGCTTGAATTTCTAAACATTTTTTAGACTTTTCTCTTTCTCTTTGAACATTAAGTTCATTAAAACACAATTTGCAGATTTTCTGCTCAACTTCATCTTCTGAAACATAATCTTCCGAACATGATATATGACCTGGAATAGTTTATAAATACAGTAGGGGTGGAAGGTGAATGTATTTGTCGTGCGAGATATATGATATAGATTATTTTTTTAAAATTCGCACTTTAACCGGCTGCAGATCGTTACTCTATGAAATAACTAATTAAACCATGAAATACAAGAGAGTTTTACACTTTAACGGACACTATCAGTTATTTCATGGAATAACTAGGTATTCTATAAAATAACGGATTTCATACTTTAACGATAACATATACATAGTCAGAGCGCAATATGAATCTCAGACAAAATGTAAACAATTGTAAACTGTCTGAGCAGCAGGGGACTCATAAGATGGTCTAGTGACATCGGAATTATTTTATTTTATTTTATTTCCATTCTTCCAGTGATGATCAAATTAAATGATGTTTTTATAAAGTACTATTTTTTATAACATACATTATAATGAAATGATTATTATTTTGAAGAAAATTGTATATTAAATCTCTTCAAATATAATTTGGAAAATGCAAGATGTTGATTTTCCAAAGATAGTCTATTGAGCTATAATTAGTGCACAGTAATTTCAAAACAATCCTAAACCTTACAAAAATTAACTAATTGGTGTTCTATTTTCAAATTTTAATACAGGAAAATTTTAAATTTTTACACCACCTCAAGACTATTAAGAAAAACATAATTCTGCTATTTCCATTTAGATGCAGATTCTTTTTCCAGATGAGATTCGTTTTTTAGTGCATCGTATCAATGGGACGTGCATGGGGTATTCAGACATTAAGAAACAAATTTTCAGAAATCTTTGTTGGAAACCAACAAAGTGAATTAGGCAATGTCATGCTTTAGGCCCATTAATTTCTATGAACATAGCCTCAACAGCCATGCCTACTTCTACATAATTTTCGATTCTACATAATTTCCTTACATGGCAACTGTGTATCCTGCAAACAATTGCATTTTTCAACTGGATTATGCTACATGCCATGTGTTCAAAACTGCCTGTATTTGATTCGGACAGAAAGAGGAAGAGTTTCTGCTACTACGCAAGCTTTCAAATTCTCCGGATCTAATCCGTGTGCATATATGTGAGAACAACTCGATAGAAACACATCAGGCAGAAAGACACGAACTCTGAATCTTCCCGAATTATGTGCTGTTCTGTTGTTCTCATGGTCTCAGATACTTGTTTCTACCTTCCAAGGACACAATCATTGCATTGCGCTGCAATTTAGCTGTTGTTTTGGCTGCAAAAGGAGCCTATTTCTGCTCTTAGATAGGTGATCACAATAATTTACTCTTTTGTGTAATTTGCACTGATTTTCAATAATGTTATCTCCATATAGGCATACAAACAAACAGTCAACTTTTATTCAAATTAGACAGGAATGTAAAATATTTGATGAAGGATTATATTTTAAAATCCATGCATGTAATTTGCTGCATTTTTCTGAATTGTATTCACACTCGCATCAACAGACATATTCACTAAAAGCCAATCTGTGAACAAATTAATAAAACCATGTGCCTTATTTTTTAAACTATCGTAAACGGAGACAAAATGATATAATTACAAAAATATTAGGACTAAGGTGGTATAAAATGAAGAAGTCATAAAAATAATGATGTCAATTTTTTTATTTATTATAACGCTTCATTCTTGCATATCTCACTTATGAAAAGTTAAATAATTTAAATATAGAAATATATTTGTGGTTGTTTAATAAAACTAATATTAGGAAAATCAAATTACTATACGTTAACAAAGTTATAAACTTATTCAAGACATAAAAAGAAACATTATAAAAACAATATTTAAACCCTTAGCAATATTATTTAATTTCCTCATAATTCTTATACTCTGGAGTAAATATTTTAGACTGTGACAGCGCAATGGTAAGCGAAATTATTCTACTTAACTTATTTTTTTAAAAAACTATTTTGTAGGAATAATTATATTTGATTTATGATATTGTGTAATTAAATAATTTCTGAATCTCCGTATAAGGACAAGGCAGGTCAGATTTACCTATTTAAATGCTAAATTTATCAAATTTATTATCTCTAGTTCCTAAGCACGAGGTATTAATAATAATTTTTATCTTTTATCTTCGCATCATCTGATACATCCTACTGCTTTTGAAATATCATTTTCCTTTGTTTAAAATTTCTACAGCACTTTTTAATAGAATAACGGGCCCGAAATAAAAAGAAAAAAATCCTAGTTAATCTAGTAATTGCTGAAAAGGTTTCTAGAAAACAATGAAGATGATTTGCAGAGCTTTCATAAATTTAACAATAAAAGGATTTTGCTCCCATTTTCTCTAAACAATGTTTAAAGTTTGAAACCAACTTTAAAAATAGCCTGCGGCAGCGATTTAGCATTTTTTTCGTTCCTTATTTATTGGTGCAGTTTTGCCTACAGCAAATATCTTTGAATAAATGTAACGAAATTCTTTCTGTTTTATAGACAAAATTTGCTCCCTACTTTTGTTGATGGCTACAAAGAGACGCACACATTGTTAAAATACACTGGCTCACAAATAAAAGGAAGGCTTTGGCAAACAGCGCCATAATTAAAAAACAAATATAGCCGCTAATTGTATTAAAATTCCCAATTGTTTGAAATTTTAAAGTATCTTTAAATAAAAGGTTATTGTACACACGGAGTCTTTAAATTATAAAAGCAGCGAAAGAGCGAAGAAAAAAATTTTCAAGTGAAAATCTGAAATAATAATTGATTTAAATATAAAATAACTGAAAGTTTATTTAAAAAACTATCCTACATATTTTTAAGATTAAATTGTATTCCATTTTTGATGTCATATAGATTTTCCGGTTTGAAATAATTTACGAAGCTAATTGTTCAAATATAATATAATTTTTTCGCCTTTTATCGTAGAGCATATATAGACAATTGTACTTAAACTATTCCTATTCCGTTACATTTTGAAATCTGTTTTGATGCATTCATAGGTTTTGAAGCATTGTCTTTCATAAACTGGAATTTTTTTTATTGTGCTCTGTTCTAACAATATTTGTAATTAATGATGAATTGACTTATCGCGCATTACAGAGCAATTATGTAAAAATTGATTCCACTTTTAAGAATTCTGAACTGTAACCACAGGGAATTTCTTTTGTTTAAAGACACATTGATCTTTTTACACAAAATGCTGTTATAAAATTTGTTAAATTCTATTTATTCATTAACAATTGCGGATTTTTGACAAGTACGTATTAGCCATTAAAGTGGAAAAATAACTTTTTTATTTTATTATTCACTTTACAGTACAAAATTTCTACTGAATATTTGTATATTCAAATGCAATTATGCATGAAAAGTTTTGACAAAGAAATGTCATTGTTAAGCTAATTTGTACTCTCTGTGAAGAATAGGAATTTTGATTTCGATTCTGCGCTTCGATGCTCAACAATTTGTATTATTTATATAAGACAAAATGTTCATTAGAATGACATACTACGCATGCATTATAATTTTCACGCTAATTTGTCTCTGTGTCCTCTTTAGAGCTAGTAATAGTAAAATTGGTTAAGAATCAACTTTAGTTCAAAATATGCAGAGTTAAGGATTTGAAAGAATCTGATACATTCCAAAATATGAATAATTTTTTTTTTCCTTTCTCAAATGTTAGGATCAATTTAACGTAATCTTAATAAATTAAATATTCATATTTATACTTGAAGTGTATCTATTCCTTTATATTCCAAGTGAATTAAAAGAAGTAAATTATAATGATTCTTTTATTTTTGCACTTTTGCAATATGATATGATTTAGATTTTACAATTGTAGCCCGTGCGATTCCTTATTTAAGATTGACCAGATGCACGACTCGGTTTACACAAAAAGCATTGTTATAACTACAAGAAATTAAATAGAAGATTTCTGTTTCAAAATTCTAGATTTACTGAAAACAAATTGCATAAGGGTGTTCATGAGACACGGTATTTTCTGCAACATTCAATAAACTGGAAAAATTTCCTAAGACATATAATTTATATATAAAATGTTATCTCTAATCATTTCCCAATCACTACTTTTCAAATCATTAGTGATGCTTCCAGTTGGAAAAATGTTCTAAATGATGATGATATTTTATGATGAATGGCCCAATAATTGTACTTCAAAAAAAGTATGATATGAAAATCTTTATTATGTCCTTTATCACTTTTAGTAAAATATTTTTGACAGAATAATATTTTGAAGAAAGGAAATTCCGTATTTCTGCAACTAAAGTTATAAAGTTGTGAACTTCATAATTTTAGACCAAAGAACAGCCGTCCCCATCAGGCGCCATCTTTTCTAAAAATGAGTGATTTAAAACTTTGATATTCAAAGAATCATAAATCACTCAGTTTTCATCTGTAAATATTTTTAGAACTGTGAATATTTTTTAATTGGATATATTAATGTATCAAAATTACTTTACTAAATTTAACTGATAAACCCTAGGGATTATACAAAAATTTAAAAATCACGATATTTTTTGAGAAATAAATTTATTAATTCAAACAACATAAAATATTATACTGTTCATTATTTATATATGCTTCTTTTCTTCTTTAATGTAGTTAGTATTTAGAGTTGATGTGGATCATCACTTGTAGGAATGACTGAATACTATAAACGACATTAGAATAATATCTTATGATATTGGGAAAATACTTAAGTAGACCGAAGCATTGATTTCAATTTTGCTCCAAAAATGTTTTTACTCCTCAGTCATGATTACAATTTTTCCTTAAGGTCCCCTAGTTAATGAATATATTTTATAATTTATAGTTCCATTTATCTGCTATTAATAGCTCTCAGAAAATATAAAACAGCATAAAATACTTCTGTCCACTTTTCTAAATTCTTTTATTGACTCAAACTACATAAAATCTAATTATATTTGTCATCCATATATGCGTATATATACATCATTTCTTCTGTAACATAATCAGTATTCAGAGATAACGTAAAAATCCTAGTCTAAAAAGTCTAAGGCCTATTTCAGTATATTTTGAGGTCATAAGATTCCGAAATTGTAATTTTAGGTGAAGTGCATGCATATTAAAGTGAACATATTTCTCATAACACCCTTACTATTGTTTGTTTCCGATTTCTTTATGAGTAAAATACTTGATTCGCCCTGTTGAGAATAAGACTTTGCCGATTGAACGTGTACAATCTGCATCAAACATTTTCATCTGCTTCATCATTCTCACTCTATGAAGCAAAATTCATATAATTTCTAATCCATCCTAATGGCACTAAAATTGACATAGGCAATAGCTCAAAACATTCAATCATTCACAGGCAATAGCTCATAAACATTCAATCACATGACGTCATTATCAAATAATGCATTAAATTTGGCATGCCATCTTGCTTTTAATTGGCGATTGCCTTACTCTATTTTGTATCCTTTTTCTTTCCAACAATAAATTTTAAAAGTGAATTCTAGCTACGAAATTGATGCTAGAATTTAATTTGGCCCCTTTATGCATCTCGTATTCGAATCGTGCAGTTTAACATGGATTAAAAGACCCAAGAAGTTCCGAATTCTTATATATATTATATATTGTATATTTATATTGTTCTTTTATGTATTGCAGAGTGTTGTTTCAAATGAAATCAATTTTTAAGTTCAACTGGCAATGCCGTCAGAACAACAATTGGTGCTATTTTAGCAGTGGTGAAAAGTAAAGAAAGCAATAGCACGTTTTCACTAATTATGCATATCTAAAGCACAACTTTCTAGAAATTTGGATGTTTTACCAATGATTGCACAATAAATGAATGTCTAAAGAATCTTGATATTTCAATAAAAAGCCAAGATTTAAAAGTTTCCTACGTAGTGTACTCTCCCAAGTTAAACCCATTTTTTTATATTTTAAAAGGAAATCTCTAACTTCTACGGATACCCTTTCCAAAAGTCGATATGATTTTGTATTAAATTTGATGCTATTTTGTAAATGGTGAAGGATAAAGAACTCAGTATAATGTATGAACTTATTTTCTACTTCCATAAATGAGAAATGTGAGAAAATTTCTTAGTCAAAAATCTTGTAAAATTGATACGCAGGATGTGTTTATTTCAATCTCAACGAATAATAGAGGAGTGTGTGCGTGTGCGTGTCCATAGGTCAAATAATGCTTACTAACCAAATTTGACAAAATTATACTTTGAAAGTCGGAAATGTGTACTTCAAGGTATTTTTTTAATTTAATTAAAAATTAAGTACAATTTTAATGTTTTAACGTTAATCGAACATATTATTTAGCAAACTGATTTTAACGTTTTAAAATTTAAAAAAATAGAAGTTTAAGGATTTAATCGGTAAGTAATCATGCAATTTTTTCATAAGTTTTGATGCTTTATTAAACACGGCGCATTTGACTATCACCTGGTTAGCTGGAGATATTCGTTATTTCAACTAGATTGTTTAAATTAATTTCATGTTTACGAATCCGTTAAATTATTAGACAGTAAAGCCTTGTTAAAGCCATAGCCTTACATGTGATCTCTTTATTGTGTAAGTGAATTTTTCTAATCTTGTCTAGTTCGCTGACATCATAACGTTATTATAAACATAAACATCCAATTCAGCTATCTTCTGAATTCAGTGGTATTGTAATTTTACTTCTTTTTATTCTTATAAATATATATATATATTCCAAAGTTTATATATATATATGTGTGTGTGTACGTGTGTGTGTAATATATCATCAAAAATATAAAAAATTAAAACCTATTTCTGAAACAATCGAAATTAAAATTATTTCAGAAACGAAGTTAAAAATTATTTCGGAATCAAACTAAAAAAACTAAAAACTAAAAAAAGTAAAAAAAAAAAGTAGAAAAAGAAGTATTGTATTTAGAGAGCACAAATGCAGCTACTTCTAAAATACAGATGAATCTAGACTAATTAGTAATAAATATCAAGTTCAAAGGAAAAAATAGAATCAAAATTAAACCAAATAAAATAAGAATCGGGCCTGAAGACTTTGTCAAGGGTCAATCTCAGGCAGGGATTCAAAATAAGGGATGTTTACTGTGAGGAATCTGATTTTAGTCCAACAGTATTGACCCCTCGTGACCCGAAAATCTCCTGAAATTAAGGCCTAAGAGATACACCATTTTTTACAGAAAGGAAACAAAACAATAAATTATAAAAGAATACTACCACTAATTAAGCAAAAAATACAATAACCTAAAATAAACTAAATAAGAACACTCATAACCAATTATTAAAACAAAAAGGAAAAAACATACCTGCAGCAGGTAAAATTTTTTTTACAAAAGGTGTCCTATTTTGTTTCCCGCGCCTTATTCTGTTTCTGCTTACGCCATTCAATGTAATAATTAATTGAAGGGTCTCAGAGCCCTTTATTGAGTTAGTTAATATGCAACGGAAAGTCTACTTTTATTTTAGGCAAAGGATTAATACCTAATCATCTCTTTTTTTATTAAAATATCAATATTGCAGTAGTTTCTGGGAAATTCATTAAAAGTTAAATTTTAAATGAGATTATTTGTTGCTTCAATATGATAAATTTTGTCATTACAAACTCTTAATCCTTTTGAATTGTGAGAAAATTAAATTTTTGAAAATTTTAGAGTTTAGATTAGAATGGTAATTACAAAGTTCCGTTATTTTAAAGTTGAATTCATCCCTTTTATCGAAGATACCAGCTATTGTTTTATCATTAGCAATTTCGATATTTAAATTCAGAAAGGTAGCTTCAAATTGATTTTTATTTGTTTCTGTTAGAATTAAATCTTTTGGATTGCAATATTGGTATTATCTAAGTTTATCAAAAGTAAGTCATCAATATACCTCCAACCTTTTTTTAAATTGTATTTAATTATTTTTTTTCTCATAGCAATGTAGAAAATATTGGCTGAAGCACTTGAGAAAGCTGTTCCCATTGGAATACCCTTTATTTGTTCATAAAAATTAATTCCATTTCGGTAATATTAAAATTACATAATTCTAGCCAGTTATTTTTCGTAATAACGCCTTCATTTAAATATTCGTCATATATAAAAGTACATTTATTAATTTTTCATGAGGCAGATTGGTGTATAAATTTTCGAAATCATAAGTATTAAGTTTATTAATGTTGTTATCTTTAAGAAAATCGAAAACATTTTTGTTACTATTAATTATAAAGTTATCTTCATCTTTGATTTTGTTCAGAATAATTTTTAAGTATTTAAAGAATTGTTTTCCAGTATAGTAATTATAA
The DNA here is from genome assembly GCA_026543865.1 of Argiope aurantia. Classification (NCBI taxonomy): domain Eukaryota; kingdom Metazoa; phylum Arthropoda; class Arachnida; order Araneae; family Araneidae; genus Argiope; species Argiope aurantia. The sequence goes on along the minus strand of JAPMOR010039548.1, from coordinate 482,361 downwards.
CTGCCAGTGCTACAAGTCACGAATCTGAATTTTAATGGGGTTTTTTTTTTAATGAAATTTAACTGTTGGGAAGAAATAAGGATAGTTTAGAGAGCAAGTCTTAATTTGTTTTTTTTTTGGGGGGGGAGCAGTTGCGAAAGCTAGCATTTTTTTTTTTATCTAATTCCTTTTTCTCCGTGTTCTTTAAAATATAAGTTGCGTTAGAGATATATTCATTAATTAATAGTTCTTTATAATAATATTTACAAATTAAACAGAAATTATTTACTGATTTATCTATTACTGTAATAACAAATTTTTCTTCTAAATTTTTTATTTCTTTTTTTTAATGTTTTGCTAAAATAAATTCCGCGTTCTTTAGATATCTGCATTCTGTATTCATTTTTCTTTTAATTTCATTTAAAATTTTCACTTTCCTTTCTCCGAAACCTTCCGCAGGTCAATGGCATTTTCTAGATAATTTAGCAATAAAAATTATCCTTATCTTTTCCAATAGAAATTAAGATTTTGTTATGGTTTATTTTTTCTCTTAATCTAAATTTAGTTCCTCTTTCCATTAACTCTCTTAAAGAGCTGGATTCAATAATTTTTAAATTTCCTGAAATAATAATATGACATTTATCCACATCTATAAAATCTTTGTAGCCTTCTTTGTTAAAATTACAATCTGTTTTATTTATTTTATTTAAATTTTTGCTATAATAATTATAATTACATATTTGTTTCCTTAAAGTTGATGTATAACTAAATGCTTTGAAACAGTTGTTTTATCCGTTAATGGAAAAAATTAATTATTGTTATGCACAGTTTTAGGTAATTTTAGTTTTGTGAAGTTAATATAAGAAAATTTTACTAAACAAAATTCTTTGCTTAAATTATTTTTATTATAAATTATTTTAATTATAAATAAATCGTTTTTCCCAATATTAAGCTTACATTTAACTAGATCAAGAATTTTACATTTAGTGTACGAATTTTTAAACTTTAAATCTTCGAATTTATTATTTATTTACCATTTAATTTTATTATTTGTAAGACCAAAAATATATTTCCTACTTTTGTGAATGTTTTCACTATTGTGTTCCAGATTACAATAATTCTGAAATTCCTCAAATATAATTTGAAAATTGCCACCTTTACCTTTACCTCTTCTAAATCTTTTACTATAGTTTTCTTTATTTAGAAAATCTATAAAAATATTAAATTTGCAATAAATGCAGTTATTGTTTAAATCTCCATAATCTTCCCCATTTAATCTTCCCCATATCTGATATTAAAAACTTTATAAAAAGTAAGACTTCTGACTTTGAACTAGAACACTTTCAAAGCCATAACTTTAATAATATTAATATCTACATTCTAGAAAACAATGTTAATGATTTAAACAAAAGATTAGACCTGAAAAATATTTATATTTTTAACTTAAAAACTTATTAAGCAAGTATTCTTCAAAGCCGACTACTAAGTATATTAATAAGCGTCATTACGATTAAATATGAATGAAAGTTAATATCCAAAAATTTATGCACGAATATTGGAAACTATGCAAAAAATGCACGGAAGTTAGTTATGATATTGGAAAAAATCGCTGTGTATATATAAAATGCACGTATTTTTTTTAAGTAATGTAAGTTACGGCATGCAGTATGTGTATTAATATGAATATCAAAGAAAAGAAATTGCAAAATATATAAAGAATAAGATATATGGTATTGTATGAAATACATTCTTCTAAACTATAAAATTCGTTTGAAAATCAAAAGTCTTCTGGGTCATCTTGGTATTCTGAGAAACGAGATAAGCTTTTCTGATGAAGAAAACTAAAAGTATTTCAAATAGATTCACAGAAGTAGATATCAATGGTTTCTGTAGCCATGTGAATAGCCATGTTTTTTTCAAAGTTTCTGGATATAATGGAGATAACAGAAATGTTACATAATCATGTCTCAGACTTAATGCAGATATTTAAGAATTGCTAGAAATTGTAAAAGATGGATATGAAAAAAGAAATGAGACAGAAGTTTGCAAGTATTCATGCAGGTTCTTTATTCACTATAAGTAATATCTTTATTTACTATATGTATTTATTGATTGATAACCTCCGAGTTACCCATTTAGCAAAGATCAAAATACAGTTTAGCGAAAAATCATGAATGGCTTCTTGAAATAATAAAGCAATATTTAATTTCATGACAAAAACCGAGAAAAAAAGAAATGCAAATTCTTCAATTAAAATGCAGCTGGTAATCTTGTATAATGATAAAATTATATTTAGTTTGAAAAACAACCCATCATAGAGTAATAGTGTAAATGTGTTTGGTATTCAACTGAAAAAAATAAGGAAGAAAAATACCACTGACAATAAAAATAATAATATAGCTGTATATTATATATATATCATTTCTAAGATGATATGCATCAGCTTGATATGTGAGTTACATTTTTATTTTATACCATAATTATCGTATTTGAAGTAAAAATAAAGAAATTATATTAAGGAATCAATTTGCTTTATATATGTGTATGAGAACATTCAATTCAAATGCAACGAGGGCTTGAAATGTGATTTTAAATATAAACGCTACAGCCGTGTCACATTGAATTGAAAACAGAAGAAACTCCTCAATGCAGTTTTTTTACCTCTGTTTTTGAAAAATTAATGTTATGCTAAAATTAAAAATATATCCATATATATTTCATACTAATTTCTAGTAGAATTTTTCTATAATGCGCATGGATCGAGACTTATTAAATTACCAACATTGATTTCAAGCCCTAATCAAAAATGTGTAAAGTGGTAAGTGTTGCTAGTGTCATTTATTTCATTGGTATCATTTGACCTGCTTCAAAACTCGGAAATTGATTCCAAAATTGCGAGATAAATCGCAAAGTAGACCACGTAGCCTTAAAACGGAATATTAATGCGAATTGATGGAAATACATAAAATAGATGTTTTTCTATAATTCCGCGATGAGAAATATATTTACAATATCTTCTTTTAAAGAATTCTCCAAAGTGTGAAAGCGATTTTGCTTTTTAGAAAGTTAATAATATTGTCAAACAGCTTCTTCAGAAATTAATCTAAATTTATGAATAATGCTGTTCAACAAAAGTCATTGATGGTGATGCTCCTAATTTAAAACAAAATGCATACGTTTTGATCTACGTGTTAAGCATAAAAATTCTTAACCATAAAAAAACTTTAACTTGGATACCAATTTTTTTTACTATAAAATGCTATGTATACATTTTAATACTTTTATCGAATTATATGTTACTGAATAATATTTAACTACCAAGAATTTTTCAGAAAACAACAAATACAGTCTTGATAGAATAAAAAATAAATACAATAATACTTTTTCCATATTATTTGAGATATACAATAATTGGAAAAAAAAACATTTCGTACAAATAAATGATCTATCAGTTGTTGACAATTTATTTCTCCTTATTTCTTCGGTAGTACTTCAGCCCTGGAAATGGATCACTGCTCTTAGTATCAACGCTGCATTACAGCCACATCTTGAAGAAGCTGTATTTACCGTGTTCCTCAATTATTTCATTGTAGTTTTCCGAGAAGAAATCATTTGATAGTACAAGATGAGAATAATTAACGACATACCATATCCACATTTCTGATAAGAGCTAACATGTAATTAAAGACATCTACGTAATTTTCTACGTAACGTTCTGGAAGAAATCTGTTGATTCAGATGAAAATCGTCTTGTGTTTCCTTTTCTTCACGTTAAAGAAAATTCTCAGATTTCCAACCCTAGAAGAATCGTTTAATTTGTTTACTGGCAGGAACTTCTTTTTCTTTTTTGCTTCGTTCAATCAAAGAAATTTTTCTTACAGATGCTTGAATCCCAGGTTTGTTTTCACTAGGATTTTAGTCAATTAGTTAACAAAGATGATGCATATGTGCATAAGTGATAGTGTGATTTTATATTGTTCTGACAATGATAGAATCTCAGAATTTATTTTTTCAAGGTGACAAAATCATCCTAGAAAGTTAATTATTCCGGATGCAGTGAAATATGTCAGTATTTTTTCTTAGCATTTGCTGGCATAGATACAGA
>JAPMOR010039548.1:431449-466413 GCA_026543865.1 Argiope aurantia | reverse complement strand
CTTCGAACATCAAATTGATCATAACACATGTTATGAGAGTGAAAGTACAGTGCCCGAAAAAATTATAAGGACACGCGAAAAATCGCCAAATCTAGAAGCCTTGTTTACAGAATCGAATGCAAATTTTTGTAGAAAAAATAGAAGTAAAACTAAAATATTTTATGCATAAAGTAATTAAAATTTTCAATTTTAAATCTGCTAAAATTTAAATTTTGATTTTTAAACCTAAATGAAAACGGAAAAAAGTATAAGGACATTGCTTTTTCTCCAGTAATTATTTAAAAATTTGCATATTTGAAAGCATAAAATGACAATTCCGAGTTAAAAGATTCATTTGCGAAAAGAATTTCCCACTCGGCGACTTTCAGCGTGAATTTTTAAACGATGCCCAAAGGAACTCAACTTTCTGACTCTGAAAAAGGAAAAATTGTTGCTTTTCGAGAATGTGGATTGAGTGGATGGGAAATTTTAAAAAGAATCAAGAGATCTAAAACGGCGGTTTATAATTTTCTAAAAAATCCTGGGATGTATGGTATGAAAAAGCGAACTGGGAGACCAGAAATTCTCACTCGTCGACAAAAAAGAATGATAGTAAGGAGAGCTTGGAGAAAAGAGAAACCGCAAATGAAGTTAGACAAAATTTGAGTTTACCATGCTCAACAAGGACGGTTCAAAATGTTTTGAGTAAACATCCTCAAGTTTCTTATGGGACATTAGTGTCACGCCCCCCTCTTACAAATCATCATAAGAAAAGAAGAGTTTACTTTGCCAAAAAATATATTTCTCTTGGTCAAAAGTGGGCTGATGTAATTTTTTCGGACGAAAAAAAGTTCAATCTTGATGGACCTGATGGTTTTCGTTATTTTTGGTATGATCTGCGAAAGTCCAAGGAAGTGCTTTCCAGGCGTCAATATGGTGGTGGCTCGGTTATGGTATGGGGCGCTTTTTCGGCAAATGGAACCACTCCAATTGTATTTATCAACCGTAAAATGAATTCGGACAGGTATGCTGATATGTTAGGAGATAGTTTGTTACCTGAAGCACCACTAATTACTTCAGGGGACTATATTTTTCAGCAGGATAATGCTTCGATACACGTTTCTACGAGTAGAAAACTCTGGTTTGAAGCTAATTCTGTAAATTTACTTGATTGGCCTGCGAGAAGTCCCGATCTTAATCCAATCGAAAACTTATGGGGACTTCTAGCCCGAGAAGTTTATAAAATCGGCACACAGTATCAATGTACACAAGATCTTGTCGTCGCTATCAAAGACGCTTGGGAAAAAATATCTGTGGACATTTTAAAAGATCTTTCAGGATCTATGACCTCTCGGCTCATTCAAGTGATTGAAAAAAAAGGTAGTTTTCTTGATTATTGAAACATTTTTTAAGTATTTTACAACATGTCCTTATAATTTTTTCCGTATTTCCTTTAATGTTAAATTTTGTAAAATCAATATTTTGAAGCTAAATTATGTTTTTTATGTGGTATAAGTGTTATCATAAAATTATGCAGCAGAAGTAAGAAATATAAAAAGTTCAGTTAGGTGAAATGGAAATAAACCATATTTTCATGCAATTACATGTTGTCCTTATACTTTTTTCGCGCACTGTATTATTAAAGTATGAATATTTGGCTTTTTATCCTCTTTAGAAAGAGCCTTTGTAAATCATGGTTTTCATTAAATGCTCGATTACTTTTTTTTAATTTATGATTTTTAAAGAGAAATTAAAATTCAAAGGTAGGATAAGGTGAAAAATTTTATATTTATACATTTCGAAACTGTATTTAAAAATTTTTGTAATATAATCTGTTATATATAAATATATAATCTCTCTATTAGCTTGAATATTTATTTCCTTTTTTTTTCATAGAACATTAAATTTTTCCTGAACCAATAAGCGTCATGTTATTTTTATTATCTTACATATGCTCTGTGCATGAACCTTTCTAATGGAATTTTTATAGGTACACTCGTCGAAACTTGCTAAGTTCGAAATATATATACATATATCTCTCATTGCGATATCCTAACAGTAGCAAATGACAATGTGATGTAATGTGTAACTTTTATTGTTCAGGATCTTTGTTAACTCATTTATCAGATGGAGTTCGATTAATATAATTTTGAATAATCGTATAGTTAGATATCAATTGAAGTAATTTGATTCAGAAAAGAATTGATTTATTTATATATTTCGTTTTATACGTTATTTATGTATGAAACGAGAGAATTCCTTGTAGATTAGAATGATTGCAGGTATACCTTTTATGACCTTTTAGCCTTGTTAGAGTCATAGAATTTCTCATACTCATTCTCTACGCATTTCAGCCAGAACCTGCCTCTTTCTCCCTCACCAACAATGTTTCGGTTTCCTTGCTCCCGTGCATGTTTAGATAGTCACCGTATAAAAGAGATAATCAGGGCGCCATAAAACAATTCAAGTGTTGTATTAAGGCACCCTGGCATCCGATAAGGTTCACTACTTGATTGGAGGGATCTGGTCACGTGCATCGCGGATGGCCACTTCCGCCCTCGTTTCCTGTTCTCTCTTCCGAAATTAAGGGGTTGCTTCCGCTGGGTGCTCACTTAATGAAATCGGAGTTGCCTCAACATAGCAGAAGAGATCATCTTTACTCTTGCTCTATAAAAGATCTCACGATCTTATTAACTCGCGCTTTTAACAAGATCGTGATTCGTATTCACTTACACGATTTCATAACATAATACGTGATTTATCTTATTGAATGGGAAACCGAATGGGTGGCATTTAAGGTTTATTCTGATTTTCCTATCCTTTGAAGCGTTGTGTATACTAGATATACATTCGAGAGGATTCAGTTTTTCAATTTGCAATCAAAATCCTTACTCAGATATCATATTCTTAAAAGTTGTATTTTCCCCATATTATTTTAATTTGCATGTTGTAATATATAATTTGCATGTAAGACAGACAAACAACAATATCAATGTTGATTGAAAAAAATTTAGGCAGTGTAATCCATGTTTCTATAGAAGTCCATTTTAATTATGTAATAAATATATGTCAACCAGCAGGAAGTGTTCTCCTTAGTGTTTCCCGTGTATTTCTGTGTTATGTGGCATCAAGTTTTTAGCGACGAAATACAGTAAAAATAATGTTCCTTCCTTTTGGTTTTCTTCTCTTTGACCTATTAGTTCCAAAATTTCATTAAAATAGCTTGTTGCTTTTTATAGATAAACTGATATGCAGTAAAATAATTTATGGATTTGTCTCAAAATATTATACATGTCTAAAAATCTGATAATGTAATTATATGATATCTATTTGATATATGTATAATAATTTATATCTAATTTATTTTTTACACTTTGAGTTTTTATGCTCTTAGGCGAAAACAGATTTTATGCTTAACAGTCTCGTTCAAAACTATTAAAAATTTAAAATATTTGTGTTAATATTTATATTGTGTTAATATTCTGTTCGTCTAATTTTTTTATTTTTATTTACTCAACTGCTTGTTTTTCATTTAGAAGTAATTTATATCCATTTGTGTGTTTCCCTCAAGAAAAAAAGCGAATGCATCTATGTCTGTCTGGTTGTCTTTCTGCTGACATTCTACAAAATAAATTTTTGTCCTTAGATCTACCAAATTCCGAAAAAGTACACTTAGGAAGGTGAAATTTGGGCACAAAGGTTTGCCTCGTTTTTGAAATTATAGATAACTAAAAACTAAAGTTTATTGTGATGCTTTTCTTCAAAAAATTATGATCATTGCACAAACACAAATTTTGCACTATTTCGTTTATTAGAAGAATTATTATAACAAATTATATTAGTTTAAAGTTAGGAGAATTTTCTCTCTTATTTTAATAAAATTTAACATAAAAATAGCTTTTGGCTACTTGTTGCTTCACCGGAAATTATGGTAGCGTTTTGTTTCCTTTAAAACTATTAAGAATAGCCTGGTCTTCATGAATAACTTTGGAGAGGTTTTTTTTGCCCACTTTATAAATGTTTTTAATATATATTCATTCAGTGTTGTTTTAATTTTTTTTTCATTTTGTTCGTGCCTTTCCATAGTGATGATAAGTCACATAAAGTCACAATCACATGGAAAAACGTACATACATACTACCCAACATTTTCTGCGCGCAGTCTTATGATGTGCAGATAAATTGTCACTCCATGTTATCTTAATTTAAATAAAAGTCACTATGGCTATTCAATATATAAGTGTGTTCCATATTTCTAATTAACTACTCTCTAACCACGCTTCTAATTATTTGATAACTAATTTTTAAAATTATATATTTTTTTATTTTTATGCATTTTTGACAATGCTTTTATTAATTTAATAGTTGTGATTTAGCCATGTTTAAGAGATAAAACTTCAGGCAGTTGACTACTTTGAAAAATCGAATGTTTGTTAAATAATGAACTTTTTTGTTTAATACTTTTAATGCTTGAGCAGGTTTCTTTATAAAGTCTTTAGAATTTTGTTTCTAAGTCTATTTTTGAGAAGTTACATTGATTCTTTTCTTTGCCTTCACATACATTTTAATTCTATTTCTTCAAATTCTAATACTTTCTTACAATAAACATCATAAATTAAAATTAAATGAATTTTTTTTTCAAATTTTTATAATATTTTCACAATATGTTTTACTATTCCTGAACTAGAGAATAAGTAATGTATTCATTTAAAAACATTTTATGGCTGTTTTCTCCCAATGTGAAAAAAAAATTGAAAATTTCATATTATTTATCAGTTGAATCTCAATATTTAAAGAATGCATAGAAATACAGTTCATATTTTAGTTCAGGAACCGAATAATATATTTATTTCTCTTTCTGCAAAATTTTAAGCCAATCATTTCATAAACCTCTAAACTAGATTTTTTTTAATAATTCCTTTTAGTAGAAAAAAATAGTCATTTTTTTTCCAATTTTTCAAAACTTTTACTTAACTAATATATTCATTCTTTTCTAAATATTCAAATATCTGATTATTTTCGAACGCTTTTTAAAAATTTCATTTCGAATGTAGCCAGATACATTAAGTTAATTGCTAAAATTTCTTATATTGTGGAATTTGTAAGCAAAATTGCAGTACTAATATAACAAATATTAATATTTTAAAGCGCTAAAATTAGGCAGTTTTTAGCAAACGTCTGGTTCACTTGATATTCTAAATGTAATTTAAAAGTCTTAAGACGATAAAAAAATATGTATATTATAATATTTTATACAAAAGAAATTTTTCAGTTAAAAATATTTGGCACGAAAGAATTTGAATGTCAAACAATGCCAGATATATCAATTAATTTGAATATAAAATAGTTCGATGATATTCTTTATATCAACTAAAATTTCAAATTCTTTGCAAAAATTAAAACGATGAATCTTCAGCTAATGTAATAACTTAAAGACTCGGATTGCTGGATAAGTTTTATAATTTACAAAAAGTTTAAAAGGAAGGAGGTGCGGCAAAATATTATTAAAAAATAAGTGTCCTGAAGTAAGTAAAGAATTTTTAGCTTAATAGAGCGACGATATTTTATACATAAAATTATGTAATATTGAGACATTAACAATCGCAAAACCTATAATGGAGGGTAAAACGAGTTTTATTTACATCCCATTTAGAAGAAATCTGCTATTTTTTTATGGAACTCATAATTTTAAACTGTAGTCAGATGGCGAAGATTACTTCTGAGACGTCGCTCTTTGAAATTCCACAATATACTAAGGGATGTACAATGGAATCACGCAGATTTGGCAGATATTAAGTCCTCTCACTCGAAAGGGCTTTGCGATAATCGATATTTAAACAAGGAACTTTCCTTGCGAAGCCTTAAAGTTTCGGATATCAATGCTGCTGCTTCAATACTCGATTAATTTCAGTTTTCTCTTTCTGCTTTTTAGTTTCAGTGATAAGACATAAAAGGTTCTAGGTATCCTGTAGATTCTGCAATTTTATTTTATTTCTAAATTTATTGCCAAGTTGTCAAATGTTACCAAATTTGTCACCAAGAAAAGAGTCATTGATCTTACATCCATTCAGCATCCATTCAAGTTATCTGTAAAACTATCTCCTTTACAGTGGAATTAATTGCGCTAGGAAGCAACATTACAAATTCGTTAACAATATATTGTTACGAAATTTTCTTTACTGGGGTTCGTTTGGATAGTGGGAGTGATATGATGTAAAGAACGCTCAATCAGCAGGCAGAAGTAGAATAAAAACAACGACGTTTATTTACACGAAGACACACAGGACAGCACAAAAGCGTCAACTATATACAGCACAGAAGACGATTATCTTCACCCGAGACGTGTAGCATACAACAGCATACACAGCAGCATACAACCAGAATCTACTGCAGACAGTAGCGCACAGCTCAGTTCAGCACGAGCTTGACTCCGTCGCTTCTACTTCTCCGACTCTGGCTCGGATTACTGACTTCGTCGACTCGACTCCGCTGCTCTCGAACTCGGACTACTCCGTCGTCTCTCCGACTACTGGCTTCGTCGTCTCCCAACTCGGACTTAACTCTCTGGCAGCCGCAGTCCCTTTTATAGGTCTCAGGAGGCGGGGCTAGAAACCTCTCAACCAATCAGGAACGTTCGAGGCGTATCTCGGTTCCTACTGGACGGATCGGAAAAATTCTCGAAGTTTCGGGTATTATCTATTTTGGCGCCAAAGTCGCCAAATTCGTCGCCAAGCTCTTGGACCTCCGACGCGCTAGTCCCATTCATATGACTGTAAAACTTTCTTTCTATTGATGGAATAAACTATGCTGGGAAGCCGAATTGCAGGTTTGTAACATTGCTCCCCTCTTCAAAGACTGACGTCCCGGCAGTCCTACTTCATTCCAACAGCTGGCGTAGGCTTTCATATGATGTTATGACGATGCTTTAGGCGGCTTCTGGTCTTTCGAAAATGACATCATTCACTAACTTGGCGGCGACTAACGATCCATCCGAACCTTCTCAATGATTTTGACCCGGACCTCTTCGTCGTTTCGGATTGTACATCCAGACTTGATTCCGCTTCTTAAAATGCAGGATGTCCCATGGATCCAAACGCTGGATCGTCGTAGATTCCTCCGGGATGAATTCTTGCCAAGCTTTTCGGTTGGTCACTTTGAACTTCTTCCATCGAACCAATCGTATATCAGGATGATCCAACGGTGCCTTCTGAAGTCCACTCGAAAGCCAGGTATTCGCCTTCGTCGCCACAGCTTTCACGGGAATACGTCCACCTCTTCTTGATCCATTCTCGACACTCGAGAGTTGTCCGCAACTCTCCACACTGGATCGTCTGAAGAGTACATCTACCTTTACGGGAAGGGCTCTTCTGCTACAACACAACATGTCCGGATGCACAGGAGATTCATCGGCTCCTATTTGCATCACACTTCTATGCAGATCCACAGCAAAGAAAAATTCTTCAAGGAAGTTGAGATCGTGACTACAGGGATCAGCGATTCCAGCCATGTAGTCTTCTTCCGTGTCACTATGCATCTATTTTGGCGCCAAAGTCACCAAATTCGTCGCCAAGTCGCCAAATTTGTCGCCAAGCTCTGAGACCTCCGACGCGCTAGTCCCATTCATATGACTGTAAAACTTTCTTTCTATTGATGGAATAAACTATGCTGGGAAGCCGAATTGCAGGTTTGTAACAATATATATATTGGCACGTAGATTCGTCAGTGTGGAACTCAATGACACTCACAAGAAGTAGAGCTAAACCAATTTATTAACTGAACTCTGAACTGAGAATACAGTGACTGACAAATCTTCTGCTTTCCCATATATATTATTATTATTATTATTAACCGTACCAATTTAATAGCCCTGTAAAATGTTTCTAAATTTTGGCAATTTTTTAAAATCTTTTTCTTGCCAAATTTTCAATAATAGATTATATTGTTACCCTGAAATTCAAATATTTTTCATTCTATCATCAAATATTTAGTTGCGTAATATTGTTCCTTTATTGTAAGCTAAATATGAATTATTCCGTTTAAAATCTGTGTAGCTTACAAGAATAAAAAAGTGAAATTACAATAATGCGAACTTTAGAAGCGGGCATTTACGATTTTAATAGAGCTATGATAGATATCATGACGATTGCTTCCATTAAAAAAGTTCATGTACACAATAAACAGTAGAGATGTAATAAAATTAAAATAATACATCTTTAATGCCTGAGAATTAGTGGGAATAATGGGTATGAAATTATATCCAAACTGTTTAACCACCAGCGACTTTCCAAAGCTTACTGCTAGTTTAATATAAATAGCATTAGATGTAAAATTTAAATCTTTCTAAAAATAGTTATACGCAGATTTTTGAAAAATATTGGGATAAAAATATATTTATGGGTATGTAACAGAGCCGTAATTATTATCTTTTTAAATGTTATTTATAAAAATAGAATTATTTGTATTACTTCGTAATACAATGTTAATGATTGAATACGATTGCATCATTCGTTCAGAATTTGTATTTTATTTGATAAATAAAACTAAAACCTGACTATTTCTTATTTATTGTAATATCATTATGTTTCAAGATATATGTAATTATCTGCAATCAAAAGGAAATATGCTTTGAAAAATATTTCGCTTTTCTAAGAAAAAAATCGTCTGCAAAGCAATTTAAACATTTATTTTAAGTGTAGAGTCTTTTACTTATGGCAATGATTGTAATTATTACTTTCTTATTATTACTAGAATGGAGCTGATATAGAATTAGATTTTTATGTGTATATATCTTAAATAATTTTATTATTCTAATTGTATAATGAAAAGAAAATTTATATCTCAGCATTATATGTCAAGTAGGTAAGAAAATTAATTAAATCATCTAGATTTTTTTTATTTTTCAAGTCGGTTTATTATTGTCAATGTGATGGTCATACTTTTTTCCCCAAAGTTTTATTCGAAAGAAAAATTATTCGGTAAGTTTTTTGCAGTATCGTCTTTAATGATAATATTTACTTCTTTTTTTTAATTCTTTATTTAATAAACTCTTATGAGCGTTAAATGCTAAACATATTATCTTTAGCGAAAAAAAAAAGATAATTATTTAACTTAAAAACATATTGCGTCTACAAGACTTTGTGTTCTTCATTTTGATGCCTATTTTTATCAATTATAAACTGTAAAGTTTTCAGAATTTTTATTGTTAATGGAAGGATGAATCTTATTCGTTAAATAGTTTTATGCTCTTGTGAAAAGATGTTTCTTTCTTGTCTATGGAATAATCAATGAAGAAAAATTACTTTTTATTTTATAATAAGATAATGATATATAATAAATATTTTAATTTAACTGTTATTACATCAAACAAAACTGTTAATTTCCAAGTTCATGCATCTTCGCAGACAATTATACGAATTTTTTTAACTTAGAAAATAATTACTGCAAGAATTTTTTTATTAAATTTTTTTTAGTTCTGTTAAAGTAAAATAAATATAAAGCTTGTAAAATAAAGGGATCCAATAAAATTTTTTTTTTGCAAAACGGAAATATTTTGCTAACATTTCACATGCATTGACATTAAAGATTGCCTTCACTCAAAATTGAGAAGGAAAACAATGTAAATTTAAATGCAACCAATAGTTTTTTAGTTACAAGACAAATAAATGGATAGTCTATCTTTCTACTTACTCTTAAAGAAAGTATGGAAATTATCAAAGAACTCGGTCCTGAGATGTTAATAAAATTGGAAGATTAAAATATTTTGAGACCCCCCCCCCCCCATTTTTTTAAAAATTATGTTTTATGTTCGTTTTTCGATATGTATGTTAAATATGGTCTGTTCGATATGTATAAAAAATTTATACATGCAAAGAGTTATATGGATAATATTTGACATGTATTCCCTACACCAGAGTTATAAATATACTTTGAATTTCAGACCAAATTCAAGATTTTTTTTTTCTAACACATATTTAATCTCTCACTTATAATAGAAAATTATCCCAAAAAAATCCTTTTCTTTCCAAACATGATTTTAGCATTGCGTTGTCACTAATACTGAAGAAATTTTTATATATATATATATTTAAGTTTGCATTTATTTTAAAGCTTATTTCAATTGTATCTTTTATAAATATTCGTTACATTTATGAATCAGCAAGTACCGATGATAATAAGGAAAACACTGTTTGAAAATTTTAGAAATAAAAAAAAATAAAGAAAGAAAGAATTAAAGTAGATTTAAACCTCTAATAAAAAAATATTTTAAGCTTGAGTAGTTCACACTTCTTCACCTGGTTTGACTGCATCAGCTGTAGTTTTGTACTTATAATGTCTACCTTTCCTTGCAAACTGACTGTCAACTTAACTCATTATCAAGCTTTTAAAAGTATAAGTAAAAATTCTGTCTTGGAATAAATGTCCCAAAAAAAGATATTTTTATCATACTTCGACACTGAAAAAAGCACGCGAGTAATAGATTTGATGAAATAATAAGATTGGTGTGAAATGCCTTTCAACAATCAAAAGTATTATTACAAAATTTGTTAAAAATTAATTTTGAAAAATACTAATTGAAATTAAAGAGGAAATTGCACAGAAACTAAACTGTCATGAAAAAAAGTAAATTTTTTTGTGATAAAAAAATTCTTCTTCTTCGATAATACGTTTCAAATTATTGAGGGAATCAGAAAAAATATTAAGAGCAAGTAAAAAATCTCATTAAAATTTTATGATCCATTCTTCGTGAGTACCAATTACTTAAGAAATAATTATGTAAGGCATCTGATATATCTTTGTTTAACAATATGCCCTGTCGGGCATGTTGAATGATTTTTGCATCACATACTTTGCAGAAATAAGGGTAAGTTAAAAATATTTTCATAAAATTATTATCATTCTAATAACTTATTAGTAACAAAGATAGATGATTAATTCTTTTTGAATCTTAAGATTATGTCGAAACAAATATTACTGATTTTTTTAATAATTCTTATATTTAAATTTCTTTTTGTTTTGTACGTTTGAAATTTTGACGAAAAGTAATAAAGAAGTATCGTAAGTAGTATACAATTCCAGCAAGAAGAGGTATAACTAAATAATTAAGTTTCAATGTTTGAATGAAATTTAAGGCACACAGTTCTTCATAAATGAATCTTTTATCTATGAATATATGTTGTATATGAGCAGTTTCAACTATTACAAAAGATATTGAAAATAATTCAGTGACTGAACTTCTTGCTAGAACTGTATATACTATTAAATTGTTACTTTTTCTGTGGTAATTTTTGCTTAAATCTTCATAAGCATGAATTCAAATCTCTTTCCAACGAAATATGTTGCACATGAGCAATCGTCACAGTTTAATAGAAGTCCATTTGGCAGAATATTATTTAAACTGATGAAGAATCTGAACTATCACAGGAATTCAAAAAAGTTTCGATCATTCAAATAAGAAGTTCCTATTTTTCATGAACCTTTTCCCTTGGTCTATTTTCTGATAACTCCATATTTTTATAGGGAGGAGATTATCCAAAGGCAGAATCTAGGTTTTGGTGCACAAGGATAACAGTTGAAAATTTTAAATCCACCATAAATTCACTGTTTACGCATGTCTGGTTCGAACTTACAGACTCGAGTAAAATGTCAGTATGTAACTAAATTAAACTAAACCAAGTCATCCATTGGATAAGCATTCAAAATGTAATATGTCTCTCACAATTTATATTGTTGATAATCATAAAATAATTAAAGACGGGAATTAGAACTTTGAGTTTGGTTGCTTTTTAAATTAATTTAAAATTGTTTTAGACCCTATTAATGCTCTATATTTCAATGGTGAATCATTTCTTTTAAATTAGCACCCTTCATAAAAATTCGCATCTATATTTTTATGAATCGTTCTACTATCTTAAAATGAAATTCGTTGCGGAACTTAAATCAAATTTTGGTATTCATTATGTTAGCAGAAAAAAAGTTCAATAGGATAGCACACATGTTCTGATAGGTTTTAGAAGATTTAATCAATTATATATTTTCTAAATCCGAATCTCATATTTATTGGCTTTGTTCATTTATAAATAAATGCTAAAATACATTTTAAAAGGCAGTGCAATTAAGTAGCACATATTCACAAAACATAAATCCTAATCAAAATTCTGCAGCTTTCGTTTTGAAAATACATTGAACAACATTTAGTAGAATAGATTTTATATGAATGAGAAGCAAACTAATAAAAAATATGATTTCTTGTTATATTGACATTTCAAAACCAATGTAATTACAGTTTCGATAAATTTAAAAAAATGCCGAACTGATGAAAAATCTTTAACTTATTTTATATCACACAATTTTCTATCGCAGAAAAAAAAAAGGATTCGCTAAAATAAAAATCTTTTTCCCTACTTATGAGGCTCATAAAAATCAGTATTAAAAGGTTCCGACAAGATCTTTATAGAAGGTGGTACCGAAACAGGTGTTTTCCTAATGACATTGATTGAATGGTATTCAACTCCGCCTTGCCATCTCGCGAAGCAGCACATAATGCTGAGCATCATTAGCGACGAGTAGTCTTTTCCGCAGTGATATGGATAGACCCGTACGTAAAGCACATTTGGCGATTCATCAGTCGTTTCATTTTCGTTCGTTCAAAAGTTACACCAAATTCGCAAAAAATATTATGCTGAGGATATGCTTAAATAGAATTCTATCAAGTATCTTCATTAAATTTATTAATTTTTTAAGCCGAAACCCCTAAATAATGTTCTGTTCTGTAAAAAGCTGCTTGAATTATTTTTCAAATTAATTAAAAATATATATCAATAAGAATTAAAAACGAAAATACTACAGTATAGAATTAGTGATTTTGAAAAGCAAAAATTATGTTTTATTAATGTGAGGATAACCTTAAATATATAAAAGAACAAATTCATTTGCTGAAAAAAAAATGCACGTAAAATATTTTTAAAATTTGATTCCTGATGCGTGGTAAAATATTTTGCACAAAATTATGAACTTTTAATTGAGAATAAATGCTTTAAAAAGGAAATCAACTAAATGCTGACCCTTGGAGAAAATTGAGCGGGTTTTTTTTTTCTTGATTTTTTTACGATAAATAATTAAAACCTTCTTTAAAAGTAACTTAAGATCCCAGAAATCTTAGACTTCTCTTCCTTTTCATAATAAAGGATATTATATTCAATTATGATAATATATAATGTACATTTTTCTCCTCATTAAATAGCTATTTCGAATTAGTTATTATCATTAATTTATTCTGTGGATTCCAGAGAATTCGATCCTTTACGAAGAAAGTTAATCATTATTCATATAAAGACAACTGAAATAAGCAGAAATTATATATAACATGATTTAACATAAAAATGTAACAATCTATTTATATTTCTTAATGACTTGGATATTATACTTAAATTGATTAAACCAAAGCGTGTGAAATGTTCTATAATTATTGCCATCATAAGTGTCATATTGATAATTCTTATTTTTAATTCTAAATAGACACGTTACGGTAGTTAGTATGTATTCTATTTTAGAAAGAAAAAATATCCCCTTCCAAGAGCTTTTATTTAATATGTTTCCACTCGCATAGTATACAGTGAAATTCTAAATCCGCAATGGTCCAGTGTAAAGATCTCCAAAAGAATCTTAGTTTTACCATATTTACTAAGGAATTGCATAAAATAAGATATATTGAATTGATCTTATTTAGATTATTATAAAAATGAGATAAATTTGATTTATTAATTTTATTATTTTAAAGTTAAATTTTTTATATTTACATTTGAGAATACATTTATTTTAACTAATTTCTGAACAATTCATATTCAAATTCCATTCAAATATCCAATTTCAAAGACATTAAGTAATTCTTGCTTCCTCTTTTTTTAAAAAAAATCAGATGATTTTAATTACTTTTTCCAAATTTCATCCTATTATCTAGAAAACTATTTACCAAATATTTTCCTTAAATAACAAATGCGAAAAGAAAATGATGTCTGACAAAGCATTATTAATCGAAACCCTCTCCTTTACTCTATGGCTTTTTCGCATTCAGTCATTTGGCGACACAATAGTTGTGCCAAACCGATCGCTTTATTCCGGCCAGCAACCATCAACAACGTGATCGTTTCACTTACTAATTGGCACTGAGACCATATGCCAATTTTCCGGTCGTATCAACTACCGAAGATCAGCCTGCATAATCCATATTGCCATTTTATCATCCATGACATCACCCCCTCCGAAAAACTTTGAACTTCCGGACGGCCATTTAGGCGGGCGTTTGACGACATCATTGTGACGAAGGGTAGAGAGGACTCTCTTTTGTCCAACTACTCCTCCCACAACGCTCTGTGCGGGGACTCACTTTGGCGTAAATCATAGGACAACAATAGGGAAATTGATAGATTGCTTGTGGCTTTTACGTATTAGCTTAATGAGGGCCATTGACGCCATCATAAGAAACTGAGAATACTTTTAAGGCAGATGGAATGAGTGCCCGATTTCAAATATTTAAGGTCTCCATCTGCTTCAGAAAATATTCAAAAGGGTAATATTATCCAAAATAATAAATCATTTTAATCACGGCAAAGATCTCAAACAAGTTTTGCTCATTGTATAGATATTTCTAAAAGAAACAAAATTAAAGAACTAAAAACATTTTTCTTATATACGTTTATTCAATGGATTATGAACTTCATTAAAACTCCATCTTATTGATTAAAATTTTAAATCCGAAGATTAATAGAAATACCTCAAAAGAATGAAAACCTTCTTTAAGTTACTTCGGCAGCAATTTTTGAAATATATTTATGTTTGGGTCTATTTTTTAAAAGAAATAACAATTTTCTTCCTATTTACTATTGGTGATATTAATATCTTCTCAATTCCTCATTATGATTAAATACTCTGAACTGTCAACTCATTTCTTTTAGGCAATATATTTATGGAATGATTTTCAAAAAGATTTCTTTAAGGAAAATGAATATGGTTATAAAATCAGAAATATCCAGAATAATCTCGAAGAAGCTGAAAGATCGCGAGTAAATACTTTTCATAAATATCATTTCAAGATTAGAATCCTTCTTCTGTGACAAAAATTAAAAAGTCTAAAGTATATATTATTATCCCATAAGAAAACTTCAAAATGCTTCTTCAGATTTTTAAAATAATTCGAATTTATATATTTCTGTATCAATATTAAACAATAAAACTTGACAATTTCTCTAATAACAATAGAATTAATTCTATTGTTATAGAGATTACTTTTGTAAATTATTAAATACTAGGAGTATATAAAAATTCAGTAAATGCAATAGCTGAAAAACAACTTAAATAACTTATACCTTAGTTAAGAATTAAAATGGCTCACGAAATGCAGAAAGAATTACAACGCCATTAAAATAGAGTAAAATCTTTCATTGCAATTAACATATAAAATCTAGTACATAAAAATATCGGGTGCGTTTATGCAGCTTTTTCACAGAATAATTACAGGATAAAAGATAATATTTAATTTTAAAAGTTCGATGTAGGAGACAATTTTAAAACTGTTTATTGATTAAATTATGAATTCTTGAATTATCTTTCTATGAATAATATATGTCGTTAAAACAACAGTTTATAGTTTTGAATCTAATATTATTAATAAATTTTATCTTTACGGTATCTGAAAATTAATAATTTTTATTTATATTAATTATGAAAGTATACTTATTAAAGTAATATTTACATGTTCTAGAATCCTAAAGAATTAATTCTAGAATCTTAAAGAGGCAAAAAGTTAAAAGATGATAATTACAATTCCGTGTATTGGTAAAATGCAATTATTACTTTGTTATTGTGCTCAACTATTCTTAAAATTTCCTAGAAAACATGTAAAAGATTCAGACACTGCTGCATGCCAATTGTCTAGGCAGGTATGATAAATATGTAGCTTAATCGAAGATGAATGGTTACAGAAAGATAAATAAACTCAATTAACTTTTCCAACGATTCTTAGTAATACCTCTTTCGTCCTAACTATATCTAGCTAAACACAAAAAATGCTTTAACTAAATAAAAGTATTTCACTACAAGGCATCCATGTTTCAAGAGAAGAGGAAACTCCTAGAGAAAAAAGAAAGACAACTTTTGCGTGCTTCCCACCATCCCTTTAGCAAACAAGAAAGTTGTATACCTTCCTCGTTACCCCAAAGGACTCGGAAAGTCCGGTTGTAATTCTCTTCGTTGTCCAGTAGTAATCCCGTTAAAAGCATTTCATTTGTTGGTCAGTGACTCGGGCAATCAACAGTTACCGGCCGCAGCCAGTCCCCCTGGGTGCTGCAGCTGCTTCGATGGGCCCCTCGGGGCCCCATTAACCTTCCCTAACGAGGGCCATTAATTACAGGGCCCCGCGATTACTGAAGGACTCTGGTCCCTTAGGTCCATACCAGCTTATGTACAGAAACACTTAGTCTGACTGCCCGCTGCCAGTTTAAACGGGTTAATAGAATTCCTCTCTAACTCTTTAATGGCTAATTTCATTAATGATCACCCACTTGGAGTGGATGGTGGAACATTTTTTTCTATGCGTGTGTTTCAGGAGGAAAAAAACGATTCCCTTGCCTTGGCTGCTAGCGGAATTTATTTTTTCTAAGCCGCTGATGCAGAGGAATACGATTGATCTTTGGATAGTGATAGTATTGCTTAGTACACAAGAGTTATTCAAACATGATTTCTAACTTTAGAAAATTTATCTGGAAAAAAGGTATAAAATACATTAAATAATAGAATCTGTATAATAAATGTATTAAAATGTTAAGAAAATATGTTTGAGATATTTTTTTCTAGGGTCTTTTAATGTATGTTTTTCTTTTTCTTTTTTTTTACATTAAATACTTCAGATTTTAAACGAAAATAAGTCACAATCATCATGCGTAATCGCAATGTATTTTTCCAATTCAATGTAAAATGATATTGCTCTTTTAACTCATTTGAGATCGAAAAAAGAGATGGAAATTTTTCCTAAAATACGTTCATTTTTTTACTGGAAACCAGTCGTGTTATCGATAGCTAATTCGTCAGAAATATTAATTATATTTAATTTATATTTAATTTTAGTGATGTAATTTAGATACAACTTTATGTCCATGATTCCCTCAATTTGATAAACATTAAAACGGTGTTTTTTTATAATTGTCTTACATATGTTCTGTTTATTGAGTACATGAATCTTTCTAATTTGGACCACACCCATGAACGCTATAAAAAAAAAAAACGAATTTATCAACTGCCTTTCAAATTCTGTGGTACTGAGATTTCACTTTTTTTGCTTTCATCTTATATGCAACACTTATATCAAATAGAATCCTTTTTTTAATTTTAACTATAAAAAATTTCACATGTTTAAATATCTGATGAAACAATGAAAAACAGTTTGAATTTCATGGCAATATTACAATCTGTTATTGGAAATTTGACAAAAAAAAAGTAATTTTAAAATCTGCCAGAACTGAAGAAAAATTTGCACGATTTTTAAATTGAAACCATTAAAAATATATTATTTTTTAAATTTTGAAATAGTGTAAAATTAATTTTTCTGCAATAATATTTTCAAAAATAATTTTGCGGAGAAATTCAGCTTAATGTTTAATTAATGGAAATTTCAAAAAAAAAAACCCTTCCTGTATGCACATTTCTACCTTTTAAGGTAAATATGTGCTAAATTTCGTAAATGTTGGTCAAACTGTGTAGCCTGTAGAGTGCCAACAAACCAGCATATTCAACTTTATAAGTAATATAGATAATTTATAAAAGATATGACGATTAAAATTATAATTTCTCAACTTATATTCATAATTATAATAATGCTTAAATAAGAATCAATTTATGTTCTGAAACATTCGTATAAAATCGTGCAATCGTATTCATTTTACAAGATTTGAAATAGATTTAAAAATGAGGTAGAAAGGTGTATTTTATTCGCATCGTAAGAATATAAATTGCGCTCAATTCTATACTTACTTATATTATTAAATCTATTAAAAAAGTTATTATAAGTGTATTAAACTAATATGAAATAAAAGTCGTCTTATGAAAGAATTAAAAACAAAAATTACAAAGCTAATTTTTATTCTCATTTGTAATCATAAATTAAAATTGTGCATTCCTTTATTCTCTACAAATTAAATTTATTCCTCTTTTCATTCGAAAATTCATATCATAAAGTGAAAGAAAATAAATTTGCATAAAATTTAATTTGATACTAAAATATTTTATTTTGCCCACTATAGGTATTGTTTCAAGAAAGTAGAAAAATGTCCACATTTCTTGACTTTCATATCACAGCTATATGGAATCTCAATGTATGATCATAAAGAGAAAATAACAAAAATAATAAAAGATGAAATAGATAAAGGGTGTTTCATCCATTTAAATCTATTAGAGAGAAAAATCGTTTGTAAATTTTTTTTATCTGAACTTGAGGCCTTTATTTCTATAAAGATACATGTGACTAAGAAGGATGAGCTCATACATTATGACAACAGAACAAAACTCTTTTGTAAAACGGATTGAATCTTTTTACATTAACTCTTTAAAGAAAATTAAATTCTAATATTATATGTATCCTTTCCAAAAGAGAAGGATCTTTTGTACGGAATCTATGCTTTTTACAGAAAATTAAATACGAACAAAATTCTTTTTTTTTTCGAAAATACTTCTTAGAAGTATTTTAGAAGGCATGATTGATTAACATTTGAATCAAATACTAGATCCAGCCTCTAAGAAGAAATCTACATTATTCGAAAACATATACCTGCCAAAATTATTTTATAATGTCACCAATTTTTTTAAACAAAAAGTATCACCTTTCTGCTTCTAGTATTAATGGATGTTAATTAAATATTGATCTAAGTTTTATAGGATTTTAATAAAGAGTTAATTAATTTCTTTAATTTAAAAGGGAAATGAAGAATATCAAATATTTTATTAAATACCATTAAATTCTTAAGCAATTTTAAAAATTCCTATTCATTTGTAGAAGCACAATTGCATAGTACTGTTTTAATGCAAACTCAATATTTATCTATACTTATAATAAAGCTCAATGTGTGTGTGTGTGTGTGTGTGTGTATTGGCGCTCTACAGACCAGACTGCCCACAGCTACCAAATTTGGCACATGCATACTTTGGATGTCGGGAATGTGCACCTGGGGTCCCTTTTTTGAATTTTAATAAAAAATTTAATTATTAATTAAAAACTAACTTTCCCACCAAAAATTCTTTTCATTTCCTCACCCCAAATGAGTAAGGCTTCAGTTTTTTTCCCACGCAAAAGAGGATAGGCTTAAAATATTTTCAACCGATTATTTCAAACGATTCTGTTTATTTTCTTAGTGTTTGATGCATTTAAAACTAAACATTGTTAATTAATTGATCTGTTCATGATGAATCTGAGAAAGATTTGTTGAAAACCTCTTGAGATATTACATAAATTAAGAAAGATATTCTTTAGTGTCCATAAGGTTTAAATACTCAGAGACTCTGTTTTCAGTCCTCACATTAAAAAAATGCTTTGTTTCAGTAAAAAATGTTCTTATATTAATTTCAATTTAACCATTTCCACTTGAATTTAAAGCATAAATTCTACGGGAGCTAACAGAAAATTAGATCTATATATATTACATTATGGCTGAAGGCCTTTAAAATATTATGAATAAATTATATGACTATCAAAATCTGAAGCTTTAAAGTATTTTGAAGAAGAAGCTATTAAAATAGGAGTTACATAAAATATTTAATTATAAAAATTTTAAAGAGCATTAAGAGTGGCGAACCAGCTGGTAGCCAAAGCCGGCTAGTTATATTACACAGGCGGCTAGCAAATATTACACAATTCATGTATCCTGCAATATCACCTTTTATTTTTAATATTTTCACACGCATGGAAAGACGCCACTTGGTGTCTAAAACATTAAAAACGTTCAAATCTCTGCTTTGCACCTGATGCTGTAAATTCAGCATTTCCTCACCCACAATGTTCTGAATGAAGAGCTGACACGCTTACACTCTACATTTACTACTATTTTCCGAACTGCAGCTCCGTTTAAAAAACGGGATCAAAATAAAGCACCCAGTACAATCGGGACCTTTCGTTGTGGTGTGTGTAGTATAATTGGTTTGTTCCTCTTCTGCGTGAGAAGCCCTTCAGATCCGTTTCTAGGATCACGTGGTAAACCAGGAGTGAGAGCTGAAACACGTGACTGCGGGAGCAGATGTTTGAGGGGTGAGAAAATTATCAAGCTCGCCAACAAAGATAACTATCGAGTCATACCATTTAATTATTTATTGAATATAAAATATTACTTTATTTATTGTTTATTTCTATGACCATAAAAAATTAAAACATGACGAACTGTTTATAACAAAAGAGAAGGAATTTAAGTAACCAAGGAATGTAAATTTTTAAAGAAAAAAAAGTCATATTTGGTTACAGATTTGATGTTTTGCCCTTTGCAGAATTCAGGCCCAAAGTGTTTTATTTTCTTCAAACTTGGAACTCTATTTATATTAACTGAAGTTGTGATTCTTAGAAATCAGAGTTATTTAGATAAACAGTGATTTATTAGAACTATTCTAACCATAAATATTTGTTATTATTTATTAACGTTTCTTAATGAAATGATTATAATGTATATTAAAATTTTATCAATAAAGAAATAAACCGTTTTGTCTGGGTATAGGGTGAGGTTCTAAGTGTAAATTTGTTTCTTAAGAATTGTTACAATTTCAATTATATGCAATCGGTTTTAAACATTTTAAGATTCTTTATTTTATTCAAGGAATGATGAATAATATATTATTGTGCATTGTAAGATCAGAAGAAATTATATTATTAAAAACAAAGCAGGGTTATTTTTTGCATAGTTGACTATTTATTTTGATTTCAGATGAAGTTAATATATTCATTTTCATCAAATTCATTTGTATGGTGTTAAACTACTGCCCTATCACTTTTTTCCCATGAGTTTTACCCTTAGAATTACTAATGGTTTATGCCTATTAATATATATATATTTTAAAGGTGAAATTATAAAATATAGTTATGTTTTGGTAGAAAAGAGGTTTGAAAAGGATTATTATATGAATCGTGTGAGTTACAATCTATCTGTAAGCTGCGTCGTGCATGTTGGAAGCCTCATTTGAAACTCTCTGCAGGACATAATATTGATCTTAGATTTACCAAATTTGGTACGTAGTTACTTCTTGAATATTAAGCGTCACAAAGAAATAGCTTTCAGATTAGGAACTGTTTTCTTAATTAGATTATTCATAATGAATTAATCGAAATTTTAAAGTTTTTCTTCAATAGCTTCAAAGCGTATAATTTCGCAAAAACTATTTTTCCAGTACTTTAAAATTCTGAAAATCAATTTTTTGAAAACATCAATATTCTGTCCACATATTTTCTTTTTCCTTTTAATAAACTTTCAAAAAAAATGTTAATTATATATTCACAAGAATATTTTTTATTACTTTAGTTAATCGACTTATAATACTATTGAATTTTCATAGAATATATCATTCAAATTGATTGAATTTTATCAAAATAAAACGCTTGTAAATATCAAAATAAAACGCTTCGTATATTACATTTAGCATATTCGTTCTAACAAGCTTTATAAATAAGTAGAATGAATGAAAGAAATTTAATTTGCGTATTGGGAAAGTGTGCAAGATTGACCTACTTCTAAATCATTAAAATCCCATCGAGAAATGAATAATTCTCATTGTAATGAATATGAAAAAGTTTATTGCATGGAGCATTATTTATATTATTATTATTTATTGCATTATTTTATCTTACAAATGGAAATTTTTTTCCAATATTTTCTAAATAGACTACTATTCAATGACCAATTTCTGTAAATGATTACACGATTTAGGTGTTAAAAATCTTTCGCAGAGCAAAGTTGTTCGAAGTGTGTTTTCGTGTCATATCATTGTACTTGTCACAAAAGTAGTTTTACAGTGCTGCTTAATACATATTAAACAACACTGTAATACAAGTTATTTTCTCCTTCAAAATTATCATAAAGCCGGGAAGTTTGTTTTACAGATTTCTACCAACGGTTGAATTTAATTTCGATTTATTTTATTTACACAAAGATGGCATTCTAAATTTTAAAATTAACGGATTCAAAATAATTCTAAATTCCCAGTACCATAAGTTTGTATTATTGAAAATTGTTCAATTACTTAAAGAAATCAAATTTTAAAGAAAACTTGAATACCTTCTTCAATATATCTTGATATTTTATTCAGGTCAAAATATATAAAATAAATAATTAAAACTTTCCACAGAAAGAAATCGTAATGATAAACATAATTACATATGTTACGAAACTTCAAGGTTTGCTTTTAGATACTATTCTTGTGTTACTCAAGTTTGGGATAAATGATCTGAATTCTTAATATGCTGACATCCAATCAAAACTCTAAAAAACCAGAAAAAAATGAATTTATATTTTTTATTCAACGTTTAAATCATTTATTAAGAATATTATTAATATGAGGACTACTTTAATGCCCTTAAATAACCATATTATAAAACATTTACATGCAATAAAAATTTATTTTTGAAAATTTTTAAGTCCTTTAGTTATTTATTTATATTCGAAAGAAAAGGGTGCAGTAATTTTTCCATTCTTTTTTCGCTTCTATTTATTTAAATTATTGCACTAAACTTAATTCTTGATATAAAAAGAAAATAACTTCATTATCTGAAGATATTATAATTGTATGCATCTTTAAAAGTAAGGACAAATGTTTTTCGAACAAAAAAATATCACGGATGCATTTTAATTAAAATATAAATAATCTTTATAAATGCCTTACAGCTGGAAGTTTGAAAGAGCCGATAAAAAGAAAAAAATTTCAATTTTAAGAAAATAAAATAATATACGGGTTTAAATTAGTTTTCAAAAGAAACTAGATTTTAAAAAATTGAAAATATATTTATAATATATTTTAAATATATTTTGAATCTAATTCGTAAATTATTTTGATAAATATTAAAGATACCTTTTTAATTTATAAAACGATTTCAAAATCTTAAAAATATTTCGAGGCAAAAAATTGCTGATTTTTAAAAATAGAAAATTGTTTCTAAAAACCAAAAATGCAATCTATTTCCTCCAAGTTAACATAAGATGTTTAATTTTTGAGCTTTCTTAAAGTAACAGCATGGACTCGCACCGAAATGCACAAAATTTGCAATCATTAAAGCAAAATTAATCGCTTAAAATTTATTGCAGAATTACTTTTTTACTTTAAAAAAATGACATCTATTCTCTTTGACTGTAAGAAGATGCTAACATTTAAAAACATTTACTGCAGACAACACGATACTCACAGATTATGGCTACGATTTCAAAGTTAATAAATTCCTTGTCAAAGTAAAAATAAATTATCAATTCCTTTTTGTTACAGACACTACTTTTTATAAACTTCTCCATAATAATAAAAAACGATTTTCGGGAACCATCCGATGAGAAACCCTTTATCCTAAAACTTAATCTATTAAATCTCAACGTACTCTACTGTCCAATGAGATCCCTTATTTCCAACCCCTCCTCGGCATCTTACTGGCCAATAGTCTCCCGTTCCCTGGTTCCGACGCAAGCGCATTTGCCCACTGACTTTTCAATAATCCTCCGCAGTCCTGATTACGACGGCGTATGATTTGATTGGGTTCGAAGGCACATATAGCCAATTCTTACTGATTTCCCCCTCACCTCCACAGATTTAACCACAGGAGGGTGAAGTTTAAGGGAGTGGGGGTGTTCGGATTTACAGAAGGCCCTTCCTACCCCCTCTGAAGCCAGCTTCCACCCTCTCTAGTACTTATTTTTACTGTGTCACGAGAAAGTAACGGCTGTGAGAAAGGGTGCACCGGGAAAAGTTTGTTCAATCGGAGCCAAGCTTTACCCAGACCGACAAGTGGTTGCATCCCTGACAAAAATTTTATCTACGTTACGGAAAAAGCGTACATTTGTATTTAAAAAAAAATTGTAGGATTTAAAAAAAATAAACATGGTTTTTTTAATCTACTGAATTTGCTGAACTATTTTGCATAAAAATTTATTATAATATTCTTTACTGCTGATATTATTTCTCATACATATTGTAAGAGAAACTTGAGGCCTAGCAATTCTGAAAAACAAGATTTTGAGATTGCAGTTTTCCCTATCATTCTGTAATCAGAAAGAAGAGAGGAAATCAGGAAACTTCATTCTTAAAAGTGAATCCAAATTTTCCCCGTTCTTTACAGAAAGGAAAGAATGACTGAAAGTTTGATTCTCTGATCTCGGGACATTGCAGAAACTAGAGCCGTCTTTTCAGCTGAAAATGCTAGGCCTGAATCGCTCTCCCGGAATGGGCCATGTCTCTTCCGAGACGGATCGAGAAGACTCACCTCCCCCTGCACCTGATGTTACTGCCGTGAGTATCTTTGTTTTATTCAAAAGTTATGCAATTAAGAGAGTCTGTATGCTTTATAAGAGAAAATACACATTAAAATCTCAAGTTAGTTGCTTTTATGAATATTAATTTCTTTCATTTTGTTTTTGATAAAAATTTATCGTTTTCTGTAACTTAATGCCTTTCAATAGAGACAAAGAATTCATTCTTATATTTATGGAGTAAAGTATTAAATTATAATTTTTATATAAAATTTATTTTAAAAATATGCATTGGTTTTGTAGGATAAAATATACATTGAAATAAATTATAATTTAAACTTTTTATGAAGGAAGAATCAAGGTTTGTTCGAGATTGGATACAAAAAATATAAAAATATTTCTAAGCTCTAAAGATTAAAAGTATAATTATTCTGTTCTGCCTTTTGGAAAAATTATTGTCTGAATTTAACAGCTCAAAGTTTTCCATTTCTCTTGAAAATGAAATTGGTTTTAAAAATTAATATATCATGGAAACTGCATCAAAAAATTCTGATAACTCACTAGTGTTAAATACGTATATGCTTCATCTAAAACCTAGAATAGTTTTCAATTTCTAATATATATTATACAAGATGTTGTGTCAAAGACATAGTCTTTTTAAATAAAAGTAGTATATGATATATGGTATAATTCAATGCAGAAATTTATATGAGAGAAATATTTATTCATGCTGTATCATTCGAGACTGTGATAATTTATTTCCATTTTATAATTAATCAAGTTACTTTATTTAAAATTTTCAGGAAATAGTTTATTTTATCCTGAATGATGTGAATAATTAAATTATCTGTAATTACATTCAATGATTAATAAAGAAATTGAATAAATATCTCTGGCAAAAACACGTTGACAAAACCTTGTACACGAAATCACATTTAAACTCCAAAATTCAGAAATGTCATAAAAAGTTCAGTTTTCCTATTTTAGAATTAATCGCTTTCCTAAAGGAAAAAAAAATTTATACTAAACATGAATTTTCTGCTAACTACTTCTGCTCAATCATTCCAAAAATATCAGAAAATTGGAGAAAAATATATAAAAACTATCTTTAGACTAGTATAATAGTACAATAAACAACTACCTAGTGTAATGCATTCATTATCTTAAATATTCACATCCAGAGTAATAATTCTTGGACCTTTCTAATTAAATCAATCTATCAAATTAAACGATATACGTTTTATTCGAATTTAAATATGATACATTCGAATATATATAAATGATGTACATTTGAATGTATATATGATGCATGTATATATGAATCTATATATCTAGCACATGTGAATGATTACATATGTACTAGATTCTAGATATGATATGTAGCTTAGATAAAATTATTTTAAAGAATTACAGATAATATAAACATTAAAAAAATTTTCATTATTATCTTTTCTTTTCCACAATTAGTATTACTTCATAAACATTTCTTTCCTTGAGTTGTCAAATGACTTTAATAGAATGGATTTTTTTTAAATTACTGAAACTGTATCTAATTTTCAGAAATCACAATAACTTAAAGAAATTATGGATATGATGATTGATTAAATCATCTATTTCAAACGACATTCAATTTGTAAGAATAGAGGTTTTTTTTCAGAATTAATCTGGTGATCTAATTTAATATCATTTTCATCAATTTAATTTACAGATTTATTTAATATGATAAAGATTAATGATAATAAAATTTTTGATTATAGAATGATACCCTTTCCTAGTTATTTTATTTAAAAAATTGCATAAAAATTAGAGAAAAAAGTATTTTAATAATATTTCCAATTATTTAAAACAATACAAAATAGATATATTCCTTCACTTAATACCTTCAATGTAACACCTATTAATAGCATTACAACGTTAAAATGTTGGTTGATACATTTGTTACATATCATATTTCTTTCTTAGCTTTTGCATATTTATTATTATCATAAAAAAGTCACTGAATAAATAAATGTTTCAACATTGATTCATTGTTCATTCTATCAGGTTAATACATTAATGCAAAAGCAAGGAAAAATCATTTAATGAAGTCGAAGCAATTGTGAATTAATTTGAAATTCTTTTCCTTTCCAATTAAATTTGTTAGATGCATCTGATGTAGTATTAATGACATTTTAAAATATCTCTTAAAAAATCTCTGAAAAAATTAATGGAGAAAAGTCAAAAGAAAAAGAGGGTTTTTTTTTTTTTTTTTTTTTTTTTTTTTTTTTTTTACATTTGAGGAATTGTTTTGGAGTCACTATGAAATTTAAAATAAAGCAAAACCTTAATTCAAGTAAAAAATGTATATATACTTTTTATTTTGTTTAATTCATAAATGTAAACAGAAATGTTAACCCCTCGTCTTTAAAAAAAAAACTAAACATTATTTTGTCTTTTCAGTCATACATTTTATTATTCTATATTAAGAGTAAAAATATATATTAAAATTTGAAATTTGTAGTTTTAAAAGGCAAATATTTATAATGATCGAATGTATGTAGCCTGACTATGCTTTTCTATTCTTTTATTTGCTAATTATACATTTTGCTATAAATGCTTTATATAATATATACTTTTCCAAGAGCCAATTAATACTCTAAACCAGAAGGATGATATTGTTCACCTGAGAGTTGAATGAAAACTTACGAATATTTTACTCACCATTTTTATGCAAATTCTCAATTTTTAATGCAATTAAAGAGCAAATTATTTTCTTACAGCTGTTTTTTTAATTATTATTTGAGTAAAACATTTTAGTACATAAAAGGTTTTTATAATTTAAAAATATCATTTGCCGAAAAGTATTTTTCAGAGACATATCGATCATGAAGGAAATTTACTAATCAAAATAAGAAATTCGAATATTTAATGAATTTTTTTTCTCTATAAATCTATTCTGATATTTGTAATCTATAATGAATGGATTTTAATCAAAACAACGTTTATAACAAAATTTATTGAAACGTTCTGTTATCTTTTAGGCAGATTTTTAATTTTTAGATATTAAATGGCAAAAACCAGGGATTACTTAATCAACAACAGCCATATGTCTTCCAACTTTTTACTAATAGTCTAATAGTTTCCCTCTACTCATTTAAAAAAAATAACATGCGATTTATAAATTGAGAAATGCAAAATTAAAGTTTGATTTATATTATTAAAGAACGAGATAATTTCAAGCATTGGAATTTCAAAATTGTTTATGACTGGAAAATACAACAGCAATTCACAAAACTGTGTTAATATTTATTCAAATTACTTTATTCAGAAATTTGAAAAGACTTTAATGTCACTGCATTAAAAACATAATCTCTCCTTTAGAACAAATCAATTTTTTACCTCAGACTAAAAGCTGGAAAAAGTAACGATTACTTCTTAAATATGAAAGCTTTTCTATTATAGTATATTATTGACTATGTTTATCTGGAAAAAAATAGATAAAACAGTAAGAATTTTATTTTATTTCCTTCATTTTAATAAAACGTTTTTTGAAACATCAAAAACTTTTTGAGAAAATCAGTTTCTTTCATTAAATCCATTTGAGACATAAAATAAATTAAAATCTTTATTAAAGAAGTTTCCTTCGAAAGGCTAGTTTGTTACTTGACTATCTATACATTTTGTAAAATTTTACTTAAATCTAGGTTTTTCTATAACCTTTATAATTTTGCAGTTTTTCAAATGGAATCAGAAAATTATATAAATTTCATAAAATAAATTTGATACCAACATTCGCAATATAAATCCTCATTGTCTTCCATCTTTTTTCATGAATACCTGATATCGCCGCATGCCATGTCTGGTTTTGGATAGACAGAGAGAAGCAACTCATCCCCAACAGTCCCCTTTTTATCCATCTCTTTCTATTTTAAATCACCTTGTGTATGCATCTCTCTTGTTCAAAGGAAGCAGTTATTTTTAAATCCGCTCTCCCCTCTTTTGCTCATTGATTTTCTTTACACTTATGGGCTTTGTAAAAGAGGATTCAATGTACTTTATTAAACACCGCGTAATTGAGTAATTTGAAATTATTGCTTCTTTTTAAAAAGAAAAGTGATCTTTTACATTACGCAATACGAATGCATTTTAATAAAACATTTGAAATAAATTGATTCGTTTAAACAAATTATGTATTACCCTTCTTTTTATTTTTTGAAATAAGTTTTTATTTTATTAAAATATTAGGGCTTTAAATAATCGATAAGATATCAGAACGTTTCATTCGGTTTATTGAAATCAAAAATAGCTTAATGCCTTTTAAAGGTTTAAAAAGGATGAGTAAAGGTTTTGAAAAAGATAGGGTATAGGTTTTACAGTATTCATATGAATAAATGTTGGAAATGTGAAAATTATGAAGTAAATTCATCACAATAGATGCAGAAGTAGATATTATAAATAATAATGTTTTTTTTTATTTTTATGATTTGATATTTGCTTAGTTCAATTTTATTTTAAATTAGTACAGCTTTTAAATATTTACTTGCTTCAGCTAAAAAGTGACGAAAAATTTATTGTTTAAGCTTATATAGAAATGCTGAATATCCTTTGCTTTTTGAATCAATTGTTTCTCGTTGTATTGAAGTATTATGTGGTTCTTTCGATGACTTTCTATAGAACAGTTCGACAAACCTAAAATGATCTAATTTGGTACATTTTTTTGGAATGTAAAAATGAGTATCTTAGTCCGATTTTTTAAAAATTTTTGTAGAAAATTTTTGTAGAAATTTTTGTAGAAAAAGAATTCATCGTTAAAACAAAATTCTTTGCTTAACTACACCGGAAGCTGAGAAAATTTTTAATGTTTAAAATTTTCTTAATATTCTAAAAATATAAAAAAAAAATGTTTGTATTGCCGGTAGATGTCAGTATTGAATGTAAAAAATATTCTGTAAGCAAATTACAACTGTGTTTTTACAGGTTGTTTCTTAAATAAACTCCCAGGATCGGATTTTTATACCTCCGTGATATATTTTTAAAACATATCCAATTTCTTTTCGCATCCCTATCATTCAGAATATGCAGTCTAGTATTATGAATTTTACAAACTTGATAAATTTGCATACATATTACGCTATTGAAATTTTTTACATTTTGTGTCACTATATATATATATATTAATGCGAATTCAATTATCTAGTTCAATGAAACCTTTCCCTTTGTGCTAATAAGTTGTTTACTTAGAACTAAAAGAAGAAAATTTTTTTAAGGAAAGGAGCCAATTATTTTGATTTTTTTAAAAATAGATTATCCATTTTTAAAATTGCGATACTTCGGGTTAATTTTTTTTTTTTTTTAGTTTCTCAAATTGTGTTTGTTTTCATATCTCTTTATTTATCATTTTGTTTACCTCTTGAGAAAATACTAATTTTGTCATGATAAGCTTTTCTTATTTTAGCTGCTCAGCATTTCTAGCCGACGCTGGTTTTTTGCATATATTAAGATTCTACTTTGTAAATGGAATTTTCTTCTAATATTATTTATTAATTTTCACATTTAAATTATTTAAAAATTGATAATATACTTAATTTGTTAAAAATCCATTAGGAAAGATTTTGTTTCCAAAATTGAAGAAATAGAAGATAGTTAAATAGAAGATTTAAAAATTATATATTAATGAATAAATTAATGAAACAATATGCATATATTCATTATTAATCATTAAGAACTCCTGATTTTCAGTATTTCAACAATTCAAATTTAGAATGATTAATACACTTTGCTTAAATTTTCAAATTAAATTTAAGGACCAATTCCGTGCATACATATTCGTTGCTTCATTAAGTGAAGTCGATGGCCTTTCATTGAAGTAATTGATATTTTGAATTCAACGAGTTTTCTGACAGCGATTAAGTCGGTAAAAATTCGTTTCTTTCATTCTGCATACCATGAATATTCATGTAAAAGTATCCGGATGAAAATCTGAATATTCATAAACATTGTTTAAAAAGGGTAATTTTAAACTGAATTAAGAATTCGCACAAAAGTGAGTTTTATGTATTTCTTTCTTGGTTTCCAATTACTTAAACTTCTCAGTCTTTAAGTAACATTGGACAGTTAATTGCTTGGTAAACAGCAGCAAATATTTTTTTAAATCCTGTTTACAGAGTAAACATTAATGCCTATAATGTAAAGCGAATCTCTTTCAAAGTATATTTATGCTTTACATATACATTGAATAATTCTTTATAATCTATTTTTAATATAGAAACTCTAAAGAAAAAACGGCACAAGAAAAAATTAATTAATAAGCATGTCATAGATACAATAAGTTCTGATTTAATATTGCAATTAAAATGCAAAGTCGTTACATACTGTCCTTGAATAGAATTTATTTACATAATATCCACAGATCAATTTTTCTTAAATTATTTCATTACTTATAGTAGCCATCGAAGATAATTAATTATCAAAACTAACTAACTATCTACCCTTTAAATGCCCAAATATGATGTCCATTTCGATATATGCTTTCGTATTTTCTTGAAGGTTAGAAAAATTGATAATTTATAGATTTTAATTCGCTAGCATATGAATCAACAGAGGAGGATGGTTATCGCCAAGAAAAATTTAATGTTTTTTATATAAATTTCATCGCCATTCAGAAGGTACTAAAGTCCAAATAAAAGCTTTTAGTTTTATATCATTCCAAGAATAGTATGAATACAATAATTCAAAAATGCAATCAATGGTAGATCTTCTGATGTCTTATCAAAGTATTAGTTTGAATTTAGGTACTAAAGCTTTTGTTCGTGGATTAACTTAAGACGATTTATCATGAAAGCAAAAAATCATCAGATACATTGCAGATGGCAAGATCCATGAGCTTTCCCCCCGAAATTTATACCTACTTTTATATATTTTTTTTTCTGTAGGGAAAGAATTCCAAAGAATGACACTCTGGATTTTTTCTTTGCAATTTAAATATTTTGGGAAGCTCACAGAGCACATTCTTGGACAGTATTAAAGGCAAAAGTGCACATCTTCAATACATTCTATGAATATTTTTAAATATTTTAGATTTTAAAAAATAATTTAATTTTTCTCTATAAGACATTTCCCCTCCTTGTAGGGTTTTGGTATAATTGGAAATGTTTTGATAATATAAATGTAAATGCAAAATTAGATATCACAAGTGAATTTTATAGTCAATTGTTCTCAACTTTTAGAATGTCGCTAAAATTAAAATATCTCACTTATTATAAATTAATATATTTGTAACCATTATAGGAAACGAAATAGTATTATATGCTTAATACAGACGGAATACACACACACACACACACACAAAGAAACTCGTGGAATTGATCAAATTTTGACCACATTGATCACATCAATGCAAAAAATTTTAATATCTTATCATATTGATTATTTAACACATTAATAATACCAATTTTGTAAATATAGTCGCTCGAAGATATGATTTTTGAGTACTTTTGATTCAAACTGAATAACCTAACCTCCCTTCAAACTAACGCCCACAAAACCATTCGCCATGATTAACGGGTACTATAAGTAATCTCGAAAAAAGACACTTCCTCATATATTATCTCTTTAATACGGGGATCATTAATCTGCTCGGAATGACCAGAGAAGTGCTCCAGTAACAACTGTCCAGCACCAATGGCTGATAACGAACAGGGAACATTTCATTAAAAGACACATATCAGTGGCCAAAGGACGAATCGCGCCATCAAACATTCAGCTCTTCCAGAAATTATGTTTTCCCCCTTGTAAGCCGTTACTGATAATTACAGGTATTTGTATTCCTCGGATTAATGGACAGGCACAGAAATATATTGCATCAGAGAGAGAGAAAGAGAGAAAAAAGTTTCTCTGGATGTCTGTCTGTCGTAAGTGAAGTAATGATCGGTAAAAAGACTGCCCCTGTTTAGTGGGTCTCACCAGGCGTGAATCGGTTCTATTTGGAGTTGATGATTTTTCGGTAGATTCAGTACGGGTATTAATGGCCTAAAATTATACTTATTGCCCCAGAGATATTTACAGGACGAGCGGAAAAAGGTGCCGTAACATTTGTCACTCTGACTTAACTGACTGTCAGGATAGGTAAAATTACTGATATTCGGTGTCTTTTATTTTCAGAAATAGAAACATACAGCGCACAGGTATAAATCACCCGAATTTTGGTAACATGTCCGTGTAGCCAGAGTACTTATGCGGTTTCGCACATGCATATGTGTGATAAATCCTTCTTCTAAGTATACAGTAGCCTTTTTATGATTTCTACTTTCATTTTTACAGGATTGCTTCAGAAAATGGTATTAATTTTATTCACTTTTTATTTAAAGGATCCTTATTGACTAGTGAATCTCTTCTAAACATTTTTATTTTTTATTTTTTAACTGGTTGTCATAAATCGCTACATTTCTTCGACTTACCTTTCTTTTCTTTAAATTTTCATTCATATTTCCATTTAAATATTTTTTAATGTAAGCTATTGGCCTGAGTTTTTTTTTAATTCATCAACAAACACACTGAGAATTCACTTGTTCCCATTTTGGGTCTTAAATTTCAATTAAACTTATTCAGTTAAGACTTTACCTCATACATTTCAAATTCACGCATCGTCATCTTCTATTTGAAAAATCAATAAAAGTTTGCTTATACGAGATTGTGTTATAACATTAAACATTCGTTAACTAAATGCACGCTCTTGAAAGATTTCAATTTAAAACTGGAAATCTTAATCTTTATTTTCACTTTTAAGAATTTTTGTCTGTAATCTAAAACATATATAAATTTCTAATAGCTCCACCTAATTTAGCCTTTTCTATCATTATAAGCATTTTATAATCTTAAATTTACTTTCATCCCTTTTTAAGAGCTCTGCTTCAACAAACTACTAATCCATCGTCTGTGATGCATTTCCAATTCAAGGCTTTCGAACACGACATTCTAAAACAACCAATCTATTAATTTAATAAAATTGATGATTTAGTCGAAGCTTTAAAAAAATGTAGGCTAATAGAGTATTTGCCAAATCCTTTGTATAACTTTAGTTTTCCAATGAATGTCAAAAATAAAATAATTTTCCATTTTTATAGGAACGTAGGTTTATTTCGAAGTAATAGAATAGGTGCAAAGATAAAAGTGCCTGTTTTTCTTCCGATAATTTACACATCTTCTCTGCTACCATCTTATTGTAAGCTTAAAATTGCATTAAGCTGATGATATGATCTAATTTTCTGAGCAACTTCAGACAGTTCCGAGTTTTTTTTTCCGTAAATTCTATCTGATGTTAATCTAATTGGCGAGGTGAAAATTGATACCCCTGATGATGCATTTACACGTGAAGAGGGATCTGCCAGCTTAGATGTTGCTCCGGACTTCTGACCATAATTCAACAATGATTATCGTATTATTTCGAAGTAAAATATTTATATAACTTAATTAAATTAACTTATTTACCTAAATTTTCATTTCGCTTTGCTTTTAAAAATAAGCCCATCAACACTTCTGGTCATTTTTTTATTCATAAAGTAGCTGCTTTGGAGAGAGATAAACAAAAAAAAACTTTTGAGAATCATTGTCTTTTTTTTTATAAATTCATTCTTATAGAAATATTCAGGTGATATGATATATATACTCTACTTGAACTTATTTCTTGTGCCTAACAGCTGAATGAAAATTTATTTATGAATGAATATTTAAGAGAAAATGCCGTGCAATAGAAACGTCATTTCTTCTTATTTAATCTAATGTAATTAATGAATTGTTTTTATGTTCCTTAAAACACAGCTAAAAATATTAAATTAATATGTCTTAAAATGCATTATTTTTAATCCTGTTTGACATTTGTTGCCATTTGGTGTCTATCTGTCTCACTCTTTTGTCTATCTAGTTATCTTGTATATGCAGAGCCTAAATTTAAACCAATTATTCCAAGGAATTGTGTCTTCTTCTATATATTTTATAAAATTAATTTTCCTGTAATGTATAGAGCATCAGAAATATGATTTCTTCTGAGAAGCAAATCCTTTGAAAATTCTTGGCTGATTTATTAAAAAAAATGTTTTAGCGAGTAATCTATTTTCATTTGATAAATAAAACTTTTCATTTAGAAATATAATATTTCCATTAAATAATTGATAAAACTATCAATAAATAAAAATACGTTTAATTAATTCGTGATCGTCATTAGAGCATCGTTGTCGTTGAGCTTTGAAAAATGAAGTTATAACTATATCCAATTGTAAAAAATCTTGACGAGAACTCTTTTTACCATATATCTCCCTCTCAAGAAATAACCCCTTGCAAATTCTTTAAAAAAGTTAATAATAATACCTACTTTGGATGTTAGTGCACTCTTTTAATCTACTAATGGATTGAAAATTACGAATATGTAAACTTTTGGATATAAACGGTTGATTAGAATCTCTTTACTATTGAAAACTTTAACGTGTTATAATTATGAAAGAGTCTGTAGAATTATTATTTAAAGCAAAAACAAAACTAATGTCTGAAAAAT
>JAPMOR010039548.1:404800-431439 GCA_026543865.1 Argiope aurantia | reverse complement strand
ATTATTAAATGAAAAGATTATGCATGTAACATGTGATATATTATCATATAAAATAATCTATATTCTAATAGTAAAAAAGTTTTTATAGTTAAAATTATAAAAGTAATTCATTTATTTAGTTTTTAATAAAAACTTTCCAGTTAATCTCCCATTTTAGAGCTATATGGATGCTGCTTTCTCTTCTTGACTTGCGGGTATTCTTAATTTCTATTATTATATTAAATTTACAAATAAAGACAAATATAAGCGCAATAAAACAAATCGTTATTATATATATAGTTATAGTACATTACCGTCTAACTATATGAGATAAATGATATGTGAATTTTACAATTCCTAAGAACGGAGAATTAAATGTCTTCTGATTGACACAATAAATTTACGTGATTTGAATCGATTATTTGGACTATTCAAACTCTTTATAAAGAAAACAAGTCAAATCAACTAGGATAAACAGAATCAATGCAGAATATTCATCCATAGTCTATATCACTTTAAATAGTAGAAATGGTTTACAGTGAATATTCGTTCCCCAGTCAAAAAAAACATTTATTTGGTACCGTAAATGACTTTAAGAGATCAAGGTTTTAATTTTTTATAGTTCATTCTTATGCAAAAATTGTTAATAAAGTTTAAACAAAATTATAGTTAAAAAATTTCATAGTAAAATTATTCGGAAATTTTTTTTTACAATTTAATTTAAAATTAGTTTTGCAAGTTTTAGATCTTTTTAAGTCAATATTTTTTTATTTATATCTGTATTTACAAAATTAGTATATAATCATCCACAGCCAGATGATGTATATTTGTAGTTCGATGAAATTCAGGAGCCCAAATTTTATATGCTTATCAAATAAACTTAGAAAAAACTAAGAGTTTGCATGTAAAATCGGGTGCATGTTAGAATTTCTATTTTGCGTATGAAAGGCACAAATCATAAAATTTGTGTAGCTAAATTTATGAAAAGTAGGAAGTTTTTGTAGATCAAAATTGATGGTATTCCTTTGTGAACCAATTATACAAATCAATTATATCAACAAAAGTTTCTCCGAAGTAGAGTTCAGAAGAAAAAAAAATTATTTGTAGGAATGTAATAGCTCTGGATTTCCTCATAGATCAATATACTTTTACTTTTAGTGATTTTATGGATAGTGTCTATTGAAAAACGAGGATAAAAATATGTATTGAAATGTGTTCAGGCTAATAGAGCTCGCTTAGCGTACTCACTAAGAATTGTACTCGCGGGTCGAAATTTAAACCGACTTTTCTTTTATAATTGATTTGCTTTGGCATTTTATACACACAGAATATAAATAAAATAGTAGTAAAGATAGAAATCAGTGAAAAATAATATACTAAAGAGCCATTATGAAAGCTGATCTATTTGGTTCGTATCTAATGGAATAAGATGCCTTAGATTCAGATATATTTCTGAAAGAAGAAATGCAAAAACAAATAAAAGAATTTTTTGATACTAAATGATAAATGATAACTTGCAAAGATAGTTTTTCTGTTGTGGATGAACGAGACATTTCAATTTACTTAATCAAATATTAATTACCTATTAAAATTCATGTCGATTCACAGCATCTTCTTATGACAATTTTACTTTTATAATTATTTTTAATAGCAAATTTCTGAGGAATGAAGAGAAAAAAATTCTGTATATGAATTCCTTTTTGTCAATTTAGGTCATTTTTTTTTCATAACAATCATATTTTTTTTCATTCAGTGCTTTGAGAAAAATAGCTTATTCGTTTATAGAAACTGCTCTATTTTTCATTTGCTTTTTCCAAGAAATCATTTGGTTCTGTCACGAACCAAACGAAAAACCTTCGCATGCAATAACTTTTCTGACTCGTGTACCGAATTAGACTTTTTATCAATTTCAAAATTAAATCGAAATTGCAATAAATTTAAAGGATAAAAAAGTTTTACACATACTTAAGCTCTCTTGTGTCCTATATGAATTGAAGTTCATTTGCTACATAATTGTACGTTTTCTGTTATATTGATTAATGCTGTACCATCATTTGTCAATCACTTCTGATTTACTTGATATAATGAATGCAATAAATAAATACCTTCAAAAAACTTTTCACTTCTGTAAGATTTCTAAAAAAGCAAAAAAAAAAAAGTTATTGCTTCACAAAATTTTCATGCACTCTTTAAAATAAAAATAATTGAGTTGCAAATAAATTGGTCAGCAGCCGAGTGGTATCCTTAAGTGAATGCCAATTAATCATGTTTCAATGCATATTTAGAGCATTCTAAAGAGGCGATGGTCGTGCCATTAATGAAATGACTCTTAAACTCCTCCATCACTCACTTGTGCACGGATGCCGGTCCGTCAGTGAGCAGAGACCACTTCATCAACAATGCCCAGCTACTAGACCACCTATCTAGTCATAATCATGGACAGCGATCTTGATTAAAATGCTGCCGTAAATAATGCGATAGTAGGGCGCGTCGGGCCCCACTGCTGGGTCCGATAACTCATCTCGTTAGCTCGACACGCCGCGGCGACAATTAAGTTTTCATGGGACAGATTGATTATTCCACTGCGGGCTCCACCCTGAGAAGTAGCTCAAGAAAATTAAACGGAATTGAGTTATTGTTAATAACGTTACGGGCGACAATTTTCGACCGCAACGTTTGCCGCAAAGTTGCTGTTATGAGAGCGAAGAAAAGAAAGTGGACGCGGTTATTTTCTGTTTTCTTCTTCTTTCTTCTTTTCTTTGCTAGTTTCTTTCTTCTTTTATTAACTAGAATAGAAAAAAATAAAAAGGCTGTGAAAAGAATTATGTAATAATTATGAAATTAAGCAACGAAAAAAAAAGAAATTTTTAAAGTGCTATCAAGTTTTAAAAAGCATTATCTGCCTTTTAAAAGCACAATTCTTTTTAAATTTTGAATAACGATGATTTTATTTTCCTTTTTAATCCATTTCGAAAATTAAATAAGAGACTAAAGTTTCGGGTAAAACATGTGAACATTCATATTAAAAGCGAGAAAATTTTAATTTTGTTGTATGCGTGATGAAAACAAATGTATATTTATTTAACTTGGCATGAGTGTAAAGATGATATTTCATAATTTATATATATTCTAGAGTATTAGACCCATATATGCTAGGAATTATACTGATAGACTAGCCTCTGTATCTACTGTTTTGCCTGCGTTTCATTGCTCTATATGCGTGTCAGGAAAAACAAAACTCATATGCTTGAACATTCTACAATTTATAATCAGTTCCAAAAAAATGGAACTGATAAAGGCTTAACAATTTGAACAATTCATTAGAAACAACAAAGCTAAGTTTTTTTGAAAAAATTCATTAAAAAATGTACAGTTATGAAATTGATATCACAATAAAGCTAATTTATTAATTTTAAAACGTCAAAAAGTAATATTTCTTCGGTGATTTATTCAAAAGTTATGGCGGAAAACCCTAAAAATCTGTTAATCCCTATTCCATTTTTCTTAAAGGACCGTATTTTTTTTTATTTGCTCGGTTAATAATTTTAGTTACTAAGAAACACACATGCTAAAAAACATGCGTACCTTTCTTTTAAAACTAACATGATGAATGGGATTGTCAAACAAATAAACAAACAACGATTCAAATATAAATATATAGAGAGGTATCTTACCATTGGCGTCAATTGTTAGAGAAACAAATTTATATCTAGGCTTTATAATATTAATAATAATGAATCATAAATTAAAGACAAAAAAATATTGTAATAAAAAATTGCTTTTTTATCCCGCTAATGAAGGTGGGATTTTAAAAACTATTTTTATTAAATTTATTCATTACGAAGCAGAAAAATACTCGAGCATTATAATAAACTTTTTAGGTAATGCTGAGAATTTAATTTCTTCTAATATTTGAGTTCCTGCATTTTTTTTTTCCAATTAAAACTTATTGGTGATTTTAGGAAATTTTACTTATTTCCATAAGGATAAATATTGTATAACCTATATATTTAATGTAAAAAATAATGTATATTTTGATAAATTAGAGAAATAAATATATAGGTTATAGCACAAAATCACTTTTCATGATACTAGGCGTTTTTTATTGTTATAAAATTCAGTTCTGAAAGATGAGATGGTCGTTTTTAATATGATAATCTTTATAGGTTTAATAACGTCAAGTGACATATATCAATCAGCAAGCCTTCGAAACGCTACCAGATTTAATCGTTGCACTTAGTTCCTGCTTGGATAATAGTTGCAGAATGAAAAAAGTTTTATAAAACATTTTAATTTTGTCCTCAATAACCACAATATAAGTTTCAATTAGAACTCATTTTTAGAAATTTTTTAAATTCTTTCCTTGTTTATAATTACTAATTAACTTTTCAGTGATTTCAACTTCATGTAATTCTTTTTCCGATTTCAGCAAATTAAAAAAATATTTAGAATATTTTTAATTAACTTTTAATTCATAATTAACTTTTCAGTGATGTCAACTTTATGTAATTGTTTTCTCAATTTCAGTAAATTAAAAAAAATTTAGAATATTTTAATTAACTTTTAATTAATCATTAACTATTCAGTGATATCAACTTTATGTAATTCTTTTGCCGATTTCAGTAAATTAAAAAAATATTTAAAATATTTTTAATTAATTTTTAATTAATAATTAACTTTTCAGTGATATCAACTTTAAATAATTCTTTTGCCAATTTCAGCAAATTAAAAAAATATTTAGTTCATTTTAGGCTGCAATTGTCTTGATTATTTTAGAAACAACATTTACACTATGCAATTCGTAACGCCATTTAAAGTCTTCTTTGTATATGTGTGCATGCTGCTGTGCTATAGTTAAGAGTAAAATTTGAAAAATAAAATATAGAGAGACTCAGTAAACTTACTACATGAACAAGTTACGATGTTTCGAATTCTTTATATGTGCGTGTATTTTTATTTAGAGCTACCCATTAAATAAATGTACGTTTAAAAAATAATTATATTTTTATTGAAATTCTCCATTTAGCAAAAACTTATTTTTAATTATTCATTTTTAATTCATTTCCATTTATACATTGATATCTAAAATCAATTATTTTTGCATCATGAAAGCTTTCTCTATTGTTTACATAAAGTCTTTAGCACTCTTCAGTTTATTCTCATTCCCCTTTCCATAAAAAAACTATCATTTGTGATTTGGTTTAAATATTGAAAGATTTGATTTGTATTTTTGACGCTCTTATAATTAACTCTAAAAAAATTATCTTTGAAGGGGATAAAATGAGATAAATTAGCATTTTAAACAATAAAATTAAATAATTTTTATACATATTTATTTAAAGTTGATTACACTCTTAAAACAACATTTAAGTATATTACATACTTCATTTTTCTTAATTAAATTAATTTAAATTTAACCCATATATAAGAGCAATAGTTTGTTTTCGGAATTTGATGAGTATCTTGGAAGGAAGAAAAATGCATATATACCTGTATATAATGATAATGTTTAATTTCAATTGTCTCCTATATAATCGTATTCCTATTGTCAACTTAGTGTTTTTTCAAACCAATTATTTTAGACATATAAATCACATTTTTTTAGTATAATTGTTTGTAATGTATACTATTGTTTATAGTATACATTAATCACTTTAAATGAGTTGAGTCATAT
Source organism: Argiope aurantia (assembly GCA_026543865.1). Lineage (NCBI taxonomy): Eukaryota > Metazoa > Arthropoda > Arachnida > Araneae > Araneidae > Argiope > Argiope aurantia. Next base: position 425,786 of record JAPMOR010039548.1, on the reverse strand, counting down.
GACGTCACGTCTGTGTAGAAAACATAACCATCTGCTTAATCTAACTGCACATTGTCTTACCTGTTGTGTTCACTTCCTCCTCGTAAAATACGCAATTGACTTAAGCACTGAAATAGTAAGGATACTTTACTTCCATTGTATGAAAAAATTTGTTACAAATTTATGAATATGCTGAAATTTGAACGAATGTAAATTGGTATAATTGAAAATAAATTTAGATTTTAAGATAGCATAAAATTATTAAGCAATGATGTTTTCAAAAGTTATCGTCCAAACTTCGTGCCATATCCGTTTATAATTAACAGAAATTCCAATTAAAAATTCTAGAAATCGGCTCTATGTTAACATTTTTATTCTCGAAAATATATGTGCAAAATTTGGCAGTATTTAGAATGTTTTTCGATATTGCAACTTTTTCATGTTCTGGCTAAAAGTGTAGCAAGCCCCCAAGTAAAAAATATTTCTCGATCACTATTCCAATTTCAGTCATTTCAATTCATAAGTGAGTTTAATATATGTAGGTATATCATGAAAAGTAGCCTACATTCACCCTCTATTTTCCAAGAGAAGTTTTCAAAACATCCCTTAATTAATAAGATTTATGAAGAAATAGATATATTATATAGAATTTTCTATATATAATTATATAGAATTTTCTAGCCACAAATACTATGTCAATATCGAATTTTTTCATATTTATTTCATATTAAAATCTACTTACTAGATAAGATATCAATGGCAACCTTCCCAAAAGCTATATTTTAAAATAAATTATTGGTAGAACAATTGGTCCTATTTCAGTTATTTTATCCGCCAATCTGTATATAATTAATGAGTTACTGCTAACCATAAGCGGTAAAAGAAGTTAATAGAATCAAGAAATGGACCGATTATTTTTGAAAATAACCTAGTGATTACATTTATTATAATATAATATTTAAAGTAATATAGTCATTTTTGCATATGAAAACTCTTAACATCTGTATAAATTCTCAATGATAACCCATCTCCTCCAATTTTTAAAGGAATATCTAAAACGTTATTTCTTTGTACACTGAAAAAATGGGAAAAATTTGATAATATTTGAATAGAACCTTTCTTTGATATTATAAGATGTTGTTCATCAAAATTAATTCACATTATTACAATAAAGGAATGATATTAATCTTGCGATCACACAGCTGTCGGCGCAGGCGAGTAATGCTTGATTGCAATGAATTTCTTAGGCTTCAAGCAGACTTGAAAAATGAAAATATGAAAGAAATTTATTTTAAAGAAATTATATTATAAAAATAAAATATTAAATAGTAGACTACAAAATCAAAACTGCGAATATCTAATATTTTAAAATTAAAGAAGATATAATTTTTTTAATAATTTAATTTCCTTATCTAAAAAATGAACAAAAACAATTTTTCAAAATTGTTGATTCTGTATTTATTTTCAAATTTTATTTATTTACTAGCCGCCTTTGGCGACCAGCCGGTTCGCCAGTATTACCGCTCGCTACAATTTTCAATTAAATATTTTAAGTAACTGGTCTCTTAAAGGATTATCAAACAATACATTTTTAATCTTAAATTTTGATAGCCATACCAAACTTATACTGTTTAGATCGTTTCGTACAATTTACTATATATATTTTGCTAATTTGTTGTCATTTCCTGCAAAACTTCAACTTTAATTTAAAATGTAAATGATGAAATTGCAATTAATATTAAGATATTTTTTTAAAAAACCAAACGTTTTATTTTATTTATCATCATTATTGTTATTTATTAATTATTATTATTATTGAATGTGAGTATTGCAAACAGAATAGCTCAGTATTTAAGTCTTATGTTAACTACAAAATATTTTTCATCATTTATGTAATATCTCAAACAATAATTCAACAAAAATTTCTGAGATTCAGCATAAAATTCAGTTTTTAGTTTAGCTTTCAAAAGGATTGAAATGAAATCAATAATAATATTTTGTTTCGGCCTATAAATATATTTCAAAAATTATGTAGTCTAAATTTAATGCAGTAAGGTATCATATTCTGATAAATATTCTGGACACACCAAATTTTAAATACATGAATGAAGGTTTCTATTTTCCACGATCAACTAAGACTTATTTATGAGGTTTTAAATGTTAAAAATTTAGAAAAACTCAACATTTTCATAATCTTAGGCCAATTAATCTTGAGAAACCTGCGCGCTGATTGGCGTATTTTCTTTGAAACGATCGATGGAAAATCTAAAATTATCCTTTTTTTATTGAATAATGATATTCAAATTTTCATTAATCAGTCAGTTTAAGTGATTGGAAATTAACTCTAAAATGTCAGTGATTTAGTTGATTGGAAATTAACTCTATGACCACCATAAAATCTGTGATTTCTCTTCCGGTGTATGCATTCTCCTTAATATCCCCTCGAACGAAACATTACATACAAAACTACTACATAGAATAAACACATCAAAAGTAAACATAACATTTCAATAGTTGCCAAAAACAAAAGAGAGAAAAATGCAATTAATAAGCAGACGATATTTAGAAAAGTACAGATATTTAAACTGGAAAATGAAATTATCTGAAATTAAAAACACGCGCAGACGATATTTACAAAAGTAAAAATATTCAAACCTGAAAAGGAAAATATATGAGTTATTCCATCAATAAATGCCATAAGTTTGTTTATATCTTCATTATTTTATGAATCATTAAACATCAAAATGGGTCCGGGATTAAATAAACACCCTGTATAGAGAGTGTAAATTTATTGAATTTATTTTTTAGAAAAAATAATATTTCATATTCGTTTCATTTCCTACAGACACGTGCCGAAAATTATATTTTTGCAGATTTCATTTCCAAAAAGATTTAATTTATTTTTAATTGGGGCTTTAATCAATGTGATGGCAATACTTTGAAAAAAGCTAATTTCTTCCCATGAATGCGAAACGTGCTTAATCTTAATTTTTATTTTTTACGAAAAAAATTATTGAAAAACATAGTTAAAATATTTATTTAAAAATTCATTAAAAATAGAAATTTAATTTTAAGATTAAAACATTAGTGTCATTTAAAAGATAAATTTTTGATCTTTAACTTCATGTAAAAATCTTTTTTGTGCGGTAATATTTTTGGAAGTTACAGCAAAAACACGTCAAAATTTCATTTAATTTTTTAATAAATAAAATTCTATTTAAAAATTCGAAAAAATAACCCCCAGGTGCACATTCCCGGCCTCCAAGGTATACACGTGCCAAATTTGGTAGCTGTAGGTTGAATGGTCTGGCCTGTAGAGCGCCAACACACACACACACACACATTGAGCTTTATTATAAGTATAGATTTACTTTTCTCTGGAAATTTAGTTTTTTTCTTTTTTTGTTTTTGTTTGTTTGTTTTTTTGTCTTTTACTAAACTGGAACTCTTTATTACTCATTATTACATTGAAGGATTTCCACTTAGGAACCATAACAGTTATTAGTAAAACTCTCAGTCCAAGTTAGGCAAGAAATTCATTGAAGTTGGGAATAATATAGAATATCACAGTAAATGTTAATTACCTTTTTTCGAGAACCTCCTTCTGCTCTTATTTCGATTTCTACTGTAGTAAGAATCTGTTGAAGCAAATTTTTTTTTCCTGCCTTATTTGTTACTTTTCTTTTTAAAAAAAAATCGTATTTGTCCGGAATAAGAACGTATATGCACAAATCACATTTCCTTGCTACCGGAAAAAAGGTTTGATACATGGAATAAGATTCTATTTTCTTTTTTACTGAGATTATTGACAGCGAAAAAATTCAATTAAATCTTTTGTGTGACACTTAAGCTCAATTATTTTCTCACTCAAATGCTTTTAAATTTCAAATTTTAATCGATATACAACTCTCACGATTGCTCTGAGATATGAGCCCCCTTAACTCTCTATCATCTATCTCACCTAATAGTTAATTTAAAATAAAACTGATTAAACTTTGACAAAGTCATCTGAATCGAAACCTGTTCATAAAATATACAAATGTAGTAAGTAGAATCGCTCAGCAGTGAAGTTCTGATTAAATTACCACATATATTTCATTATTTGGCCAACATATATGAAGAGTTTTGGTTATTGATTCAAAACGGAATTCATATAATTCTTAATAATACTAAATTTGGAAAATAAAACCCCAGCTCAAAGAGCTGTGATGTATTTTTTACATATCCAATCACATTGAAGTAAAGAGTAGCAGTGCTTAAAAATAGACATTTTTTGAAAAAATAAATTTTTTTCGTCATTGCTTACTTTTGAATTTATTTAACTCTACTCAGCATAAAATTAAAAAAACCTTTACACATCTATAGCAAATATACTAATTACTCACAAAAAATCTATCCAGAGTTCAACCGATTTCACCAATTTTATTCATCACTTTACAGCTAACTAGCTAGCATAGCTACTCAGTTTTAATATCCATTGTGCAATAATGATTTAAATAATTTTAATGATAAATAATAATTTTTTGTTGTGATAAGATTATCTAAGTGATTACATGATGCCTTAATTGACTGTAAAAAATATCAAAGTGATTGACCAAACTGATATTATTAACTTTCTGGCTGCGTAATTCTTTAAAATCACTATTTGGACGCGATGTTTGCAAATAAGTTCAAATATTTTTCAAAGAAATTAAACTAATACTATATGTTACACGATAATAATATAATGTAATGTCCCCCGAAACAAAATTGCCTTGATTGTTTCATACAATTTGCAACTTTGACTGAACGAATCGTATCCTTCAACACAGATTTGTATTCATAAAAATATTAAAATTCTTTAAGAAAGGTTTTAATTTATATTTTTCTCTAAAAAATTTTTATGCTGTAAAATCATGATAAATTCTCCAGTTTATTCCTTTAAAAATTATTCGTACTGTTATAGTTTACTCTTTTTGTTTACAATTCAATTATCAAAGTAATCAAATGTTATTGTGCGTACTTTTTAACAAAAAGTGAAGTAAATAATTATACCACGTGAGCTTAATTTTGTTATTGCATAAAGTTCAGAAAAACTCTGAATTCAATGGATAAAACTTGAAATTGGAATTGATATTGCATTTTAAATCACATTCCTAAAGACCTTTTTGTTTGTATTTCATTCACCATCGCCAGGAGGATTTTCTTCTTTGTTAGGTCTGGAAATGTTTTGATGGAAAATATATTAAAATGTATATTTATGTTTACAACACCTGTTTTGAATTTCAGTATTTTTTTAACTTTTTTGAACGAGACAAAGAGTTCCATTGTTATCTTTTCTACATAGAGGGAACAAAAGCATTCTTAAAGGTTTGAAATTGCTAGTATGATTAGTCGAAAACTCGAGGAATTTCTGTTGATTCTAAAGCTGAAAACTGAATTCACCAGTTATCGAAGTTGTTTTCATATTTTCTTCAAAACTCGATCAATACTGTTTTTCATATCAACAAATAAATATTGTGTACTAAAATTTCGATTTACTGTTAAGTTGAATATGATTACTTACGAAATAAATTTGGAAATCTCTCCAAATAATACCAATTTTCATATGTTAATAAACATTCAAACACCTACCCTAATTTGCATAATTAAACACTAATACTAACATTTATCAAATTTTAACATTTTAAATATGCTCTTTTAATGTTTCTCAAATTGATTAAGCACAAATTTCAAATTCTTAATTCGATTTTTAATATCTTTAAAATTTATTGCTTCAACTTTCCATTCAACTTGCTTATTCATTCAGCTTTTATTCCAGGTTATTTGATGTTAATTTTATGTCATAGTCTTAGCAATTGATTTTTTTTGTAGTCTGCATATTCCTTTCAAACACATAAGTATATAAATAAAAAATATTTAAACTAAATATCACAGCTTTCGATTAAATATTGGAGCATAATAATTAAATAATGTTAATACAATATTTAATAAAATACAATTCAAACCTTTCCATGAGTTCTATCACTAAGCAAATTTCAAGTGATTTTTAGGGGATATGTGGGAATTTTAATAATTACACACTTGAATATATTTCAAATCTTAATACTTTACTTTTTTTATGTATATTTGTATTAAATAAAACATATAAGTAAACCTTTTTTGTTCCTTTTCAGAACAAAAAAAAGGGAGGGGGAGGCGAAGTGGATAAGTTTTTAAAAATTTTTTTAATCTTATTTATCTTTATATCTTCGCATCTTTTCGTTTCTTATTTCATCACCCTCTTCCACCCCTACCACCACCCCGCTCCTAAAAGAAATATCTTTGACTTTGAAAGACATCAATATAAATTTTACTGTAATTGAAAATCAAGCAATCAATTAACGTTATTCAAGTGATTCGCTTTCAAAAAATTTAACGCAGTTTCTCGAAATTCATTTTGCCTTATACGAATCCTTTCTATGGTCTATTTAGACGATTTCTATTCAAATAGACAATTATTTTATTGAAATAGACTCATTGATAGACTTAATTTTTTAACAATTTATTTAATTGAACATAAGTGAAACGAGATGCGATTTTTTTTATTGTATCCATAACCACATATTTTATATGTTTATAATGAATTACGTGTCTTCATGATAGGCCATCAAGCTTCCGTTCCCGTTTCTGAAATAAAAAGATTAATAACCTGGGATAAATAAGTATATGTTGTCACTATAAATCATATTTACATAGTGTATTTAAGACACTGAGATTCTACTGTTTTGAAGTTTGACATAACATTTTCATTGGCATATTACAAAATCAGTGGGAGGGGTTTCCCCGAATATTTCTCATATACCCTCAAATAAAATGCTTGTGCATTATTAATTGCATGGCACTGGAAAACAATAGTTACGAAAGACTCATTAGTGTGGGATCTTTGACGATTAATCGTTAGGATGCGATTAATTCACCAATGGGAGGTGTCTTCCACAAACTTTCTCGCATACTTTCCTTATCCCTCTCTACTGTGAATTTAACACTATTGTAATTATTATAACCTTTCATAACTATTGTGGTTAACAATAGTTAAGAAATATAAATTTTTGGGGAAATCAAGCATTTTTAAGGAGTCTATCGTACGAATATTTATTCTGAATATTTTGACATATTTGTTTTTGTGAAAATTTGACAGGGCATTACATTTGTAATTATAAAATTGCATACCGAATTTCATTGATTTAAGTTTACATTACGTTTATATATTATTGAATTTACATATAAGCGAAAGTGCAGACCGACAAGCGGTCAACAAATTGGTTTTTGGCAGATTGGTTCAAAGTTTCATTTTAAAAAATCTACATTCTGTGGAAAATGTGTTTTTTTTTCGTTTCGAAGCTATTTAGTAAGCTTATACTTGAATAAAAAGACAGACAGACTTCCTCTAAACGCAAATCACTCAAACTTTGATAGGAATCTATGAACGTAATCCTAAATTTTTGTACCAAATTTCATCCGCCTAGTTCAAAACATTTTTGGTTATCGTATTCACAGACAGACAGGCATAGTTCCAAAAGTGTATTTTCCGAACTCAGTGATATCTTAAACGTGCAAATTCATCAAAATCCTGCTTTCGAATTTTTTAAATACTTTTTCTGTCCTTCGTATGCAAAAAGAAAAAAAAGTAAACATGAAAAATGAATTACAACTCTTTTAAAATGTATTCTAGTTTTTCAAAGAGTGCATAAGAGATATTTTTACTACATTCTAAAATTTATCTGTATTAAAGTTTATCAAATTATTTATAAATTATTATCAAAATTTTGTAAATCTCAGCCTAATATTAAGAAAAATGTGGAATGAAACTCCCGATGATTCATTCCTTTCTTAAGAAAGAACATTTTGAAGCTAAATTTTTATATTTATTAATTCACATTCTATTCTTTCAGCTCCAGCTCATTGTTTTCATAACTGAACAATGGCTTTAGACACAGTGAATAAAGTTTTAATCATCTGCATTCTACTGCTATATGCAATAAGCAGTTAATTAGCTTCAAATTAATTATTGTTTTTATTCATAACTTAAGAGATAAAATTGTAAAAAAAAAATCAGATGTTCCGAATCAAAAGTCCGAACCAAAGATATGTTTAAATTATGTTAATGTATCTATTTCCTATCGACTTGCGTATGTGTGAATAATTTAGAAAAGCCTGGGAACAAGACATGTTTCGGCAAAATGATTTTACTAAAACTGTAAATACCTTTATCAATTTTTGATTGAAATCTGTCGGTAGGAAGTGAGTCCATCAGCATACATATGAATACGATAACACTCAAAAACGCAGCTTCCGGCTTGCTCTCCTCACCAACTCCAAAAAATCACATTCTGATTCTTTTGGGATAATTATGTGATTTCAACTGACATCTTTTTCTGGCATTAAGTTATTCATTTTTGCTAACTATAATATGGTAGTAATATCTTTTACTAGTCATACATTTTATAAATGCGTTCATTATTACAAATTAAATATTTAAACTAAAATTTACTATTCATTTAATTAGCTAATTACATGAACTGCTGATATTAATTTTACATCAATTACTAAAAGCTAAATCACGAATTTCTAAAATTAAAATTTTCTGCTAATAGAAAGAGAAAATGTAAATATTAAAAAGTAAAAATATATTATTTCCCAAAATATTTAAATACCATAACTGAATTTATTTCTCTTTTTTTTTCTTAAGATATATTTCAACAAAACTTATTGATGTAATGTTAACAACATCGAAATAATCGCCGTAGAAGGCATGCATTAATAAGATTAATTTATTCACGTAAATTTACTTTACTGAACTACATTTTATCATAAAAAATAGCGTTTTATTTTAAATTATATTTCAGCAATATTGATAAAGCATTTAGAATCGTTAACTATAGTATAAAATGGCGAGAAAAATTGGCGATGCTCTTACAGATCGAAAACTTCCCTCAATGCACAAAAACATTTTTTCCGACTGGGTCTTCTTAAAAACTGCTTTAATATTTTAAATTGTTTTCACTTTTTTTGATATTTTCGATTTATAATCGAAACTACTTGACTTAAATTCATTCGTTTGTAATATCCAACTCCAAAAAAAAAAAAATAGTGTTGTATTAGACTCTCTGAAAGCATACAAGCAATGTAAACGTGTGAGTTGTTGTTGCCAAATGACGATTAACGAATGCAACCTGCTTTGCGTAACCATAAGCGTTATATATATGTGTGTGTGTTTGTGTGTGTGTGTGTGTGTGAATGAAATTGGCGGAGATACAGTCGTTTAGTTTGTTTGCCCATATGTGTGTGAACGTGGTATCTTAAACTAGAAACAATTTAAATTTAAATTGATTAATGATTAGTCTTTTCATTTATATTGATCCTTGTGAAAATTCGTCCTAATTCACCAAAGGAAAAAAATCTAAATGCATATTTGAGACTTGTAAAACAAAAGACAAATGAGTCTTTTTACGCACCATTCAACTACAGTTAGATTGGCCATACACAACTACAGTGTCTAGAAAAAGATTTTCTTCCTTTCATCTTTTACATCATTTTGAAGCTTAACTGTGAGATGCTCCCGTTTAGGAAATACAAAGACATTAGTTTGAAAAAATTAGTTATTGAAATAAAAATAAAAATGGATAAAATGTGATGATTCAAAGATAAAATATCCCTTTTAAATTGAAATAAATACATACAAGTGATAAAAGAAAATATTTCCATCAATTCCATCTCGAATTAAAAATTATTTACAGCTGTAAAAAGTTTTTGAATTATTTGTATTACTAATAGGAGCTATAAACATCTTCATACAATTAAAAATAAAACATCGTGAAGGCTCTTTATTAGGAGTCGAATGATGGTGCTAAAAGTTCTCTTTGATATCGTCATATTTTGCACAGTTCTACATTTGAATTACGATATTTTCTTTTGATGATTTGAATAAACAAACGAGTGAATAAATAAACTATATATATATATATATATATAAAAATTATGATCGAGTTATACATTTCACATAGTGAATAATATTCCTTGCTGATCGTAATTTATGAAGTTAAATCAAACAAAATATTTTATTTGATTTAGTAATATGCTTTCTTTAAGACTAGTCTTTATGTTCATTCTAATAACATTTGCAAATGTTACAGAATGGCAACTATCCTTCATAGAAATAATTCTTCAAATTGAATAGGAATATTTTTATAATTTCATTCAAAGCATCTGGCATCTGTAATGGTTTTGCTTTATCCAACTTAATTCTTGACGAGAAAAATGATAAAGGAGTTTTTTTCAGTATATAAAAAATATATAAATAAATCATTTTAAAAACAACTTTCTTTAATTTTACATATCAATAATAGTTTGATAATTCCTCATTTAACATTTTAGAATGTTTCAAAAATACTAGACTAATGTATGAATTTAAATCCACGTCTTTATATATGCATGTTTATTTATAGAAGAATTCTCCAAGAATACACATATTTATATATACATGTCATTTTTAGAAGGAATAAATTCTCTAAGTTTTGAGACTTTGATTTTATGAATTGTATGAGAACAAAGGAAATATTACAGTCTGCTTTTGTACGAAAAAAGTAGACAATAAGTGTTCCCAAGATCAAAACATTCTTACAACTTGGTATTTTTTATACTGGCCAAATTTTTTCCTAGAAATTTGGATTATCTATATTCCTGATCATTCGGCTACAATATATATGTGTTCACTTTCTACTTTTAAAAAGATTCATCGCTGCTTCATTATTATTTTTTTTTTTTTTTAGCTTTTCTTGGTGTAAACGAAAAAATTTAATATTTTCCTCTCTAGGCTATCGTTTAATTATTCATGGCAAGAAAAATGATATAGGAGTTGTCTCAGTATGTAAAAAATGTACAAATAGGCTTTGTCCTATAAAAGTAGATAATTGGTTTCTTCAAGCTCAGAACTTTCTTAGAAAGTGGTGTATTTTTATATTTATCAAATTTTCTCCTAGGAATTTGGATCATCTGTATTCTTGGTAATTCTAACTAATACTAAATATAACTGATTCCACTTGCTACTTTTAAAAAGATGCATCGCTGCTTCTTGGTGAATTTTTTCAGCTTTTCTTGGTGTAAACCGATTGGTAAGACGAAATGTAATATTTTCCGCTCTATAACATAGTTTAATTATTAATATTAATAATGCCGAAATTATAAAATCATTAATTACATACGGATTGCCAAAATATCAATAATTATATTTAATTTTACTTTTTTTACTTATTTCCTTCCCACAAATAAAGTAGTTTGGTCGTAGAATTCAGAGTCATTCACTCATTTGTAGATATAAAAATCCGGATTTTCAAAGACCAATCATTTAACACTCATTTAGGATGTTTTTCCCTAAATATTGTTTACATTAAAAAAACCCAATATCTTGAAAGATACCAGCAGTTAATATTTAATTTTAAAACCTCATCAAACTGATGAGTTTCAAGATTGATGAAAAATCATATTGGATTATTGTTTTGAAAAAATACTTTTTTGAATAAAATATTTATTTCAATAAAAATGTTTATCAAACAAAAGATTAAAATTACTTCTGTGCATTTTTATACAGTATTTGGATTTTATTTTTTCCTCTAGAATAAAAATCAGAAATCTTTAATTTTTTCTATTTATTAAAGATGATACGATTTCCAAATTCATTGCCGCCATTTTATATAGCTATGGATTTATTATTTTAATTCATTGTCGATATTTCTTTTTAATTACAATTACAAAACTACATTTCATTTTCTGTACAATCAACTTGTCAAAAGACAAATTTTTTTTTGTTTCATTATTTTACGTCATAAATATAGAAATTAATAAACCTTTTTGCAATTGTTTTCGATCTTAAAATATTTTTTTCTATTTTTAATGAATACTTTCTCAATTTAAATTCATTTTTAAAAAAATTGTTCTTTTTTCTATATTATTTTCATTAAAATTGTTTCGAAAGAAAAAAAAGAAAATGTTATATATTAGATATTATTATTAATATTAGAAAGTGTCATCTAAAATATATTTAACTTTCTGTTTTCCCAGAGAAATAACACATTCATTTGAGGTGAAACACAAAATTAATAAAGATAAAATTTATCTTATTGAAGTTTCACTTTATACTTTTGTGTTTACTGAAATGAAATATCAGACATTTCACACAAGAGCATTTCAAGTTCTTGTCCTTTCGAGTTTTTTCAATTCAATAAATTTAGGAGTGAATTTTATTATTGATTAAACAATAAAATTTAACCTATAACTTGAAAGCACGCACTTTTGAAACGCAGGAATGATAGCAATTTGTAATTTATATTAAGATAAAATCAAGATATGATACCGTTTTTAATAATAGAAAGTCTAAATTTCAGCTATTCATAATTTATCCATTATTTCTTTCATGACAAAGTTTTATATTGATTTAAACTACTTTCATTTTGAAGAATTCGCAGTATAAAAGCAGGCATTGCCACATGAAAATATTGAGTTAGTGCAAATTTTAATGTTTGTTTATTCAATGTAAAAAGTAAGCACAGTTCCTAGGGTTGGTTTTCAAAGAATAATTTTACAGTACAGTTATTGTTTGTAAATCATGAACAGGTTTGGGATACCTTTTAAATGATTGTACAAACAAAAAACCGCATTTTGAAAGTACTAAAATATGCACTAACAACAAAATTAATTTTTTTAAAAAACAGATAGATTAAAATAATTTTTAAATGTAATGAGCTGTTACTACTCTAATTTCATAATAAGTAGAAAATAGCTTTATGAAAAAATATAGCAAACCTAAAACAGCAGTTACTACTATTCTATTTACAAAGTATTCAGTAGCACTTATTACCCTACGCTTCATTTTCATTGGCTATTTTTTTTTCTAAAACATCTGATCAAGTATATTTATAAATAAAATATCTTAAAAATGTTGGTGATATTCTTCTCTCGCATTTCCACATACGCATTTCTACAAAAAAATCATCAATTATAAAAAGATACAGGAAATAATTTTATAAATATCAAGCTTCCTAATTTTATCGAATGGCATAAATACAGGAGATTTAAGAATATCTTACTTTTCTCATAAACTTTTTGAATTTTTTTTTCATTTCATAACTAAGGTGTTTTTAAGTTATAATTTGTCAAATCATTATATAAAGAAAACTATTATTACGCTGTTATGAGACGATAGCTATTGGAATATATGAATAACAAAAATTAACTGTTCACTGATACCAGTTTGATTTATAAAATATGATAAAATGCAAACAAATAATAATTTTTATATTCTTAGTGGATGGAGTAGTAAAAAGAAGATAAATAAATGAATATAAATGAATATTTAAAATTATAAGATGAACCTCTATGTATTAAGCTTCAAAGTTTCAAGCAAAAAATTATGCGTAGAAATTTAAAAATATAGTAATGAATATTGCAAGTGTTTCAACAATCTCTTGCCAAACATATTTATACATCCTTGATTATTAAGGGTTAAAGAATATTTAAAAGAATTAATCTATCGCAGAAATTTATTTAAAACTGTAAAAATACAAATAATGTTTCAAAATTATTGAGACCATATTCCGGGCGTTGCATATATTTCACAGAATTTTTACCTTGCATTCTAAATTTTTCATTATTAATAATTCCTCTTTAAAGGCCATTGTTATTACAATAAATATAAAGCTAAAAGGAATTTCAAATAAAAAATCCTCCGATTTAGAAAATAGGCTCATAGAATAGAAGTTAATAATAACAATTGATGCACTAGAAAATATTTATTTTTTCATAATCAACTTCCATTCCCCGAAGAATTTCTAATGCGTAAGAAATTTTGAAAGAGGTTCCCTCCTCCCCATGTATTTAATTTCTATTCCTTTTTATGGACAAAAACGACGGTTGCTTTTTGATTACAATTAGTTTACATAATATGTTTACGCCAAATGCTTATTATTGAAATTTCATAATATATACAGAAGAATTTTTATGAAAAAGAGAAATGATTTATAGGAATTTTTACGGAAGGAAATCCGACATATGATGATTCTGCTATGTAAATAATATTTCGCTCATTGTGAATAGAATCGAAAATTGTAAAATTTTTACACATATTATTTTTTTTTACAAATTTTTTTAGTAATTTCTTAGAACAGTGAAGCAAGTTCTTATTTTATAATCCTTATGTTTAACAAAAACTTGCTTGTTTTCATTAATCGAACTGACTAAACTTACTTAACTAAATTTATTTGCACTAATTTAACTAAAATTACCTATTTTCACTATGTGACAAAAACTATGTATTTTACATAATTACGTAATTAAAATTTTTCTTGATAAGTCCGGAAAATAGTATAGAAGAAAAAAATAATTCTTCCACTATCTGAATATATATAACTCATGTTTTCTCCTATTTTTTATAGCCATGGTATGGAGATTTAATTTCTTTTGCATATTAAGTACAGATTTTTTAATTATTATCTTTAATATTTTTTTATTTATAATATTTAGAGATGAAGTTTAAGTTTCTGAATAACCAGCAAAACTTTTACTATTTATAAATTTATAATGCTGTTTTTCCGTAAAATAATTGAATATATATCATTGCTCCCTTTGCATTCATGTTTTATTTCTTATTATTGATTGCGTATATTGCATATATTGAAATATGTTGTAGTACATCAAAATGTTTATAAAATCAGAGCACAAGTATTCTCTAAGAATAAATAATTATAAAACGTGTTTCGCTTCATATAAAAGATGATGAATGGTTTACTTTAATAAATTTACATATTTTATGAAATTGTTTCAAGAAAGAAAGAAAGAAAGTTGTTAAGTTAGTTGTTTAACTAAAGTTTAATCAGTCCCCATTTCATATTAAAGCTCGAAATTTTGAGACTTTACAGGTAGAGAGAAAAATGCAGAGAAATAAGCAGAAAGACTGGAAATTTTTGAAATAGCCTAAGTTACGTGGCCGTCATTTAAAATTTAAAAATGTTTATTTGAGGACGCCATTAAAACTAAGCTATGCATGCAAAACTGTATTGAGATTTTTCGCTTGCTATAATTCTAGTGAACTAAGCGGCTAGTTAAAAATTATTATTTAATATTTGTGTTTCTAAAATACTTTAAATGAAAATAGGTGTCTAAAAATGATTTAATTGAATGATATCTTGATTCCATACTTGATATCATACTTTTTTGTGTGTTTCACTAAAAAGTATGATATCAAGTATGGATATTATTATTATTTATTATTATTCGATTTACTACGAAAGAAATTAGTATGTGATAAAATTTTTATTCGTAGATAAATTTAAAAACGCAGCGACTTTAAGCTAACTATTACAGACAGTAGAAGGACACATCTATATTATCATGCGATAAGCCTTGAAAGCCCTAATTTATATACCCTTTTCCTCCGATTATTTATTTATTTATTTTCCATCTAAAGCTTTATCCAGTAACGCTGCTTAGCATTTCATAATCATTTTTATTTTCTTTCATATTTATCGATTTGGTTTTGAACAACGCCTAACTATGTATTTATATTTATTACCTAAATATTATCTCTAAAGTTCACAAAAGAATATCAAACTAAAATATAAAATGAAATGTCAAGAAAATGTGTTGTATTTCCCTCTGAAATAAGAAATAAAGTATTGAATAACGATGATATAAAGAGTTGAAATTAATTATATTAAAAATTAATAATTAATAAAGTAATTGTATTTAAAAAATTCTGAAATTAATTTTTGAAATAAGTAGGAATCAAGAAATAAGTTGGCACCAAAAAAAATCGTCATTTGTAAAAGCATACTTTCGAAATAACAACCAAAATAAATGCAAATAAGATGTAAAATCTGGTGATTTTTAGAAAATGTAAACTCAAAATAATGTAGAAGAATTAAAGTGAAATTTTTAAAATCGTTTCTGATAGTTAAATTTACCATATATTTTAATTTTAAAAAATTAAAAATCAATTATTTCAATTGAAAAATAAGACGCATCATTCCTCAAAAAGACATCATCCATATTTTTTACTTCATTAAAATAATATTTAAAAAGTATTAAGAAGTGGTTATAACATACCTAAATTTGCTAAAGTAATAATTTAAAAAATATTTGTAATTCTTCTGAAAAATTGTGTATAAAACTCCACTTTCAAATCAAAATAAAATAGATAAAACAAAGTATGGGGTATTAATTAATGATACATGCTACTTTATTTTAAGACAAAAAATTCTATTTTCAGGAAAAATTCTATTGAAATATGCGAAAAAGAGAAAAAAAATCGGACAATGTCATGTATTTGCTCCGACAACTTCGTCTTAGCTATTTACGTAACTAATTTCAGAGAAAAACTATTATGTTCAGTAATTAACCTGTTTTAAACCTTTTTAAGAATATTTTTAGAATATAAAATGAATTAAAACAAAAAAATAGTAATATTTGAATGTTGGAGAAAATCTTTTAAAAGACAGTTTCTTATAGCTGAGAATCATGAAAGCATTTTTCACTCATCGTTCTTATAAATACAATCTAATCTGTTCCAAATTTTATTGTTAAAATCTTATATTTTATAGCTACAATTCAAGTTTTCTACCAATAATTTAATGCTCAAATATCATGACTGTTTGATAAATAAGAAAAATTATTTTAATGAATGGAAAAGAGCTACATATAAAATATCTAGTCTTGATATAAATGTACTTCAAAAATATTAGCTGAATCTTTGTTGAAATAGTTAATAAAAAATATCCAAAAGAATTTTCAAGCAATCTATTGATGTTTTATTACTGAGCTTTTTATTAAAGTTTATTCAAAAGCATGCAAAATATCTTGTTATATTTATACCAATATTTGCATTATATATATTTGAAAATTCAAACTTTTTGGAAACGTTTCAGTGCATCGGATTTTTTATGTGCTTTTTTTGAATTCGTTAGAAATGCTAAACAAAATTGGCTCAAATAACTAATATGTATATTAGAGATAAACATGTGCCTTAAAAGTTTAATCTATGCAGTAAAAAAAAAGGAAATGACTCTTTTTTTAGGAAAAACACAACCGCGACATTTCCTTCCTAACAACGGCTGGTGTAATTGCCTCGTTGCTATTTGTTAAATCGAAATGAATAAAAACCATCTCATTTAGTTCCTTTAAAGATATCACCTAATTATTCTGTATGACTTTCGAGTCTAATAAAATGAAAAATTGGTCCAACACAAGAGAAGTTTTAAATGGCTGTTATTTCAAATGGAGGATTATCGTACCGTATATACATATTGTTTATCTCTTCTAGGAGCGGCAAATTCATTTTGTGAGTTAAATAAATGAATATTTAAACATGCATAAATAACTTGATTTATTAACTTATTTTTGCAAATCTCTTCAACTTCTATTTGCGCAGAATCTTTAATATTATAAAATGAGAAAATCCTATCAAATTTTTCCAATATTTTAAAATATATTTTTTGCGTAAATGAAAATCTTATAAAAAATTAAGATAGATTGCACAAAATAATTAAAAATATTAGAATAATTTGAATCTGGCAACTCACATTACAAAGATGTCAGTACTTGAATGGAATTGAATTTTAAATTTACTATATTCATGAAATTCCTGATTATATTTGCATCAAAAAAGAGCAGAGCTCACTCCATTTATGCCATTGTTATATACATTATTTTAATATATAAAGCAGATTCATATACAACTGAAGAAATTGCTTTACCTTCGAATACAATTTTTAAATAAATAATATTCAAATATATTATTTTCGATGGATGTACAGTTTAAAAATTAAGCTATGCTGCGTATCCGATTTATTTGAGTCGTTCCGTGTAAAGTCAAACATTTTGAATAAAGAAATGATCTTTTCTTCATAAAAGCTTTGAAAATTCGATTGAAATATTTCAAATAGAAATTAAATTTTTCATTGAATTATAATTGAATATTAAGCGTGTTTAAAGAGAGTAATGGATTCAAATCTTTGTGTAAATGAAATCCTCCAAAACTACCAGAAAAAATGACGATCGCAAAACTTTCATTATATTTTGGAGAGAAAAAAAAGCGTTGCTATTGTCACTGACATCTTTTCATCTCTTTCCTGTCATTCATTACCGCAAATGCATTGATTTGGTCGCTCCCAACAAAATCAGTCCTTTAAATTAGTTCGAAGTAAAGCTTTTCAGCGTTGAAAGCGATTGAAGTTTCAAAGTACTCCTACTGCAATCACATTAATGAGAGACCAGAAGTTTGAACTACTTCCTATTAAAATAGGTTATACCCGAAAAAAAAAGATAGCCTTAACTTTGGAAGAGAGAACGAGACCTTCTCTTCCAGAAGGCCTTGTTAATGGACAAAAGAGAAGAAAGTTTCTAAAGACCAGGCGATGGAGGAGAAGGGAGAGAAGACACCTTGGTAACAATAAAAGAAATTGAAACCGCTTTATTGGAATGGAAGTTACACGATAATGAGTAAAGCCTACCAAATGGTTCAATATGGTCACGAGACCCCTTATTTTCAATCGCTGGGACGATTGTGGTGGTGGGGGAATGAAAAAAAAAGAGGAGGAAGAAGAAGGGAAAAAAGAGGATAAAAAAGGAAAGCGAAAAAAAAATGAGACGAAAGATTAGGCGACTTGATACAAGGGAAATAGCATGGATTTCGAGAAGTCTATCAAGAAAAGGGGATTTGATGTATCCATTCGCGGTGCACTATTTTCCGAAGCGGAGTAATCTCCTTTGCTCAGCTGAATGACCACGCTGCGGTGGAAAGACATTCTGATTATCATCACAGATAGCTTATAGTAGTTGTTGCCGCTTTTTAGTTATTTTTTATTACTTTTTACCTCCCCCGACGACTTCTCTCGAGCTCCTTATTTATTTTTTTTTTCCATGTTGTTGGATGTTCCTTCTTTTCTTTTGTCGGGTTTAATCAGATATATATAGAAGTTTTTAGAACATTTTATTTCATTTTTATTTATTTTTTTCTCTTATTCGAATACGAAATCGGCAAAAAAAGGTGAGGTATTTTTTTTCTAGAGAAGTTTTTAAATCTGTGGTATCCACGGACACAGAAGTAGTGAAAAGGAACAAAAAAAAGCCTCCTTCTCGAAAAGTGTTTTTTCCTCTTATCTGGGAGGACTATTGTGAAGAAATTCAAATGAAGCTTGCCCTTCCTTCCACCTTATTTTTTTATTCTTTCTTTGGCGTTCTATTTTCTAAAGTTCTCGGAATTCAATCGAGTAGAAAACAAATCTCTAAATATCATCAAGGAAAAGGCTTTCTTCTAGGCTTTTTCCCCTTCAATTTCAAGAGAAGATGCATAAAATGTAAATATATTGAAAATATTGAATTTCTTAGCCGTTGTCTACGATGAAAGAAAGATTATACTTTCGAAAAAGTATGCAACAACAAAAGAATTCATACAATAGCAAACAAACCCAAAAACAATGAGAAGTTTTAATAAATCTTCGTTTTTCAATTCTCTTTTTCGGTAGAAGTGATCATAAGATTTGCACTACAGCTAAAGGGATTGAAAAGGGAATATCCATATCGTGAAAGCGTAATTCTTTATCGCTGAATATATTCATTCTAAATATAAATTTTGATTTTATTACTAAATTAAATTAAGTTATGTCGTATTCCTCATTCTGAATAATGTATTTTTGAATTTATAATTTATTAATTTATACTAAAGTAATTATTTCCATACGTAATTATTTCTTACAAAAGAAGAAACCTCAAGCATCTATAATTTTATTTCTGCTTAAAAATAACTCTGGTTGCAGTGGTTCGCCATCACGGGCTCATAATCTATTTCTTTGGAGGATAAGTCGTGTAAGGGCATATTAAACCCTTCGTAGCCACATGTTTTCTGCTAGTGCTGTGTTAAAATCAGTAAAGGGGAGTACTCTCTCAGATATTCTCATCTCCTAGACCAAACTTAAATTTGCGAGATCTGACAAATATAACAGAAAGAAATTAAAATCAACGTACTTTCAGAAAGTATATAAGTCCATAATGCTGGGAATAGAAGCATAATAGATAGAAGCATATAATCTTCGAAACCCACAGAGAGAAACAGTTATTTCAAATAATTTTGGAATAATTCATATAATGGACAATTATTGTTGAACGCATAATATATTATTTGATATACAGGTTAAATTTAAGATGCTTAAAATTATGGTTAGGTTGATAAAAAAATTTTATCTAATCATGCATAAAAACATTTATATGCAATTGAAAAAGTCTCCAGTAAATGTGTACCATCTAGGAAGATAAATTAATATAGTGAAATAAAAATAAAATATTTGGAGAAATTATAGAATAAAAAATATATTAAAGAGTTAAGGATTTTCTAAATTTTGAAGTAAATGAAGCAATCTTAAATCCAAAAGTATGATCCGAGATTTATAATAGAATTTCATATCTTTGTCATTGACGGAATTAATCCGTTTAATCTATTCTATTAAAAGTTCTGATTGTGTTGGCATCTAAACACTTAGAACCAAATGTCTATTTAAAATTAGTTTTTAAAACCTTAAATCTTATTCAATTTCTTAACTGTAATACCCCTGTGTCGTACCTGCATTGGATTACCACTATTTTTAGGTAATCGAAAACAATAGGAAGCTAAAAATTATTCATTTCAAAATTCTATAATTTGGCACAAAAATAGCCCATTATCTATCTTCATGCATTTATGAATTGAATCAATAGGGCAGCCATTCCCTAAATAGAAGATATTGAATTCGATAGTAAAGGAAACAAAATATTTTAGGTTAATTTCTGTCTATCTGTTTAATTTTAACTGATTTATTTTAATACTTTATTTTTAATTTTATTTGTAAATACTTTATTTTTAATATTATTTGTAAATACCTTATTTTTAATATTATTTGTAAATACCTTATTTTTAATTTCATTTTTAAATACTTTATTTTTAATTTTGCTTTGCATTTTTAAATAC
>JAPMOR010039548.1:365994-404790 GCA_026543865.1 Argiope aurantia | reverse complement strand
CATTTTTAAATACTTTATTTTTAATTTTGCTTTGCATTTTTAAATACTTTATTTTCAATTTAATTAATTATTAAGATTCATGAATGTTATTACGCTACTCCTCTTTACAACTTTAAACCAAACGAAATCTCCTGCATTGGAAATTTGGATTTCATTGAGACTTCACTACTCAAAATGAATTCGTGCCATTCAGTTTTCCAAGTAAAGAATCGCAAATTATTGAAAGAATAAAAACTTTCGTTTTTACTCTATTCCATTATAAAAATAAAATTTTGGTTAATGTTAGTAATATAAGATAATATTAACAAAAAAAAATTGAGGAAAATTTAACAGAATTATTGAAATTTATGTCCCTAATTTGCCATAGGCCAGTTTCAACTTCTTTGTAATATTTCTAACTAAAGTATTCATAATACTTCTAGTTTTTAAAGTAAACGGAATTGATCAGTTAATTCGAGATATAAATTATCTGAAGAAAAGATAGGAAACTAATTTTAAAACATTTATTTGAAAATTTAGTCTGCACCTTAGCTAAATTCCTTTATTTACATACGCAATGTATAACTAACTATAAGCAATGTAGTTGGTTATGTCGAAAGTTTTTTGTTTATGTTTAAGTTTATGTTGAAACAATCAAATATAACCAAATGTGTAGCAAGATTATGAGGTTTCTGGGTTGTGGGATTTCCGGTTCGAGATTATGAGGTTACTAGCAGCCCCCATCAATGATTTACTTAGGATAAATGGCACCTGGGAATGGTATTTTTTTCATCCCTTCACAAGATTTCATCTTAAAAAGTGATACAAATTAAATAATGTCTCCATGGCACTCTCTATGGCTGCAGTCCAGCCCATTTATATGCCATTTATTCTGTCGCTATGCTTATGATCACAAAATTATTCTCAAAAAATGACCTGCAGATTTCATTTACAGACTTGTCCATTAGATCCTGCACATTTCCAAGGAGGGTTTCAGGTTCGAGACCCGATTCCACCGAAGAACCGTCGTGTAAGGGGGTCAGTTGCACGTTAAATCCGTCCTGACCAAACGTCCTCCTGCTGGTGTGGTGTGGTGTGGAGAAGGGGGTGACAGCTCAGGTGTAGTCCTCGTCATCTGGCCGCGGTTCAAAATTACGAGGTCCGTCCCAAAATAGCCCAAGTGTTGCTTCAAACGGGACGTTAATATAACTAAAACCAAAACCAAAAAACCTGCACATTTCCAGAAGTAATAGTATGGTAGGGTATAGATGCGAGTGGTATATCTGAAAATATTTTTCTTTAAAAGAGAAGAATTTTTAACTCTTTGTGTATAAACATTTTAAACTTTCCTATCCAAAATGTAAGAGTGAAGAAGTCAGTAAAAAGAATTTGTTTTCAACAAAGTTGAACCCATACAAGAATCAATAAA
This sequence comes from Argiope aurantia, assembly GCA_026543865.1. Classification (NCBI taxonomy): domain Eukaryota; kingdom Metazoa; phylum Arthropoda; class Arachnida; order Araneae; family Araneidae; genus Argiope; species Argiope aurantia. Next base: position 403,382 of record JAPMOR010039548.1, on the reverse strand, counting down.
GTTGAAAGATACTAGATCTTTCATTTCAAAACCATTTCACCCTCATCAGACGTCTTCATACTTACTTTTTCATTACCTTTAAAACTATTTGAAATCGCGCATGTATATTAATAAGCTTCACACTTTAAAATAACTAAAGACCTCTATTCATCTGTTGCGTTCGTGTGTGAAATGAATATTAAATGAAATATTTATAATTTATGTCGCAACGCATTGTTGAACTGAAAAAAAAATCGATGAAGCTGTCGATGATGAAGTTGAAAATTCGAATCTATAAAGAAATAGGAAAGAATGGTAACACATTTTCAAGAATGGCTCCAGTTATGTCTCACGAAGATGTGTAGCACTTGAACAACCGTCTTTTTCTCAAAACTTTATTTAACGAGTAATTTTAAAAAATTTACTCCATTTTCATTTCACACTTATCAGCCAAGCAATAACCAAATTCTCGTCTTCGTACCACGAAACCGCAACAAATCCCTTATCCTGGGCCATGTCTTTCTTGCAGGCTACCCTTTTAAATCACTGCGATACTATAATAACCGTCTTATTTCCCCCGAGACTGTTGAAAAGAGTAACAAAAGAAGCGAGCTGGCGGAAAGCCAACTTGCGCGAGAAAAGTTTCTCCATTTAAAGCCAAACCGTTTTAATTGTCGGAAGCGCGCGCGATTAGTGTCGCGTATTAATTCTTTCCGACCATAAACAACCATTTTAACTTTCCTATTGCTCGTAATTAGATGCAGCCAATGTTAATCGCCCGCCGCTTTCGACCAGTGGGAGATCCTTAATCACTTCTAATGCTTGAAAAACTGAGACGACCCGCATTTAATTAATACTCTTCCGGCTCTCCTCTTGGATCCTGTTGTGAATCACTGTTTTTCACAAAATAATTAAGGACACTTTCGGAAAAGGACCTCATTAGTACACTGCTCGGGAAAAAAGAATGTAAATTATGTTCGCCAAACTTATTTTGTTCAGGTTTAGTCTAGACGATGGGGATTATATATATAAAAAAAGAAGTTACCGTAGCAAGTATAAATTTTGAATACTACTATGAGAGGTGGTGTGTAAATACATTCGGTAACTTAGTGAGAAAGAAAGATATTCTTTAAATTAAATGTTTAAAAAGTTCTACTTTTAATGCCCAGCTTCGCAAAAAAATTTTCTTAAATAAAAACTATAATCAAGAAAGGCTGTACTATCATATTAATTATATAAATTGTATTAATAGTGAAAATTAGAATAAGGATTTTGTTTTAGAACTAATTTATTAATTTTGCTTTTTATTAATTATTGATATTCTTTGTGTTTTCATTTATCGTGGAGTTACCCCTAAATTAATACAGCTTACTCACTTTTAATGCATAAGAGCTGATAATAATAATAATATCATATATTTATTGAATAGTATTTAAATAGGATAATAATTTTTAACAAAATTTCATTGAAATTTATTTTTTAGTCTTGAAGCAATATAATTTGAATTCATTTCTTGCGCAGCGAACATGTTTGCTCAGAAAAAATGGGCTATTTATTACCATGGTAGTTATTATTTTCCTTTTTCTCTAATGTTTTCTTTTTCATTTTTAAATGGTAATCATTTTATAAATCATAATGCATTTAGCTCTAAAAAATCATTTTTTATAGAATATTATAAGCATATTCTGCACTAAAAAAATAAAAAAAATAAACTTTCTTAATTGATCTACATCTTACAATAGGGGGAAAATTAATTCAATTTCTGTGCAAAAAATTGAAGTGCAAAATTAATTTGACTTTGACTAGAGAGGAGATATATCTCTTGCCATACAAACAATTGTTTTTCTGTGAACCTATTTTCATAAATTCCTTTTTTCCATGTTTTACTGAAACTTCTTTAATAAATTTTAAATTGCAGTCAGGCATACAGAAGTAATCATAACTTTGTAATAAATAGAACATGAAAATCGGAAACTCAAAGCTCTTTTACTTCATCTCCTCTCTTCATAAAAAGCCTTTTTCTGTTAAATAACTAAAAAAAGATGTATACACCAGATAAAAAGTACAACACCGATTTAATGGGAAAAGTTTATTTAAAGTTTAAAAAGATTATGTGAATAATTACATGAGAATATTAGATTGCTTCAGTGAGTAAGTGTTTTTAGCACTTATTTTAAATACCTAAAGGTTCGTTGCTGATATTGCTTCCTATTTAGCATCAGATTGCATGAGTTGCATATGATTTGTAATGTTGATTATCCAATTTAAATATGTTTTATTTATTTTTCGGGTGAATTTTTATTAATAACATAGAAAAATCTCGAGTTCTTTCATTTAGTTAATTCTTTTACTTATAAAAATATTTCATTTTAATTTATATGACTATTTAAAAGTATTTGTAATATATATAGATTAATACATTAATTAATGTAGTCTGTTGTGATAATAGATAGAAAATTAATATTAGGTTCGAAAGTTAGATTAATGTGATAATAGATTAATCGAAAGTTCAAGGTTTTTCCAATTGAAAATCTTAAATATTTAAATATTTCAGAATATTTGCAATATAAAAAAATTCACTTTTGTCAGGCATTTCAAATTATATAACTTTAATTGTAGATTCTAAATATTTACTTATATAAAAAAAAATTTATCAAGTTTTTATCTAGTGGTTTTACGAGAATTCATGTCTAACGATGTCTTTTTATGTGTAAAAGGATTTTTTTCAGATACTAAAATTATATTGCATAAACAACTATGTATTTATTGATAAACACTGATAACGTCTTCGAAACATTTGAACTTACGAACTTCTTACTTCACTTGAAACACCATCTTATCTATTTTTAATATTATTTTAATATATCTTATTTGCGCATATTTAAAGTGTATATTTGATTTTTTTTTTCCTTTTTGCAGGATCCTCGAGCACCCAAATCCCAGTCTATTCCTAGTTCCACAACTTCGGATCGTAATATACTATTCAATGGTCCACCGTTATCTGGTTTACGTAATAACGATGTACGCACTGTTATGTTATACGGAGTCCCGATTGTGGCTCTTGTTATCGAAGGGTATGAAAGACTTTGCCTGGCACAAATATCAAATACTTTACTGAAAAGTTTCAGTTACAATGAAATCCATAACAGAAGGGTTGCCCTAGGAATAACATGCGTTCAGTGCACCCCTGTGCAACTGGAACTGCTACGAAGAGCCGGAGCAATGCCCGTCTCTTCTCGCAGATGCGGCCTGATAACTAAACGGGAAGCCGAAAGACTATGCAAGAGTTTTCTGGCTGACACAAAACCACCCAAGCTCCCGGATAACTTCGCTTTCGATGTGGTCCACCAGTGTGCCTGGGGATGCAGGGGGTCTTTCGTTCCTTCCCGGTATAATAGTTCCAGAGCCAAGTGCATCAAGTGCACCTTCTGTGGTCTATTCTTCTCCCCCAACAAATTCATTTTCCATTCCCACCGACTGCCAGATTCGAAGTACGTTCAGCCAGATGCTGCCAACTTCAATTCCTGGAGACGTCACATCAAGTTAGGAGGCAATCCGCCAGACGAGGTCGTCTATGCTTGGGAGGACGTCAAAGCCATGTTCAACGGCGGCTCCAGAAAAAGGATCTTGAGCTGTGCCAGCGTTTCGAACAGCAGTGGACGACACGGGGATGGAAGCAAGAGACCACGGAATCCCACGAGGCCCGACTCTGTTCCTAGCAGTTCAGAAGCAACGGTGCATACCAAACCACCATACTTTCCAGTAGTTCCTTTGCCGAATAAAGGCTTCTCACTAGCGCCAGCCACCGCACCTTTTGTTCCTCCCACGGGGCCAACACCCTTTGGTATGGCCACAGGAAAATCTTTGTCTCCAGCGGACATTCGACAGACCTTTGCTGAGTACATGTGGGCCGGTAAACAACCTTTCCCCCTACCTTTTGGAGGAGTGCTCTGGCCCAGACCTGGAGGCATAGTGCCGCCAGCTCCAACAGTAGAACTGCGGGAAGCCAGAAGCGTTCCAGAACCTTCGATGCCCTATAGTTTGGCAGATACTACTACACTAGCCGACACAGGTAATTGCAGTTACTGATAATTTCATAATTTTATTATATTGTTAAATGCTTCATTTTAAATTATCCTAGTCTCTTTCTGAATTCGAGTCTAAATGTGAGAAAAAAGTATCAAACTAAGTTTTTCTTTTTTCAATTTTTTGAAATTAATTATTTATTTAAAGCTATTTATACAGTTTTAAATAGGATTTTTGAATCTATTAACTGGTGTATGAGAACTCTTATAGCTAAACATTTGCTGCTTACACATGAGCCTTACTGCTAAGGAGTGTATTTTGGATAGAATTTCGATGAGAACCTGTTTCTTTAATTTTCCTCATTCCCTGAACCATTTTGAAATTATTGGTATTTTTCTCAATTAATATTGCCGCTGTTAATGGGATGTCAGATCGGGTGTATGAAAGTAAATATATTAACATTATATTTATTTTCAGACATAAATCATTAATTATTAAAATTTATTCTATATTTAATAAACACAGAAGATAAGTTGCACAGTTGTAATGTTCTAGCCAATCATAAGGAATATTTGAATTAGATAATTTCAGTTGTTTCTACTTATATGTTGCCAAATTAATACTTAATGTCCTATAAAGTGTAGAATACTATAGCAGTTTCAAGAATTCCACAGTGAAACTAACGATTAATGCTCGTTACTGATAATATGACTAGAAATTAATTTTTCGAATAGTTTCATTTCTTCACTTTAACTGGGGATTTTTTAAATACATTTGGTAGAATTTGATAACTAGATGATAAATAAAAAGCAAAACTGGTATTAGGAATTAAAATTTTGTGCTTAATTTAGCTCATTTGCTGTATTTTAAATATTTTTAAAAATTACATGAAATGAGACAGCAAAATCGGAGAAAATTTCGGAGGTATTTTGGGAAAAAGTTCTACAATTTACTTTCTTTAATGCGTGATATTATAAATAAAATGTTGTGTTGAGAAAAATATCAAAAAACTATAAGTAAAATTAATTAAACTCTTCTAAACTGTTCTTTATTTCACATCGAGAAGACAGCTATATTGCTGTAAATAAAGAACTTTACGGGAGCGAATATTTACCGACTAAAGAATGATGATCATTGCTAAATAGAGGAATTATTTGTCTGCAAACGTTTTTATGATTTGAAAGAAGAAATGATTAATTTCGCAAATAAAATCAAAATATTTAAATTTCAAAATATGCTCTATCTTTCAATATTTTTAATATAATAAATTGACCATTGAACTGAAGTACGCAGACAAATATAAAAAGTACTTTAAATTTTAAAAAACAAGGTTTCTTTTTCCAAAAAGAATAATCCGCACTTTCCTCTATGGTGTTTAATGATAGAACTTTATAACAGCTAAGGAGCAATGATTCTGCTGATCAGAAACGTTACCAATAAAATACGTTGCAGCAAATCGTGCAGAGTATACAAAAATGTATAACAGCAAATTTTCATGGCAAAAAGTCATGTTTTCATCAAAACCTATTCTTATTAAAATTAATGGAAAATAGCCTAATATTGAATATCACAAAATTTAGATTTCTGTTTAAGATATATATTCCTTAATAATAAGGCATTCTAAAGGATCATCTTATAAGAATTAAACTTTATGATTTAATACCATTCCGTATTACTTTAAGATGACAGTTAATTTCCCAATAAAAAAATACTAATACCTCAAATGAATATGCTTTCAAAGATAATACATATAATATCACAATACCATTTATGCTAAGTATATTTATCATACCGCCATTGTCCTATTCCCCTCGCCTTCTAATTATTTAGTAAACTGAAAAAATTAACTCTTATATAAGAAATCTCGATCCTTTGTTATTTTCTTGCTCTATTTTACTAACGTCCTCGATCGGTCTTTTTTATTTACAGGTCGACCCCTCTCTTCTGCAAGCGAAGGCACGTCCCTCTCCTTTCCGGACCACGACAGTCCAGGCAGCCCTCTGCGATCGACTCCGGCACATACTTCTGCCTTCCGGCCCGTGGGTCGCCGGTCGCCCCCGAGGATCGACTCGGACGCTGACACCACCACTGCGTATGGAGGGGGCACGGAACGCCGGTGCGGCAGCTGCTGTGGCATGTCGTCCGGCGATGAGGTGGATGTGACGGACATCAGCAACGACGGTGAGTCGGCGAGCGCTGCATCGGCACCCGTCGATGAGCTGACGACAGCGGCCGTGCCGGACACGAGCGCCGAAAGCACGGCCGCCCGCAAAGCGGTGAGTATCACAATCGATTGATTGCTCTCAGGTCTTCATTCAGCGATTCTGATGTCATTAAATGACTGATGGATTATATCTTGACTTGTCATTTCAATTTCCACCCCCAAGCTGAGGCAAAAAAGGGAGGGAAATAATAATTTTGAAGACACTGCAATGCAATTATATCTTAATACATTTCGAGAGGTCATCTAAACTCAGAAAAATAAAACTGAATGTAAAAAATGTAAATTAATTTATTTCAAATTCTATCTCTTCATTATATACCGTGAAGGTATTTTTAAGATGTGTAGCAAGTATCATTAAAACGCTATTTGTTGCCAAAATAGCCTTCAAAAATAAAATGGCAATAAAATGTTCAATAATTTTATTCTTCTTTCCCATTCATCGGTTTTTTTAACGGATTAATAAATAAAAATGGCTTGCAAATTTTTCAGGATATCGTTTCTTTCAATTTTCAACTACATATAACTCAAGACAATTCATGCTGATAATATGCAAAAAGCTGTTAGTAATCCCTTTATCTGAATGACATAGTTCCATATTTCTAAATGTCTTAAGACATTTTTCTGTTATACTCCATCAATAATCAGAAACAGAAAAATGGTGAGTTTGTCACTCAAATTATCGAAATATTACAATCTAAAATTAAAATTGTTTTAAATGTGTCACTTATTTCTAAAAAAATCATAAGAATCAAATTTAGAAATTTCTAAATAAACATAACTTTGAATTGGCAGAACTTTGAATTTCTTTAGGCTTTAATTCTCTTGTCATCTAAAAATTAATTAGATACCTATAATTCTATGCTAGTCACATAGCATCATCTGTTAATTTCCTTAAAAGACAACGCAAAAACTTTGAATAGCAATCAAAATTAGTAGTTGCGATTTCAATAAAGATCTATCAATATTGTTTGAAAAAAATGGTTATAAAATTTAAAATACGCATTTCACTCCAATATCCTCTTTGCAGTGCCAATGAAGAGTAAAAGTAAAATAAAATAACTGATTATTTCCTCACAAATAAATAACCAACAGTATTTGTTTGTTTTGATTATCTTTAGCAAATGCCAGATGTACATATTTTTTCCAAATCAATTCTAGAAAATACATATTTATATTTATTTTATATTTAATTATAGATAAATTTATTTATTATAGATAAATTCATTCATTCTGTCTCTATACTAAGATCTTTGATTATCGTCTGGAGAATATTCGTAGAAAATAAAAGTTATTGAAACATTTTATCGGCCTAATTTATGTATCTCATCACTCTCTTAAAATATACAGAAGCAAAATATTAAACCAATCAGAATATCTTCTAAAGGGAGAGGGGAAATGTGTCAGATTATACGAAAAATTCGAACCATGGGCGTAGTGAGAGTAAGTAATATTTGGGCATAATATGGCTTTTTTCGCCCCTAGTCGTTATCAGTGATTTTTCTAAGTGTAAACCGTCCTCGATACATGGTATTATAGTTTAGCCTTTTCCTAATATTTTTTTTCTTTAAAAAATGATATTCACTCATAAAACTTTGTCTTTTTTACCCCCGATGAATTTATAGCCCCTTATTCTCTAGTAATCATGCTATTGAAATAAAAATGATTAAGATTGAAGGATTTATTTACTATTCTTAAAAAAGAACCAAAGATCTAGTTCCAGAATTGGTTTGTATAGGTATTGGTGACGGTTTGCATGAACCAGCTTTAAAATGAAAATATTACATTAAATGGATTCGAATATATAATATTAGTTACATTTAATTGACATGGGCAACTTTACCAAAAATAAATTGATCATTAATTTCAATCAACTTCCCAATTTAATTATTTTTATTAATATTTGATTAATCAAAAATGGCTTCTTAGCGTTGCGTTGATTGTCTCTTCATTTTTTTCAACAGTAGATTATAAAACGTAGTACAAAATCTTGCCCTAATTTACTAAAATATTTTAAGTCATATAGAGAACCCTGGAGCAAAGTGTATTTCATATGATTCCATATCTTAATTTTGGAATCACGGCGAGTCATTTGTATGATTTTGAATGTTATTTTCATACATTTTATTGTTTTCATAAAGGAATTAAAATTGAATTTATAAAAATATAGAACTCCTAATAAGGTATTTAAATCGAAAATATTTGAAATATGTTCAAAAAAAATTTTTAAATTTGGTTTGGACTTAACAGTAAAGTTATTGAAAGATTGTGTTTTTTCATTCCATAGTACTTAAAGATAAAACCTCTTTTAAATGCAGAGTTTGCAACTGAGTTTTCAGTAAAAGAAAAGTAGTATATACTCAGAATATTGATATATTCATTGAAAATTATTACTTGGAGCACCAAACCCTAACACTAATTTAAGTAAATGAAAATCTGCTAAATGTTAATCATTTGGTAAGTATGTATGAGAAAAGATAATACTCATTCTTATTCGGTTCAAAGATCATTTCACGGTCAAAGTAATGTTTGTCGTATAATCAGGAAGGAAATATCCTCTTACATGAATTCTGTAAGCTGATGAATGTAAGCCATGTATATTCTAATACAGGTATAGCAAACTGAGAAATATAAATCATGTAATTTAATTAAGCATATTGCATTTCGATGCCTGAATGAAAAAAACAACTACAAATGTTAAAAATTGAGAGTGCAAAATCTTATTTAATTATTTATTTGTATTCGAAATTCCTATTTGATACATCCCAAGTTGGAATTTATGATCTTTCGAACTAAGTTCGAAGTTTTTCCTGTTTAATAATCAGGTAAAAAAATTCTTACCATTCTTAATGTGTTTTTAAGTAAGATTCAGCGGAATGTGTTTCCCCAAAACATTCTTACATACTATCTAAAAAATGTAAATTATTAAACATATGTCATTGGCAAACAATAGTTACGAAAGAGCCTACCGAAGTGCGATCTTTGATGATTAATTGCTGAATACACAAGGACCAAAAAAATGAATATGTATTATAATTGTAGTTACAAAATTACTTATCAAATTTCATAAAATTAACCATTGCGCTTTTGATTTATTGCGTTTACATACTTGTGAAAGTATGTACTGACAGACAGTCAACCTTCTAATGGATTTATTTCCAAATTCATTAAGGATCTACATTTTAGATATTAAACCTATTTATTAAATTTCATCCATCAAGCTCTCTTCGCTTCACAGTTATCGTGTTAACTTGTATTCAGACATCCGGACAGACAAACTTCGTCTGAATTGACTTTTTTCAAAATTCGATAGAATATATATTTGTTAGAGAAACCGTATATCAAATTCATCCTTCTAGCTCAAAGCGTTTTTTATTCATCAGCGTTGCAGACAGACAGACAAATGTAGTTCCAAAAAGGAGTTTTTTCATACGTAGGAAGACCAGAAACTTGGAGATTATTCAAAATTTCGAGGTCATTTTTTTTTTTTTGACAATTTAAAACTTTCACTTTTCATATTTCGTATATTTCAAAGAAAAATTATTCCTGAAGCGTATAAAAGCTTGCTAAAAATAAATTTGGATTTATTGAACGAACAAATGTTATTTGTTCGTTCAATAAATCCAAACTTTAAGAAATATGCAAGTTTTTTTTTCTTTGTAAAAAGAAAGATTATGAAATGTTTTGTTTATTTAATAACTGATATTTTAGAAATTTAAACAAAATGAAGTAAAAATATGTTGAAAATGTTATCCTTTGATACTTGAAATTTGTAAAGAAATCTGTTTCAGAGGCCTTTTACCGTTGGAAAAATGCAATGTTGGAAAGGCAGAGCTTTTGAATATTTGGAATATTTTGAAATTGTATCTATACTTATAATAAAGCTCAATGTGTGTGTGTGTGTTTGTGTGTGTGTGTGTGTGTATTGGTGCTCTACAGGCCAGACCATTCAACCTACAGCTACCAGATTTGGCACGTGTATACCTTGGAGGCCGGGAATGTGCACCTGGGGGTTATTTTTTCGAATTTTTAACTAGAATTTTATTTATTTAAAAATTAAGCGAAATTTTAAAGTGTTTCTGCTATAACTTCCGAAAATATTACCGCACAAAAAAGATTTTTACATGAAGTTAAAGATCAAAAATTTATCTTTTAAATGATACTAATGTTTTAATCTTAAAATTAAATTTCTATTTTTAATGAATTTTTAAATAAGTATTTTAACTATGTTTTTCAATAATTTTTTTCGTAAAAAATAAAAATTAAAATTAAGCACGTTTCGCATTCATGGGAAAAAATTGGCTTTTTTCAAAGTGTTGCCATCACATTGATTAAAGCTCCAATTAAAAATAAATTAAATCTTTTTGGAAATGAAATTTGCAAAAATATAATTTTCGGCACATGTTTGCAGAAAATGAAACAAATATGAAATATTATTTTTTCTGAAAAATAAATTCAAGAAAAATTATTTTATGATCTTTTACACTCTCTATACAGGGTGTTTATTTAGTCCCGGACCCATTTTGATGTTTAATGAATCATAAAATAATGAAGATATAAACAAACTTATTACCATTATTGATGGAATAACTCATATATTTTCCTTTTCAGGTTTGAATATTTTTACTTTTATAAATATCGTCTACGCGTTTGGTTAATTTCAGATAATTTCATTTTCCAGTCTAAATATCGTCTGTTTATTAATTGCATTTTTCTCTCTTTTGTTTTTGGCAACTATTGAAATCTTATGTTTACTTTTGATGTGTTTGTTCTATGTAGTACTTTTGTATGTGATGTTTCATTCGAGCGGATATCAAGGAGAATGCACACACCGCAAGAGAAAGCACAGATTTTATGGTGGTCATAGAGTTAATTTCCAATCAACTAAATCACTGACTTTTAAGAGTTAATTTCCAGTCACTTAAACTGACTGATTTATGAAAATTTGAATATCACTATTCAATAAAAAAAAGGATAATTTTAGATTTTTCATCGATTGCTTCAAAGAAAATACGCCAATCAGCGCGCATGTTTCTCAAGATTAATTGGCCTAAGATTATGAAAATGTTGAGTTTTTCTAAATTTTTAACATTTAAAACTTCGTAAATAAGTCTTATTGATCGTGGAAAATAGAAACATTCATTCATTTATTTAAAATTTGGCGTGTCCAGAATATTTCTCAGAATATGACACCTTACTGCATTAAATTTTATAGGCAGGAACAAAATATTATTATTGATTTCATTTCAATCCTTTTGAAAGCAAAACTAAAAACTGAATTTTATACTGAATCTCAGAAAGTTTTGTGGAATTATTGTTTGAGCTATTACATAAATTATGAAAAATATTTTGCAGTTAACATAAGACTTAAATACCGAGCGATTCTGTTTGCAATACTCACATTCAATAATAATAATAATTAATAAATAACAATAAAGATGATAAATAAAATAAAACGCTTGGTTTTTTAAAAAATATCTTAATAATAATTGCAATTTCATCATTTACATTTTAAATTAAAGTTGAAGTTCTGCCGGAAATGACAACAAATTAGCAAAATATATAAAGTAAATTGAACGAAACGATCTAAACAACAGTATAAGTTTGTTATGACTATCAAAATTTGAAGATTAAAAATGCTTTGTTTGAGAATCCTTTAAGAGACCAGTTACTTAAAATATTTGAAGCGAGCGGTAATACTGGCGAACCGGCTGGTCGCCAAAGGCGGCTAGTTCAAAATATTTAACTGTTTTCTTTATATTGAAGAATGATATGCCTCAAATACTTTTAGATATGAAAAAATGCAAATTTGGAGTAGAGATCATATATTAAATTTCTTCCATCTTGCTCTGCACATTTACGGATAATCTTATTAACGGACTGGCAGGCAGACAAGCATAATGCCATACAATGGGTTTCTCGAACTTAAGGTGATCGAAAACGTGAAAAATCCTCAAAATTCCATGAGTTTAAATACTTTTGTATACTTCGTTCACAAATGAGAACGTAAAAATAAATCACAGCCCCTCGCAACTAGTCCATGGATTTATTCAAATTCTTTACATCAATAATACTTTTCACAGTATGAGATGTTACGAAACATGACAAACAGAATCACGTCTCTTAAGGTATATTCTGAGTAGTCTAAATTTTAAAGCCACAATGTAGTCAGAATATTTGCATAAAGAATAGTTCTTCTAATAAAGTCCTTAATACTTAATAGATATTTATTCACTTTCTCCTACGCAATATCAATTAAAAAGAAAGAAAACTGCCATGCTTTTAAAAATATTTTTAAACTAGTCAGAAACAAATAAAAATACACTACCGTTTCAAAAATAGAGAATTTCACGAAAAGGGTTCACTAAAGGCAGGAGAGGACATCTTCAGCAAAAAAATGGGAAATTGCCAGATTCAATGTGCAGGTATTCAAAGTGCTATAGAAAAGGGGGTATAAAAATTGCAATAAGGCAGGTAAATAAGCTTACCTATATTGCATGGAAAGGAGAAATCCATAACTACTATAGATATAATAGATATAATCAATTTCGTTATTTCAGAATTATATGACAAATGAAAAACCTGGGCATATCATCAAACAATTAATATTACATTTGTTTTACAATTTGTTATGCACAAATTACATTTTTTTTCCTTAATACACTAATTCTGAAACTTTATTGCCTAGAACTATGTAGTATATATCAGATATCTTCAATATAAGGAAATTTTTAAAAAAAGTTTGAATAAAGTTTTTCAAGTGACCTAAAAAACTCAACTTTCAATGTTATTATATTTTATGATTAATGATAAAAATCCTTTTAGTCTGATTTTCTTCAAAATTTCAAACATTAAAGGAGAAAAAAAATTCAAAATTCTCTTCATTTTGTTTAAAATTCTAAAATATCAGTTATTAGACAAAAAAAATAATAATCTTTCCCCTTCCTTGAAGCAAAAAATTTTGCATCTTTCTTAAATTTAGAATTTATTGAATATCAAACGAAATTTTGTTTTTGACAAACTTTTACACGCTTTATGAAGCGAATGAATGTTTTTTACTTTCTCATATACGAATATATGAAGATAAAGTACTATCATCGTAAAACAATTTGATCTCAGGATTTTTAAGAATTATTTTCCTTCTAACACAATTTATAAATTTTATGAAGCGAAAAAATGTTTTTACTTTCACATCTATGAACTATACATAGAGAGAGTATTGTAATCATCTAAATTTCGACGTCGAGATTTCGAATCTCCACATTCCATACCTAAAAAAATTCGTAAAACTCATTTTTAAAATTATGTCTGTCTGTTTATCATCTTGATAAATCAAAAACACTTTGAACCTGACTGATGAAATTTGGTATATTATCTCTACCTCAAATTTATATTCTATCAAATATTCAATGGAATCCATTCAGAGGAAAACTGTCTGCCTATCCGAAAATAAGTTAAAGCAATAACTACAAAATGAAGGGAAGGAAATGGATAGAACTTGATACACAGATTTGAAATCTAAAGCGTAGATCCTTATCAAATTTGGAACGACATTAATTAAGATATTGATTGTATTTTTTTCGGAACATTTACAATCATGGAAACGCAATAACTTAAAAACGATGACCTAATTAAATGAAATTTTGTATGTGATTTTAATTATAATTGTAATTATTTGTATAAATTTAGTTTTAATCAGTCGGGGAAAAAGTTCACAATACATATTCAGTATTTTTGGTACTTTTTCATAAACCGCATTCGAACAATTAACTGCCAAAAATAATAGTGCGCATTAAATTCATTAGAAAATATGCAAGAAAATATCGGAAAGACTACTCCTGCTGCTTTTCTTCTATTAATATAGTCATATGAAAACATTTTGCAGAATTTAATTTAATTAAACGTTTTTAGAGCAAAATTTTTGCTTTCTGAGGAAAATCTAGTATTCGAAACGTTATCAAAGTGATATTATGCTACACTTTTATCTAAAATTTATGCAAATATTCCCATTAAATAAGTCACCAAAATCTTCAAGACACAACTCATCCGCAAAAATTATAGAAATTTCTTAAAAATTGATTTTATGTACTTCAAAAAACAAGTATATCATGTTGCGAAACAGTGCCTTTCTATTTTTTTTATTGATTACATCCGACAACTACTTGAAATCACAGAATCTTGAGTTTCTCAAATGTATGCTCCAAAATCCTTAAAAAAAGTTTTGATACCATTGTATGACATTAAGTCAATGAAATGTTCTGAGAAATACAGATGAAAATTTTTCTACTCAAGTGTTTCACTTCTATATATATAATTTTTTGGACGAAAAACATAAATATTGTAAACTTCACTTACAATATTTACACTGTAACAATGTAAGTGCGTAAATATAAGTATTTTTTGAAGAAAATTTGAAGGGTATTAAATAGTAGATATTTATCCCTAACTAGAAAGTAAGCACTTTAAAAAATAATTTCGATACATTTTAATGCTGCCTTTCATTTATTTTATTTATTATTTATTTTATTTTCAGTTCTAAAGTAATTTCACTTGGAACGATTTAGTTTTTATCGAAAATCTCTTACTGAAAGAAAAAAAAGAAAGTCATATTTTTTTCTGTATTAAAAGAAATAAATTTTTGCGTCCTCAAAATAACTGAAGCAAATTTTTTAAGAAAACGAATATCGCGAATTTATTCAACTGAAATTCTTTTCAGGCGAAATAAAATTTAAAAAATATAATTTTTTTTAAATGCATATTGTGGCAACAGAGGATATATTCACTCCTTTCAGGAGTAAATGGGTAACATAACGGCGTGTCTCAAATGCGGCCTCAACTCCTCTAGCGTTAATGATCAGTGTGATGAGAAAATGGTTATTCATGATTTCTGTTGTGTATTGAAAAATCGCTCAATTATCTGTAAATTGTTCATACACTTCTTTAATCTTATGAACATGATCATTGATATTTTATCATTGATAAAATGATATCACTGATAAAATTGATATTTTATCAATTTTAAATCGAGTTCAGAAGAAAATATTTTTTCTCACTTTAAATTGTTTTTTTTATTCTGCCTTAATGGTCGTAAGACCGACTTGCGATTAAAAAAATATTATCAGTCCTATAGACGTAGCTTTCTACAAATCCTATTAACATGACACTTATATATAGTTGCTTTTTATTTATTGCTTTTGATAAAATGGGTAATATATAGATTCTTGAAAAAATCATCAGGATATAAGTAGGTGATTTAAAAAATAAGGGAGCAAAAGTTCTTACATTTGTACAAATACCCCGTGCTTACTTACCCTTATGTTTAAATAAAATAGGCAATTTCAACATTCAAATGATACGATAGATAGAACTCAATAAACCGCAGAGCTCCGAAACTTCTTTTAAAAGATGACCTCATGGATACATTGATAGGCGTTTGAAATGTGAAGTTTAAAAACAAATTCGCTGGAAACTACAGGGACTACTCTCAAAAGGTGTCCTATTTTTGTATGACTATACCAAACTCCACATGACCTCGTTTAAGTGTAATTTGGTACAGCATTTCCAATGAAATGCATTGGAAAATGCTTTTCATTGGCGCCGTACCTATCTCCAAGTGATAAATAAAGGTCGAATATTTAAATAAAGGGCTCAAAAATTTAATTTATAAAAAGTTTTTATACCGAAATTAAATTCCTAAGAACTTTAAGAAACTTTTACAAAAGAGAAATACATTGACAAAATCTTGATGTGCAATTAGTTTGATTACACTTGCCAATAGGCAGTACTTTTAAAACTAAAAATAATCTCGGAATTTTGATGTATGACAATTTTTGAGAATATTTTTTCCGCGACAAAATTTTAATAATTAAGGTGTTAAATTATTTAGATGTTTTATTTTCGTGTACATTAATTTTTATAAGTAACATTACCTGTTACGTGTTATTCTGGGTTGGGACGCTATTTCTTTTGCGAACGCAAATTTTACGCAATCAAATCACATTGTGGCGTCCAAAATTTGTTTAATAAACTGAATTTGAAATAGTAAAATAATTATAAAAAAACTGATATGATCTCTTTTTTCTTATATCTCATCAGCCTGCAATTGTTTTGAGGTATCTTGTTACTTAAAAATTGATTCAAAACTTGGCAACTTTCTTTAAGAGTGAATAAAATTTGCTGTTGAAAATGGCTGCCTTCATACTCCAGGTTTTTAAACAATATTTGTGTTTTGCCATTCACAATTTTTAATTAAGTAGTGTATCATTCTTTTAAGGTATTATTAAATTAGAAAAAATAGCTTTTTGTTGTTTTTAAAAATAATTTGGGAGAATCAGCAATTTTTAAACATTATATGAATCTTATAGTTTGTACAAAATAATTTTGCTTATAAATAAAAAGTACTTTTACTAATAAATAAAAAATAAAATTGCAAGACAAGAGAAAAATTCTCAGCATTAATTCCATTAAGAACTAATTATAAACATAGTCTTATCTTATTGATATATAGCTATCAACAATTTATTTGAAATGTAATTAGTTTAACGTTGACTATGAATATAGGTTTTGCTGTAAGAGCTTCAAATTTTATTCACAAGTATAAAGAAGAATTATTATATTTAAGGAAGAATTCATGACACTTACTTAAATAATTAAATTTTTATTAGTTAAAAATTTTAAAGTAACTCTATGCCGAGCAATGATGGGTATAAAAGCTTATAATTAAACACAATGTAAATCAGTCATTCTCAAATGTCGAAAAGTGCAGTACCTGTTTTCTGTCTACTCTTCAGTTTGAGAAGAATTTAAGTTTTATAAGAGCTCTTTATATATATATGCAGGGTTTCAGAAGATGACTAATGCTTTGATATTTTTTATTAATCTTTTGGATATAAATAAACATCGCATATTGACGAAATATCCAAAATAAGATTATGCGAAAGAAATTGACTGGCTATTAGTTCTCAAATAATCTAAAGAAGGTCTTTTAAAAAAAGAAAGAGTTCTTAAGAATTCTAAAGAAAGTCTTTTTAAAATTAATAACCACTTCTCTCCCCTAGAAAAATTTGAACAACTGAGAATTTGCTGCATTTAGATTATTATATATAAAAACTGTGTATTGTTTATGTTTAAAATTGAATTTATAAATGTTAGCTTTAGTTATAAAAAATAACATATACCTTCCTTTGTTACCATTTGAAATTATGCTTCGTCAGTGAGAAAATAAACCATGCAAAATTTGATAGGGTATTCTATAGATCAATAACATTCCAACAAATATGATTAAGCAATATGGCAACGCAACTTCCTGCAGCATATTAAATATGAAGAAATTCTTTGCTTTTTTTCTTAATTCTGTTTGTCAGGAAAAACGGACTTTAAAACAAATAGTATATCATCAAATCTTTCATTGAATTATGGCACTCTATACTTCCTGAATTAGAGATGAATATCAAATTCGCTCGACTTCGTGTAGAACTTACATGTTTGATTCATAAACATTTCATCTATGGAAAGAGGATGCTCATTTGTCTAACATATCGTACCTGTTTTACCGCTCACCACATCCTGGTAGAATGTCTTGCTTTTAATACCATTTGTGAGCATTTTTTTCCATTCATTACCTCTAGCGTTGTAACACTTGGTGGATGGAAGAAGTAATCGAGATATTTTTATTTTCTTAAAAGTTTTTCATTTTTTTTCACTTATATTACGACTTTGATTGTCTTACTATGTCTGGATATTTTTATTTTTCAATTGCATTCCCCCCGTTTCTATTTTCAAATTTTAAGCCATTTTTACTAGTTTTAAATGTATTTGTGTTTAATCGAACAGGTACTTTTAATTTTTTTAATTCTTCCTTTCTCTCTGATGTTGTAAGTAAAATTTATTTTTATTCGTATACATGTTGTTATATGGCCAAATATGGTTCTTGCGCCGCTAAAATCGAAATCAGTAAACTGAATAAAATATTGAATAAGCACTAATATTGCGAAATGACAAACTCATTTTAAAATCGGACAATTGTTTCTCGACTGAACGAAAGTAATTCACAAAGCATTTCAAAAATATTTCTTCTCTACTACACTATATAATTGAGCTTTAATGATAATATGTCTTTAAATATTTTGAGTTTGTCGCCATCAATATCATTCTAACATCAATTTTCTTTACTTGAGCAATAAGTAGTATTTGAGTAATATAAAAAAGGATTCAAAATTGGGCCAATACGTTAAAAATCAAATGAAATCAACTCAGGTATCTTTCCAAACAAACCTACTGTTTGTCGAAGTTTCCACAATATATTTAAATTCTGATTAATGTAGCTCTTTTTCTCATTTATTATGTGAGCATAAATTGGCCATACTGTATTTCAATTCAAATTGAGTTTGAACGAATTATTAAATCAAAATGACTCCTTGTTTTGACAAAAATCGCACTATTTTTTTAGATAACTTTATTCCCGGATAGCTCTATTTTGATTTTAATACTTGTAATGTACCTAATTTCAAAATGTTTTTTAAAAAAATTACGTGTTTATTTGCGTCCATTAAAGTTGTATCCAAACACTTTAATTTGAAATAATTCATGCTTTTACAGAGCAAAGAGAAAAACAAGCAAAAATTTATTTTAGAATGTAATACTTTTCACCTACAAATGACGACAGGAAACCAATTTTATTCATTTCAGTTTTGTATTCAAATTTCTATTCGAATAAAATTTGAATAATTGTATTTCACATCCGCAGCAATAGGTTTTTAATATTGAATTTTACTCTCAATGCGATAATTAGATTCGCTTTTAAATTATTATATAAACTTCTTTTTTGTTCCTAGTTCTCAAATAATTCTTAGATGAAAATATCCCAAAGTCTTTTAGTAATTATAGTTTGAGAAAGGTTTGTTATATTTTTCATATGTTTTTTTCTATAATATGAAATATATTTTTAATGATTTATTTATTATTATTATTATTAACCATTGAATAAACTAATAAATCTTCGAAATAGTAAATTTTATTCGTTTAAAAAATGTGATCAAATTAAATGAAAATAAGGATTTCTTATTAGAAAAAAGGAGATTTGTTTGCGTAAATTTTGCGCTCCAAAAATTATTAGACATATAAATTTTCTTTCAGCCTTTCCAAATAAAATATCCATTCTAATAAATTCAACTCTCCATTACTAATTCTTGAAAAAAAACTATGCCATGAATTATCAACTGAAAATAAAAGTTTTAATAGCTAAATAAAATTTTAACATGAATTTCTTGTAACATAATTTAATCGCCCATTAACATATTCATGCATAGGAATGGTAAAATTCTTAGAATTGAGTACATTAGTTAGAGTATAGAAAATTCATTATCATTATAATAAAATAACTTAAATGTTAAAAAGGAATAGTTTGGCAGTTAGAAAAATTATAAAACATTTGAAGTATATTAAATACAATAAATGTCGATTCAATGGACCTTGCAACAACTGAATCCAAATTTAACTGATAGCATTTAAACCCTTGAACTATTAAGAAGTTATTTTTAATGGATAATAGAAATTGAAAATTAAGGCATTCTGTCATTCTTTTAATTCGCAGGTGTAAGAAGATCAATATTGTCACTGTTATCATTGCAATGTAGCATATACGTTAAATATTTTGCTTTTAATTATGTAGAAAATATCAAGTATAATATTCTGTTTGTAATAATACTTATGAAGAAATTCACAATTAAATGGAATTCTGTCTTTAGGATTGCTCATTTTTTTTATCAATTAATTCATAAAATCGTTTAATGGTCTAATATAGTCTATTGATTTTACATTTATTTTTTGGATTTTTAAATAAGTTAAAATTTCATATGCTATTGAAAAAAGGCTTCCAAAAATAAAAGGCTTCTTTATACTGAAAGAACTACATATGATTAGTTCCAAATCTTAAGTCCCTTTTTTTAAAATACAAACTAATATAAGTGGGCAAGATAATTTTGCAATATCCAATCCTAGCAAATCCCCTGTAATTGAGTGATTTCAGGGAATTATTGAATAAGCAGTCTGATAAGGGAAATAAGTATCTTAAACTCAAAACGAACACAACATACATAAAACATTTGTTATCATGTAAACGGTTATTGTTTCAGTAAAAAAGAACGAAAGTCTGTGTAAAATATTGAAGTAAATTTTGTTAAAAAGCAATAAATGAGAAAATTTTCAATTCATTTTTATTCTCCGCCCTTAAAGTTAGCTTTTAGATTTGTCCCCTTTTTCATATTACCTCTGGATAAGAAAAAGAAATCCTGCAGCTTAATTTTCCAGATCTTCAGTTATAATGCTTTTGACTTTTGCAATCTTTTAAGATTGATTTTAATTAAAAAAAGTAGTATGAATCGAATGTAACGATTCTGGAAAAACATTTTAAAAGAAAAAATAAAAGTGATATTAAACGTAGAATGTAATAACTGTTTCCTCACAAAATCTACGTAATTAACTTCAAATTAAATTTTAAAATTTTCTAAATTTGCATGCAGTTTGCTTGAAATTAGAAAAAAATTCCTATTATAAAAGAAAAAGAAGAAAAACACGCGATGAAATGACTGCGGTTTTAATGAGATTCTTTTCCTCTCTCAAAACTGATTTTAATTAAATAATAATATTGATTATAAAATCAATATAAATATTAATTTAAATTAAAAATAAATATTCTGACAAAAAAATTTGAAAAAATATTGAAAATGGTATTGAAGGTAAAATATGATAATTACTGCTATTCTACAGAATTTACGCAATTAAACTCAAAACGACTTAAACAATTTTTTAATCTTGCATAGAATCTGCATGAAATGCGAAAAAAAAAATTATTTCCTCCGATTAAAGTGAAGAAAAAAAAACATGCGAAGAAACGTTTGGCGATTTTATTTAGATTTTCCTCTACTTTGTATACAAGAATCAATATCATTCTGTTGATAAGTCTTATAAACCCCACCTATTATCTTCTAATATTCTGTATATTTTAGAGTTATTCTTCATATATATTTTTCCGCTTTAAATCTTTACCTATTCCAGAATTGGTATTTTTACTCCTATTACAACAACATTTAACCCACTGTAAAAGTTGAATATTTTTCTTTTTTTCATAATAAGGATGGAGTAGACTAATAAGAAGAGGAAAAAAGCCTTCTATTCAAAAGTTTGCTCCAGAATGATTTTGTCACATTCAGATAATACATTTGCAATTCATCCCAATAGTTTGTTATGCAAAAACTTATTTTCTTCTGTATAATGCGAGGTTTCTTTGTATAACTGATCTTTCCCTCTTTACCCTATCCTCATGCTTCGAGTTATTCAAACATTCACTGTTGTTTCGTGTTTCGAGGCAACTTATATTATCTACATATCGAGATATTTCGTTATCTTTTCAAAATTTTACACAAAATATTCAGTTCATGTTAATAGGGAATATGTTATCTTTTCAATATCTTATCATCATACATTGATAAAAGGGTTTCGTTATCATACAAAATTTTCCGTTCATGGGAGATTAATAAGAAGGGAAAACTAAGCTTGAAATAGATAAGCGAGAAGTATTAAAAATATTAAAGGAATTTTTCCTAGGAAACAGAAATTCTTTAGTCTTTGTATCTACAATTTGAAATAAGCAGATTTGAAGAAATATACTCTTACTTATTTTCATATGCATTTACTTAATGTTAAAAGCACCTGATAATAAAAAAATATTTGTCGCCCTGCAGTAAATCCAATTTAATTTTCCTAAGACGAACATTAAAGAAAAAGCCTCATTTTTAAAAGGGAGGGGGGATGCTATTTATTGCAAGCTAGCTGCTTTTGACGATTGGATGTTCACTGCGAATATTATTTTATTAAATATCTAACTGTGACTGATATATAAAACATGTTATTTTATTAGCCTTATACTTGTTTTTATCGTATGTTTGAATTGATTAAGATATCATCCCATTATAAATTAACGAAAACGTCAACGATATTTGTGCCATATAATATCTAAATGTTAGTTGATTTACGCGTTGATATAATATCACTTTATTATTCCTCACGTATTAAACATGATTGTTTAAAACATAAGAGTGGTACACCGCATTTCATTTACCTTATAAAAATGTTTTTAGTAGCATATTAGTACAATAAAAACACACTGATGAATAAATTAAGGAACCTATAAAGAGATACGTTATCAAATAAATAAATTACAAACTATCTCAAATGTCTTTGTAAATATGGTGATTTCACTAAAACATATAATAAAATAATATTAAAAAGTAAAACTTCTTTATGAAATTGCGAAGTAATATGTAAAAATAAATTTCTTAACTATCAACAATGGAGAAAAAAACTTGCTATTAAATATATATCGAACAATGAGAAAATAGTTCAATTGTCATTGTAACATGAAAAATATTGTTATAAATTATGCAGATATATTTCAAAATTTTGTTAATTAAAGAAAAAATTGCAAGATAATTTATATCACTGAAAAATAAATTTTTTAAGCTTTAAAATTATATAAGAATTATATTATTAGTGATATTTTTTTCCAAGAATTGTCGATGAAGAGAGTCAAAATTATTCTCAATTATTGATTCATTAAAGTTTAGAAAATATTACATTTGGTAAATCTAAGCCCTGTAGAGCACCAATAGACACACAGACAGACATTATTTTTGATATGAGAGATTATTTTTTACTACGCTTTAAATTTAAATCTTATTTCTTTTATACTAATAAGCTATCAAAATATTTTTAAGAATGATATATTTATTTCAACTTGACTGTATAATCAGTTCTATTTTAAAATAAAATTAAATCAATCATTACATTAATCATCAATAAATGAAGTTAAAATTATTTTATTTTATTTTATTGCTATTTATTTTAGAAAAATTTAAAAGAAACAAAAAAATATGCATTTTTAGAAAAAGAAAAAACGTGCCAAAAAAGAACGAAAATTTTTCATAAAGTAACGAGAAATTTTAATGAAACACTCATTAAGAAAACTGCATGTGTATTAAAATTTAGTGAGTTAAATTTCTGAACAAAAAAAAGCATCATTTCTTGAACAAGCGAATAAAATAAAATAAAGCTCATGACGTTCGATAAGCACTATGCTGGTATAAGCATTTTGAATCAATGAAAGAAAAATTGTTTCTTCTCTGTGTAGCCATAAATCATAAACATTATACCCGAATTATAATACAGTAATCTTCTTATTTTTTTATCTATTTTACTAAACAAACGAATAATAAATACCAAAGCGTTATATCAAACCTAGAATTTTTTTTCTTTTAAGGAAACAAAATAAGAAATTTAAAAGAAAAAATAATCTAACCATTTTTAAATGTATTCTTTATTTCTTGCTCTTTTGTAAAAAATTAATTCATTTAAGCATTAGAGTAAGTGATTTTATTTATTCTTCACAAATGTCCTTCCTCCATATCACACACTTAATTTAGTCATCTAATTATGCTTACACTCTGATGATCTTTTTAAAACGGTGAATTCCTTCAATTATTGTTTTCCTCCTAGGCATTCTCAACCTAAAAATAAAAGGCAAAAGAATTGAAAATCTGTAAGAAGCGAAATTCCTGATGCTTTTTCCCCATCAGGCACATCATTAACTTTAAACTTGAAATTCCAAAATTGGATTCTCTATCCGGAGCGGGAACTCCCCATTTAATCACTGTAGAATGCAGGTAACCCAGCATTTCGAGAGATCGGATAAGCGGCAGGACCTTTCACATGCCCTGACATGTAACCCTTTATCATGAATATTGATGATATCCGGCAGCACGGACACCTAATCTTTCGGTTTTTCTGCCTGATGGATTTTTCCATGCAGTCATTGATCTCTCCATTTGTGGGGTACCGAATCCCCCCCCCCTCTCTTTTAGAGGGTGACTTTTGTGAATTTCTTTTGACTTGCCCTATTATTAATCAAAGTGGGAAAGACCCGACGCTTCGGAGTCTTTTTAAATTATGCGGGAATGATCGGTAAGCCAGAACGCTTGTCTTGTCGTTTTTGGTGTAATGCTGAAGAACGAGATATTTCGTTTTGGTTTTTGCGGAACTATCGAGCTTGAAATACTGGAGAAATTATGAATGGCTCAAAATTTTGAAAGAGTATGTAATTGTTAATTCATAATATATATTTTTTTATTTATAATGTTTAGGTATTAAATTAACTGATAATTGCGGTATTTTTTGCAATAAATATTTTCTATACATAGTAATTAGTTCTATTGTATTGAGTGGAGCATAATTTATAAGTTATTTTATTATTGTTGTATAAAGATGCACATTTTTTTTTAAAAAATGTTAAATTCATTTTTTAAGTGAAAAATGTCACAAAAGTAATAATATTTTTTTCGGCATTGCCTACATTATTACTATTTTTCATATGAATGTCATAAGTTATTTAAAATCTATGTTCAATATGCAAAATCAAAATTAATAATTAAACGTGAAAACATTTTTCTGTACTAACAAGCAAATCATAAAATTGTTAATTTTTCAGATTTTTCTAAAAATTAATTTAAATTCCTTGTCCTTGCACACTATTATGTTTCATATGAACGTCGTAAGTTATTTAAAATCCATGATGAATGTGCAAAACCAGAATTAGTGACTAAGAGCGCATTTTTTTTGGGGGGGGGGGTTGATAATAAACAAATTATAATTTCAAATTATCCAATTTGTCTAAAATTTAAACCTAAATTATTTGTTTTTGCGCAACCAAATTTTGATACAAAATGTATCTAAATTTTCCATAGCATAATAATGCACTCCCAGTAGCTCTTATTTAAATCAATAAAGCAACTCATGCAAGTAATAAGGAAAAATCTAGAAATCCTTCCATTAATATATTAATTATATTTGTTCTTGCATATTAATCTTTTTTCCTTTCTTAAATCCTTTTCTAAAAGGAATTATAATTTATCAATTTTGATAGTCAATAGAGTCGTGTCTACTTATGTGAGTAGCATTACAGTATGTTTCCAATAGTGTAAATTTTACTGTCGTTGAACCTTGTAATTTTATCATCTGAAAGAGTCATTATGTATCGAAAATTATACTTTTTATATCGACAATTATGTTTACATAGATCCATTAATATTTTTAAATGGTAGCCTGCTTTCTTTTTTTATTATTATTTTTATGGTACTTCAATAAACTTTTACATTCCTTAGCTCTCTTAATTTTTTTCCGTCTAAAAAATGGCAAATTGGAAAGTAATGGAAATAGAGATTTTCTAATGTCAGAACCATTTTAACCCTTAGTAGCCTGATTTACGAAAGTGATTTATTTTTAATATTACTGTTTTTGCTTGAATGAAATAAAACAATAATGACATTTGATTTTTTTTAAATTTCGTTGGAAAGAATATTATACAACAGTAAAATACGTACAGCCAACCTATAAAAAAAACTAATAGTAATGTGAACATTCGGTTTAAAAGATTGGTATCAAAATTGAAACTCTAGGTCATTAAGGGTTAAATTTTAAGATGTAGCACATTTCTTTTCTTTTTTTGTGTGTGGGGGGGGAGAGATGGCAATGTGATGTTTATCCATGGAGTATGATAATGTAAAAAATATTCTTCTATTGAATCATCAGTTACTCATATTTCTGGCATAAGTTTTATTGATTTTTTGGCTAATACTATGAAATGTTTAGCTCTAAAGAAATGAAACATCTTAATTACACAACAAAGTATTTTATTTTTTTAATAATTACTTACTACGATTCTACTTTTTAATTCTATTCATTATTCTTTACTCAGAGCACCACATACAAACGGTGTTTGGATCACATAAAGGTCTTTCTATAGGCCTTCAGGTTCTTTTATTGGCCTGAATGAAAATCAATAATCAAATTTTAACTGAGATCTCAAATATTAAATAGAATTTAGAGAGATAAGGCTGCAGAAATTTTTTTATAGATCCAATTCTTTTAAAGTTTTAGAATACGTCATTACGAAAATAAAATATCATATTTAACTTCCAAATGATTAATAACTTTCGTAGGAAAAATTTCCAAAAATAATTACATATGTTAGAATGGAATGAAATGCTTTTTCAAAATTAATTTAATATATTTTAAGCATTAGTCATGCATAATAAAAGAATAAGATTATTTCCAAACTAGTTGCTTTTCATGCTGAAGAAGTAATGTTCAAGCACACGATTATTTTTAAACGTTCTCTCAACTCTGGCAGAATGGAATGTTCTTAAAAATTAACTTCTCTTTTATTTTATTTCATTCTTTTCTTTTTGCTTAATTTCAAGCGCCAATGAAGCGACAGAATTAACTATGGAAAACTGAAGCGAAATCAACCCCTCGAAATAAAATCTGTTGGAAATTCAATTCTACATTAAGCCATCCATCGATCTTTTGTTTCACTTCTCAAACAAACAGATGAGTAGCTAATGTTCTAAGTCGTTGATTTTATTTCCAGCCATCTTCTAGAAATATTTACCCTTCCGCTCAGTTTTTACTGAGAAAGAGAGAAAGAAAAAAAGCTGTTCATCCGAGAGAATTTTAAAAACACATTCGAGTGAACACGATTTAATTACTCGCTCGAAATTCACGACTGGAATAACAGTCGGCACACTTCACAACGAAGAGCGAGAGAACGAATTTAATCTTGAATGCGCCTTGATTATTTACTTGAAGATAAAACTTGTCAGCTGCTTTCGGAAACTTTCTCTCCACCGTGCAGGAAAGAGCTCCAATTAAAAGAAGCGGCTAGCAAACTACAGAATGGGTAACCAAAACCATGTCCCTAGAAGCCAAATCACACCTTCCCCAGTCCCCGCTTCTATGGGCGACTTCATTAACCGCGAGACAAAAGAGTTCCTTCAGAGTGGAAATCGCATTTCGATGCATAAAACTCCAGAACAAAGGCAACCGGCTTCTACGAAATTGATGAATGAGGAAATTCGAATGTTGTCGCTGTTGAGTGTTAAAATGTGTTCGCACAATGGTTCCGATTGGAGTTTTCTAGGAGCTTCTGGTCTGCTCTACACAGATATTTTGGTTCTATAATTCAAATTCGCAACAGTGTGTCGCTCCTGGTTGGTTCCAAATGACCAATCCCCGACGAAGTCGCCTGAATAAAGGATCGTCTTAAATGCCATGGATCTATTTGGAAATAGGAGTGATTTTGAAAGGCCTTTGGAGCAACCGCGTCCATTTCGTATAGTATTGTGAGACTATAGTATAACTGGATAAAAAGTTATGAAAAGGCTCAATGTGACAATGGTGAGAGGTGACTCTTTCATACAATGATCCGAATATTTGATAAATGCCAAGTATTTACGATTTGAAGTAATCTTTGCTATAAACAATGCATTTAACAGAAACGCATACGAATAAGAAAATTAGATTATAGACCTACATTATCCACATTAATCCTTAGAAGCTTGATTTTACAAATTAAATTTAAAATCTATGTGTTTATTGTAGAAGCCCGATAAAGAGAAAAATAACAAAAAAAAATCACAATGCATATTTTAGTATATTTTAACCGAAGTGTCAAAATTGATACTCACAAAAATAGCAAAATATACTTCAAGCAAAATAGTATCTTGCTAGAAATAATTATACTGTAGTAAAATTAAGATATTCACTTACTTCAAAGATATTTTTACTTTTCGAAAAATGAAATGCGTCAAAGATTTATTCCGCTAAACGCTTTCTAAAAATATGTCACTCCTTCAATACAACGGAGAAACAAAATATTATATTATTTGAAAAATTTTGACAGTCGACGTTTATTTTTATTTTTTTTAATTTTTGTTCAAAGGAACACTATGCAATTGTAATGTACATACAGCCAAATATTAAAAGCAAACCAATTGAAAGTATACAATTCGATTTAAAAGTTCAGTATCAAATTTGAAACTTAGAGTATTTAAAAGTTAAGTCAATATTGGGACGGACTATAGGAATGCATGTTTTAGAAGGTCCCTTATCTACAAAACTAGGGTTTTTTGTTTTGTTTTTTTGAAATTTATTTTATTCAATATAAGGCAGGGAGTGTAATTTTTCAATTGATTTTATCTAATATTATCGATCTTTGGTGACCAGCTGGTTTGCTGGGGTAAATATTAACTAAAATTTTCACTTTAGTATTTCATGTCTTAATAACATTTTCAGAAAAGTGTTTGGGAATTTCAAATTTTGATCATCAGGATTTGCGAACTCGTGCTATTATAGAAGCCTTAAACTGTTCTCTTTATTATACAATCTGTTCAATTTTATATCTGCACTCAAAAAAAATTAAGCTTTAAATTAGGAAAATTAAATTAAAGGAAGTGATCAATTAAAACAAAAACTTTTTTGTTGTTTTCGAAACCAAATATTTTTCTCTAAAAATATGCGTATCGAACACATAAACGATCCCCATTAAAGTTTTAGATGCATTACTAAATTTTTTTTAATCCAATGTCTCAGAAAATTATTTAATCAATTTTTCTCTGATTCATCATAAAAGTCAATTTTTAGTTTTACTTTCAAAAGGATTCTTTCAGAAGAAGCAAATCACTTAAACAATAATGTATTATTTTGTTTCAGTCAATAATAGTATCTTTGGAAAAAATTGTGAAGTCTTTTATAAAATCTTTTGGCCTTAAGGAATCATATTCAGAAAAGTAGTGTTAACTCTCCAACTTTAAAATTTAAAAACAAAAATCGTTTCTACTTTCTACGTCCAAATCTGACCAAGTTATGATATTTTAAATATTACTATTTTAGGACAGTCAAAAATTTCATAATTTTAAGGTAATCAGACTTGGTAAGACATAATCAGACTGATTGGTGTATCTTCTTTGAGACAATTAATGCAGTTGTCCAAAAATCGCGCATTTTAATCAGAAAATAATATGCAAATGTTCATTATTCTCTCAGTTTAAATCGCAGTAGAATTGACCTTTATATATATTTACCATATCAATGCCTCAAGAATATTTTACATAAAATAATTCACGAGAATGTGCATTAGAATATAAAATTTGTATTTCATATATTTCATTTCGTATTAAATATAAAAGTAATTTTTAAGAGAGAATTAAAAATTATAAATGTCTTTAACATAATCTAAATACTTTTATACAAAATTTGCAAGAGTTTTTGCTTTACCAATCAATCAGCCAACCAAGCAACTATGAAAAAGAAAGAAAACTAAGATGGAACACACGGATTTGGAAGAAAATTCTTGAAAAACGAGAAAAAAAATGTTCTGAAATTAGACTATTAGTTCATTACATTTTGAATAAGTTCAAGTACACGACTCAAATAAATCAATTGAAAGCATGGACTTAAATTATCTTGAAAATAAGGCAAAATAATCCTCATGATCCTCTTCCCCTTACGTTTTGATGCCTTTTGAAACCTATAGCTACTGAAAGTTTTAGCGGGTGATACCTATATCCGAAACAAGATTTAGTTGCCTTACCAAACAAATGAGCACTTGCCTACTTTGCTTGTTTGATTCTTAAAGGATGGTATTCTCCTCCAGGAGGACGAATTCTCTAAAATCAAAAAGCTGTGTTGACTCTTATAAGATTGAATGAATGGATAGATTATCTTGAAGAAATTGACTATTGGCCATGTAAACATGAAGATTCTAATGAAGTTACATAACCATATAATAGGTATTATTTAGATTTTGCTAAATTTAATTCTATTTTATGAGATTTTTAGAATTTGATTTTTATGAGATTTTTTTTCTGTTTTGTTAATTCTAATAACAGACAGGACGTTCATCAAATGACAGCAATATTACAATGATATAGAAATTTACAATCGATGTTTATTCGCATCAGACATGAATTTATTAACATTTGTAGCATTTAAAATATGAAGTCGAGCTTGTAACAGAATCTAAATAATCTATGCAACATGAATACATATTACAAATTTTGATGTATTTACAACATAAATTTATAAGCATTGCTTTTCAGTTTAGAATTATATTGTTTGGTGAAGCATTTATATTAAAATACGTAGTCAAATTCATTTATAGTGAATTGTAAATTGTGCGTATTTAAATAACTATTATAATTCTACTGATAAATCAGATACTTATACCAATCATCATATATAAACTTACGGTATCACTTTGATAATATCAGTTATTGAAAGTACATGCAACTAATTCAAAAAAAGTGACCAACTATCCGCATTAAAGAAAAGGCTGATTCATTTTTATTTAACTATTAATGTTTAAAAATCTGTAGTCAGTAATAGTTTAAATAGTTCAAGAGTATACCGAAAACAAATTTTGGGGTTAATAAAAGAGTTCTATGAGATCAAAAGCGCACAAAAAGATGTAGATTCGTTGCACAAATCCCGGAGTACTAATTGTGTGCTTAATATTTAATTCTATTTTTATGTCAATTACTTTAAAATATGATAGAATCATATTGTTACAAATACATAGTAAAACTTCCTTATGCAGTTAGATTCATAACAAAGAAGAAAGATTTACAGGTATTTTAATGGGTACTGAATGGATACCAGATCAGAGACATCTAGCGTTAGCGATGAATTGGTGACAAAAATGAATGTTCTAAAAATACAAGAATTACTAATATACCTTTATTAGGACTCAAGATCTAAAGCCCTTCTAGAAGATTCGATATTCTGTGCAGTATGTTAATTAAATGGAGCCAGAGAGTAGAGTGAATGCTCTCTTTGGGATGTTGATAATGTAGCAAGCTAACTGCACTTTAAGAGTTTTGTGCTGTTGCGATTATTTAATATCGATTTGATATTTTTGGGTTTATGGGTCTTATGGGTTTTGTTCTGAAAGTGTTGCTCTACATATACTTCATCTTTGTTTGTTTCTATGTTTCATCTTCATCGGCTGCTTTTTTTTTTTTTTTTTTTGTAAAATAAAACGTTGTTATCTGTTACTGAGCTTGATGGATTCTCAACGTCTCATCGGACGAATTCAAAAACAGTATTTAGAACTTTTAATTGGACGAAGAAATTCTCAAAGCAGCTTTTATTGTACTCTCAATTTCAACAAACTTCATAACCAAATCTTCTGAATTATAAAAACATCAAACGTGGGAAATTAATCCTTCTTTTGTATACATTTCTGAAAATAATGAATTATTCGAACCCAAATTATTTGCATATTCGCTTAAAATTCATTCAAAATTCTTTTTTAATCTTTATTTAACTGTAAAAGATTGATCACAATAGTCGGTATTATTAAAATAAAATTTCTTGTTAAATTTCCTTAAAGGTTGGTTTCTGTGAAATATAGTGTTGTTGTAAAGTCTGAAAAGCGAAGTGAAAAATTTATTACCGTCCTCATCATCTGATCATTGTTCGAAATTGCAAAAATCATCCTGAAACAACCTTTTAAAATAAAAATGTATCTACTTATCTTTAAAAAAATGCATAGTAGCTAGTAGAAAAAGATTTTTTAAAAATTTCAGAAGACTACAAAAATATGTACCAAATTTTTTTAAGTTTTTCATCCTTTATAAACACTATTAATATTTCCATTTATATAAATATAGACTTTTATCTAAATAAACATTGAAAATTAAGAATTATATTTTCAGAGTTAAAATATATTTCATGTGAATTAGTGTAAAAATAATTCTGTAATCTATTCTTATAGAAGGAAATAGCAATTAAAATTCCATTTTAGCTCATGCCAGAACTTATCTTTCTGCTTTAAATAATGATAAATCATTTTTTAGAAAATAAAAAAAAGATGGTTATTAAATCTGAAATTCCATTGTAATAATTAATTAGACAATCACATTCATAAAAATTATAACATACATGTATAATAGCTTAAATGAAATAAATAGTGAGCGGTGTGAACTTTAGTTTGATTTAATACATATGAATTAATAATATAAACGTATAAATAAAATATATTATTTTCTCTTAACGTCTGAGACTCATGATAAAAATATCTGATATCGAAATGCAGACAGTTTTACTTTGTATTATGACGGCGTATCTTTTTGGTGCTTTAAGATGAATAGTAAAATTCTAAATTAAATTTAACATGAGTTGTGCGATTTCAATCAATATATATGTGATTAATAATTTTCATTGCCGTGTATTAATTAAGTTCTCGAAATTGAGTTAAAGTGCGATTTCTCAATCAAAATCAGATCCGTAATATTATTTATATGCACATTTCTTTTTGATAAACAATCAAAATATTGTGTTTAATTTTTTTATGTTTTATGAAAGTGTGAAAATGTATTAGATTTATGGAAAGGATCTATAAGCATCAATTCTCTTCCTAATACTATTTATTTTTTGATGAAAAGCTTCTATGAGAAGAAATTTGATCGGAACCTAAACTTTATGTGAAGTTTGGAATCTTCTCTCAGAAAGTTTACTGATATTTTTCTCTTATTTATTCCAATCTTTTAAAAACCTTTTAGTATTTTAAAATTAAAAATCCGAATTAAGGAACAGTTTTAAATTATTTCTTACAGAAATCCTTAAATGCATTGTTTCATGAAAATAATTATAAAATGTTGTGATAGCAGTATTTTAAATAGAAATTTAAATTTTATTTGAATGAAAATTAAATGCCATTATTATATTAAAAGATTTAAAATATTATAACTATTTTAAACTACATCGTAATGGATTTTTAACGATTTGCCAACACATTAGCATTAACAATAGAAAATAATTTGCTTACTAATAATCCTATTTTGGCTTTAAAAAGTTTGGATATTTCTAAATGCTAAAGGAACTCATCATATATTTTTTACTCTATGTATTTAATTCGTTCTTATAAAGCAAGCGTGCTAGAAAAGGTTCAATAATGTATAATAAAAAAGTTTTTTCATTAAATCTTTTTTAAACTTATTCTATTAATTTAAAAATATAATAAACATATTTCCAATATCTTTATGAAGTTATGGCTTTTCAAAAAAATAAATGCATTTAAAGCAAAATAGTACTTATCTTTAAAAATAAAATTTTGAACAAGAAAACTATAATCCTTTTAAGTTGGTTTTAAAAAAAAAGTATTTTCCCAATACTATATTTTGCCTTCTGGGGGTAAATAATAACCAAATGCACGAACAAAAGCATATGTTCTTACTTTTTTCAGTTAGATAAACGATTCAAATTATCTCTATAACTACTATTTCAAAGAGCATTGTATTCCATTTTTCATGATTTGAAAAAGTGGCTCATAAGCACAATGGTATTCAACAACCAGATGATGTTCTGAAAAAAAAAATTCCATTTACGAAATGAGATGTACAGTATTCATTCACTGAATTGATTAGTTTTGAAAAAGACACAATTGGAAGCATTTAATGATGGCTTTAATTGAAACCTTTAATGATGGCTTTCTTTACTTGTGATGTGTTTGTTTGAAAGGGTATACGCCCCATATATTGATAATAACTTCACTAGGAAAAAGAGTCTTCTCTTTAAAACCTATAATTTATTCGAATGGTTATTTTAAAGAAAAACAGGAATTATAAACCTTTTAGTAATCGATAGTGATCATTTTCATGCGATTGAAAATGATTGATTTTATCTATATTTCTTGGTGTCAGCTATTTTTGTATCTTCCACATTATAAGAGTCATTATATTTTACTTTTCAAAAATTCTCTGATAATGATAAAGTGCCTGATCTTTAAATACTTTACATGACTGAGAAAGGTAAGACTGAATGTGGATTCACGAGCTGAATACTCAGGAAGTAAGCTTTTTTGCAACTTGAAATTCGGAATGATCTAATTTTTAAATATCAAACCGTTTCAACTGACATATGCCTTGTTTTTTGATTCGAGTAACTCATATTTTATCATTTTAAAACCATGAATACGCATACAGATATGATTCAAAGGGAAAAAATGAGATTAATGTCTTATTTAATATCATTTTAATTTATCAATGATATTTTGTACATTTTTAACATAAATATTGATTGCAGTCTTGAAATAGATCTTACGATTAAATTTTTAATATCCGATTACACTGAAATCTCGCCATATATAATGGCTTAGCGCAGATTAAATCAATTCTTGATGCGATATGGAAATTTGAAGGGTGAAATACCTAGATCCTTTTTGCAGAGTAAATAAATGATGGCTGAGTGAATAGTACCTCCATTCTTTATTCTTTATTATTCTTTAAATATATAAAGAAATTTTATTACATATAAATATTTCCTTTCATAATTCCAATTTTTATTTCAAATCCATTTTGTGATTTTTTTTAAAAATCGCTAAACATTAGATTTTGTAACCAATTGTACGCTTATATAGAAAATGTGTATAAATCTACAATTATCTAAAAAAGAATATGAATATTTGTATATACTTAAAAATAACTTTATTAGAACGAAAAAAAAATCTCATCTATAATGGAACTAAATCTTAATCAAGAAGTTAACTTAATCAAGAAGAAATTTTCAGAAAATGTAGTCATATTTTTCTCACTACTAAACCATATGTGTATTTAAACTAAATTCTTTCAGTTTGTTAATGTTACTTTTAATTGCATATACAAATTCGATATGTTGTTAGAAATATTTTCAATTAAAATGCAAGTGGGAAACTTAAAGATCTTATTTTAGATTTTTTTTTCTCATTTGTTTACTTCCAAACTACTCCCAGTCCTCTTACAGTGATTCGAATCTGTCGACATTTCTATTTCCATAAAAAAAATTTAAAAAAACATGTATTAAGCAGAAAAACATAAAATCAATAACTACTACTTTTAAACGTTATTCATAAATGTCTCAAATCATATCTATGAATGGGAAACTAAAACGTTTTACTTTACACTTATTTTAGTTTATTTCAGTTTAGTTTGGAATATATGACAAAAAAAATTTTAAAATTCTAAAAATATCAATTTAAAGTTGAATAAACTTAAAAAGAAGTGAAATAAAAAACAAGCGTTTTAGAAAAAAAAAGATCCGTATGATTCGTTTTATGAAAGATTAATTGATTGTCTTTATCTTTTTATATAAATACATGCAAGATTTTATAAATGTATGTTCAGAGTAAATTCGAGAATGGGTATTTTTATCTTTATATTTTTCTTTCTTTGTTTTTTCAAACGATACCGAAAGCAATAACTTAAATATAAATGGAATGCTCTGTTATAAATGTTCCAAAAAAAGCTAAAATAACTAAGTATATTTTAATAGGTATTGTAGAATCAGCTAAACTTTGTAACCTTTTTTCTGTTGGGGCTGCCTTTAGATTACAAAAATTGGTTAAGATTTGTAGTATAGTTGATTTAAGTTTATTCTTCTTAAATTATTTAGTTAAGTCTTGGAAAAGGAGATATTGATATAACCTTTTCTTCGGAAAAAGTATCAAACGATTGTGTTAACTGAAGATTTTAATAAAAATAACAACTCCTTTCTGCTTGAGAACTCTTATTTGTTAATATAAAATGTAAATTAAGATCAACTATAAACATATAGAGTAATAATTTCGCAACATGAAACTCTAAGTTTTATTATGAAATAAATATCAATAATTTTAAATAATCATAATATTATATATTTAATATCACTATCATACATTTAAACAAAATATTGCATGAAATTACATCAATATTTTTAAATAATTTTGCAATGGAATAATAGATAAATTTATTAACAGCATTATAAATTTATTCATATTTCAGATAATATTTATTTTTTGAATTCTACAGTCAATATATTTCACAATTCTATATACAAACAAAATCACAGAAGAGAAAATACTTTCAAAGATGGATTTCAAATTTTAATAAATATTGAACCTTTACTGTGCAGTGAGTGATTCATATTATTTTTTATCTCATTAAATTGAATTTAAATAATATCATTATTAAAAAATTCAATAATTCACTTAATATATATATATATATATTTTATTTTGAAACAGGACATTTTATATAACGATTCTAGGAATTTTGGAATTGTTGCGTATAGATATATTGGGTGAAAAAATTCTTTAATTTCCTATTTGAAATTTCATATTATTGGCAAAATTATATTATTTGAATAACTTAACTTAATGAGAAATCGAATTTATCTATCTGACAATTTTTATAAGTCCGGCCATGCGCTGAGCCTTATGATAAAGCTAACGATTAGTTTGCCGCATTTAGCAAACAATACAGGTGCTGTAATATGTGCAAAATATCCCTTCTAAGGACAGTTAAAATACAGACTTAAAGTAGAACATGTCATGATTAAGTAGGCAATGCATCTATCAACTGTGCTATTATACTTGAACCTCCACGGAAATCGAAAATTGCATAATGGAAAATTGCATTTTTGATACTGATCCATTAATTTGTAGTATTCCGCTGAGTAGTTCAGTCTAATGAGCAATCCAAATGTTGAAATCTTAATAACGAATACTTGCTAAAGGGTACCAAACAAATGTCTCTTTGGCATATATGGAAAACCCAGAAGTAATTTAAAACAAAATAGTAAAAAATATGTATTAAAAAATTTAATACACTCTAAATTCTATTTAATTATAATATATGAAGCGTTTAAATTGTAAAGTAGAATACCTTCTTAAAATTATAAACCAAAGCAACATAGACTCGCAAAAGATGAATAATTAGAACCTCAAAATAAAGTTCCAAAATTTAAACGATACTTGATTTTATTTGAACAGATTTGAGTATGCAGTCTTTATAAATTAAATTCCTCCGGCAGTGTCACAAAAAAAATTTTGAGGTATCGATACGGCTCCAGAGATACAGAGCTATATAGAATTGCACATTTGCACTAGTTATTCAACTTACTGAGTTCCTAAATTGAAGTATTAGTAACTAAAATATATCTTTTTGTTTTGTACATTGTATAACCAAAAAGAAAATCCAAAATGATTATTGCAAATTCATAATAATCTATAATATACAAAGCCATAATATCCAATAATTTAAATGGGCTGTATCCTCTAGGCATTTCTAATTCAAGGAAGTCTTCTGATCCTAAAAATATACTTAGCTACTTTTATTTTAGACTTTTGAATCGCCAGATTTTATTAATTATAGTAAATATGTTGGAAACAAGAATAGGATTTAAATTTATAACTGGACAAAGATAAGGATTTAAAATGAGATATATAATTATTCTGAAGTTTTTAGGACAATGTAAATTA
>JAPMOR010039548.1:313349-365594 GCA_026543865.1 Argiope aurantia | reverse complement strand
TATTTATATATAGAGAGAGATTGTAAATAAATTCTTTCAAATATTAAATAAAATGCGAAATGTTTATGTATATATTCTATTATGGTAATTTAAATAAAAATTATATTTTTGTGCTTTTGCATTAAATAAATGTAGTGAATAGAAAAAAAAACTACTTTTTCTAGAAATAAAGCATTTCAGATTCATCATGTGTATGATTATGTTCGGTGGAATTTGATTTGAAACTACTGATTTTTGATAATTTTATCAATTAATTTTTGCTTATGTTGCTTTTTAAAGCTCTGTCCGGGCTTTAATTGTATTATGATGCCGTTTAAGCCATTGCAATGAATGAATTATATTAATTAAAATTGCACGTTGTCTTTTGCATTAATATAATATTTCCCTTCTAATTTCTCGTCTAAATTGCAGAAATAATTAATAAAAACTTTTCTCCATAAGTTTCGTCGATAGAAAAAAACTATGCAATTAAATATTTAATGAAATAACGAAAAAAATTGAATTTCTTTGTATAAATGAAATCTTTTGTTGAAAACAAAGAAAAAAAGTATTTTAGTAACTGCAAAAATTCAAGAAAAAAGGGCTTATTAATTAATTGGCAGTTTGAATAATTCTTTAATTTTTAAATTGGATAAAGTTTATTCTCTGCTTTTTCTATGGGTCAACTTCAAGATTCTATTTAATTTTTAAGTAATAAAAACTTAGAAAAAAATTGAACTGCGACGTTTCACTTTTCAAAATTCATCTGTGCCGTGTTTTATCTAGGTTCACCAACACTATTCTTCACATTCATATTTCCTTTATTACTAATAGAAAGTATTTTTGTTTCGCAATAAGATATCAAAGTCATAGTTACAGTTCTAGAGGATTCCAAATTACTTTAACCCAAGATACTTAAATTTGTTACGACAACTTTCAGTCTACGCATGTTAATAATCCATCAAATGATTATTTCAGCAAGTTTAGCATTCATTCTATCACTACAGACAAACCTTGTAACTGTTGCCACACAGACTTCACCGTTCTGATTTCAGCGTGTGTATAACAAGGTTTCCATCACGTTTCACTTGGCTCAGCACTCACGGTGCTTCGGAGCGAAAAATTCATTCCGTCAGTTTCGGAACATCCCAACTTACAAATATCAATTTCTATTTGTCTAATATCACGCTAGAAAAGCACCCGTTGAATAATCTATACTGAATTGATGAACAACTGCCGGTCCCTCGATGGCACGGATATTCATAATCGCCTTCCGCAACTATTCATTCATTAATCGAGTGGATGGAATCGTTGAAAATGGAAGTTGGGGTGGGACCCTTCGTTCTTTTGCAATTTTATATAAAAGAATAAAGACATTGAGTTTCCGATTCTCTAAATTAAACAGAAAGATGATTTTTCAGGTACCGTTTAGGAGGTATCCTAGAGATTCCAAGCTCGGGGATATTCTGTGGCGAAAGAAAGAAAGGTACCGTTTAGGAAATTAAAAGTCATTAGAAGTGTAGCAAAGTGTGAGTGAAACTTTTTTTTTACGCATGACTTACTTTTTTTCGATCGGAAAAAAGAAATACTTTACCAACGTCAAGCGTCTGAAATATTTTCGCAGCCCCAGATGTATCTTCCCACTTAAAAATAAGACGCATAAATTATATATTATTTGATGAAAACTTAACAAAAAAAAGAAGAAGAAAAGAATTCAATTTTCAAGGAATTTTAGTGGAATATCTCTGACCAGATATTTTTCATTATTAATATTAATCATTAATTAGAGTAGAAGTAACGAAATTGTCTGTTTTTAAAAAGTTAAAAGTGATAAGAAAACCCCAAATGGGATGGAACAATTATTTAAGAAATAGCTTGTTAAAATGATGAAAAAAATTTAAGGAACCTTGAATACTCAAGACCTCACTTTTACACAAAAATTTCATCCAGATTTCTTTAGAAACACTTTTAATATAATCTCAAATTATTAGTTTCAAAGTAGAATTCTTCCATGGAGCTATTCCGATGCAATATAATTAAAAGTTCTCCGTCATATTCGTTTGAACTATAATTCTACAGCAATTATTCGACTCTTGTTTTTGGTCATGCTTCATATGCAAAAAAAATGGTTATTGATTATGTATGAAATTATCATTCCAAGCAGAAATCCTTCAGTCATTTTTTTTGTTTCTTCCTTGTTATTTTCTTCTTTTTTCATTCTTCCTTTTCTTCCATTTTCAAATTGCATAAATAATAAATCATATTGATATAAGCAGTATTCTTAAAGAAGTGTTATTATAATTAAATTCCATTGCAATGATATATTTAATCAAAATTTTAAGATTCAAATTCGATGCAAAATTAAAAATAAATTAAGTAAAAAAAATGCTCCTTCATGCAGGCAATTATATAAGCAACAGGAAGATTTTTGTTTTCTAGATAAATACGCAGCCCTCTAATTTTTAAATAAAGCAATGTTTTTGTTAAATTACTATCTTGTTTTTGAAATATAAAGTGATTCAAATAATGAAATTTCTACCGAAAAAGTTATTTTAAATACTGTATAAAGATATTTCTTTACTTGCGGTAGGAAATTTCTAGGAAATAAAAAGATTATTCTTCCTTTGCAATATTTTTCCTTACTTTAACACTATACTTGAGCGGTTGTTAAAAGAAAGTTCGTATATAATATATAAACTTATATGAAAAAACTATTTTTTTGCAATATTCCCAAAATCAAATATACATATTTAACTATGGGAGAAAATCTTATATCTACTCTTTATAAATCCTTTTCTCTTTCTATTTTTCACAGTTCTATTTTATTTTTCTATTTCATGAGTTTTATCGCATTTTAATCAGAATGGGAAATTCAGAAAAATTCTTAAATACGATACATTTATATTTAAGTATTTTCAGATGATAATATAAAATCATGCTTTTTCAAAAGAAAAAAAACGATAGAATGAAAGTGAGAGTGATAATAAATGTAGATATTTTGAAACGCTCCATTTCTTTTCTTAGTAATAAATTAAAATCAATCCTTTTGTGTGACTATGATTCGAGAAATTGGGAAATAATTACGTGGATGTTGTTTCTTTATCTCTTTTTCTTACTATGAAATTTCATTAAATGCAATGTTTTTTTTTCTGCTTCTTGGGGAAATGAATAATGAATATGATATATAATTAGATTATAATCTGATATATTTGAAATCAAATTATCTATTAATTCGAAGTTGAATGAATTCATAAGATGGATAAATATTTAGAGTAAATATAGGCTGATATGTAATAAGAAATTATTTTAGGCTATAAAGGAGCTTGCTTCATATCATTTTGGATATTAACAAAACATACATCTTTCTGGAAAGTTTAGAAAATATTTATTTGTAATGTACATTCTTCATTTCAATACTAAATACTTGACTTTTGTTAATTGACATTTAAAAAATTTATTATAATTTTTTTTCTCTAAATAAAAATTAATCCTTCAAATAAACAATGGTCTAAAAGAAACAAATTTCGCTAGGGATGAATCATTTTATTTGAAATTTAAATGCAGGAAGCGTAGAAATCCACTTGATAGCAATAAATAATTTTTCATCCAAGTAAATAGATGGAGAATTCTACACTATTAGGATGATTTTCAGGTCTATAATTATTCCTTTGTGCGAGAGATGGACAACGAGGATTAAAATGTTTCCAAACACATTCTCGCAGATAAATTTTCTTTGGGAAAAATGAGTGAGCTTTCAATAGTTTAAGTTTTCCATCCCTGGCAGAAAATCCAGCACCAAGTGAAACCAGAATTATACGAGGTGTCCTTTATTAACGAGCCGGGAGCTTCACAAAGCGCTTGGATCCGACACCCAGACAATAAGGCCTGCAACCGATATCCTTCGAGCGTTTCGAAACAGGCCCCGACTATTCACCGTCTATTTACCTGCCCCGGATCCTTTTGAAAAGCCTCGAGACCTGTAATACTTCTAGCTCATAAATATGTAATGGCGTAATTTCGAAGTGTGAAAACTTAACTCCTGCGCGCGACATTTTACAACGGTTAACATTTCAACCCGTTGCCTCTATTAAAGCGCGAAAACTGTTTAATGGCGAAAATGGTGACTCGCTACTATCCGTTAAATTCTTCTCGTGACGTTTGTAGACGACTCAGCCAGTCAAATTATCGCCATCAAATAAACCAGGCTTCCTTACT
Source organism: Argiope aurantia (assembly GCA_026543865.1). Taxonomy (NCBI): domain Eukaryota; kingdom Metazoa; phylum Arthropoda; class Arachnida; order Araneae; family Araneidae; genus Argiope; species Argiope aurantia. The sequence goes on along the minus strand of JAPMOR010039548.1, from coordinate 361,400 downwards.
CTGTGTGTTAATTCTGGTATCTTTAAGTTAATGCCAGTCGCATGGCTCCATGATTGCTTCGATCTCCAGGGTAAAGGCTCTCCAGTAATTTTCAGACTCTGTGTTTGTCGGGTGGTCTCAGGAGACGACCACTGAGGCGCCTAACGCGTCCTCTGGAGGTCAGTGAAGCTGTCTTCTCTCATTGAATTCTTAAATAAATATTAATAGGAAGCAAAATTTAAATGAAGTCGCCGCCTGAAGGCGTCTAGGGAATAGGTCTCGTCAACACAGAATCGTGTAACTAAAGCCCAATGTAAGGTTAAACTTGCCGGCGCAACCTCCTTCCTATTCACGCCTTACGAATTCTTTTGTGTGGGGTAAGTCGAACATACGGAGCCTCTGTGAATCTTTTTACAATTCGACCCTCCCCTTCTTTTTTACCGCTACCTTCTTTTTGCTTCCTAGTTTCCTTAAACTTTATCGCCCGGCGTAAGAATGCATCACTTTGTGAAGATACACGCTTTTTTCTATCCCTTTTTTATCCCATCTCTTTTTTTACCCACCCGTTCTAAGCAAAGGGAGAATAAGTGTGGGATAAAAAAAAAAGTAACCCTCTAAAAATTTCTCACCGTTTTGAAAAGTTTTTTTTTTCGTGGATTTTTCTTATTGCCACGCGCGAGCTACCAGAAAAAAAAGATAGTGGGGGGACGAGGGTACAAAAAGTGTAAATCATATAACGGAGAGTTCTCCCGAGTGTGTGAGTTCTTTTATGTGCCGTGGACTTTTCGCTGTGTTGTTTGCCTCCACATCCGTCCCCGCTAACCTACACCCCGGCCCAAAGAGTGTGTTAAAATCTCCGACAATGATTTTTCTCTCACAGGAGATAGAGAGGGAAAGACATGTGGAATGTCAATTACTTCTACTAAAAGGTTTCCATTACAGCTGAAGACAAGTTTAGTGTTCTTCGGAGCTCAAAAACAAATATTTTCCCTTAATCGGTGTGTGAAGAACCGTGAATATCCTTCTTTCCTGTGTACTTTGGAAGCTTTCGAAGGAGGGTTTTCTAAAGGCGCCAAAAGCATACACCATTGGGCTTTGATTGGGGTGAATGATGGAGACGTTGCTTAAATCTTTTTCTTGCTTCCCAACAATAAATTAAATTCTTTCTGCGACGCTACGGAAGATAGGAAGAAAGGACCAGTGGCGGAGGAGGAGGGAGGCGATGAGGGTGTTTCTTTGAAAGGTCTTTCTCAGGTAAAGAATTTTGACTTCCTTTCAGAGAAAAGGGGAGTGAGTTCGAATGGAATGCTTGAAGCAGTTGCCATAGAACATGGAACGTAGTTATGTATTTATGACAGAGCTTAAAGAAATTCACCTGCTCAAAATGATTTCTATTCAGAACGGATGTTGTTTCTTTGAAGTCAAAACATATGATGTCAATGTGAAATTGCGTGATTAAAATGCTGTTCACAGCTTTTCTTCGTAAAAATTCGGAACACATATTGACACAGAGAGACGGCTTTTTTTCCCTCTTCATCGCTCTCTCTCTCTCTTTCTTGATCTGTCTTCGGAATAGCGAGATTCTGCAGACTTCTGAAAAATATCGGATATTATTTGAAAATCCGAAAGACAACTTTGAGTCAATGCTTTTGCTGGCGTATTTCTTATTTTTATAGAACCTAAGGACTCTCAAAACGGTGAGTTGCAAACATCTTCCCTTGTAAATAAATACTTTGCAAAGATCCAAGGAAAAAGAATGAATTAAAATCGCTAGGAATGCACGATTAAATGCGCCAATATAAATATATGAAATGCATATTTTCCTTACGATAAGAACATGTTACTGCTAAAGAAATGCATAAATCTAAACGTTAAAACATTTTCATTCTTCCTCAATCCTTACACTAAACAACATGTTTGAAAATTTAAATGGAATGCTTCAGAATTTTCAAACAAATAAACTTAATTTAAATTTGCCGTCAACTGTAGCTCATGCCCAACTGTCTGTAAAAGGAGACGCTAATTCCCCCCCCCCCCAAAAAAATAATAATAAAAGTCGGAAATATGATTTTATTATTTTTCTGATATATTCTGATATAATTAGAAATGATTACCAAATATATAAAATTATGATTCGGTTGGAAAACCTAAAAGAATCAGAATAAACATTATGTTTTATACTTGCATAAAATGTAAAATATTCCCACTTAAACGCGATGAATATTCACAGTTGAAAATGGTTATGATATCGTCATCTAATTCCACCATACATTTGACACATACTTTTAACACCAATAAACCGAACCATAAGCCACACCTAATGGTGTAATGTTTATTCTCGGAGGTTTTTATTTTTTTAATCTGTTCAAGGCTCATAAAAATTCTTGAATTTTATCCCAAGATGAAATTTTGCTAACATTTGCTCCAATTGGATTTCATCCTCTTATCTACAAACAGGTATTATAACATTTTGAGTGTCGTAAAAAATAAGGTTCCTCATAGAAGAAGTTTTGATCGGATAGCATTAGTGAATGAAGGGTTTTTGAAAAAGTACCGGTGGAGCTTTAATTGAAGAGATAACGTATCTGACAAATGTTATGGGGCAACAGGTGGATAGCAGCGACGTTGGCGTACGTGAAAGAAAAAAGCCGGAACTACCGAGGAAATTATTCATTTATTATTTCTGTGTCAGAGTAAAAGGCTTTGGTGGAGAACTGATCAGGAGATTAGGAAATAATAAACTCGATAAAATGACAACTTTCTAGTGTAATAAGGGAAATACTAAAAGCATGACAAAGGATTCAATCGCACTTTGAGAAACCTCATCCTAATAAAGCGGCAATTATGTTGCCTATAAATTCATTTAATGATGAAACTGCGTCTCGTTTCCGTCAAATTTTGAAGCCTAGACAAAATCAAATGTTTTAAACAATTTTCTTGTCAAGAAAACATGCATTATAAACAAATTCCATTATTATAAATTTGTTTGATAATTTTTAACACATTATTCTGCTTTACTTAGACTCATAAGAAAAAATAATTTTCACTTAACAAGTGTTTCATATTACAGGTAAGATTTAAAAACAAATTATACTAGTTATGCATAATTTCACTGTGATTGTGATTAGATAACTAAATCAGCAATTTCTTCAAAGAACATTCATAAAAAAATTTCAATGGAGTGTTCACAGTTTCGTAAAACAAAGTAAGAATTACATTTAATATGAATTCATTCTTATATCTGTACTCTTAATACCTGTCATAATAATGATTACAAGATATACAGTTATTAATTTTTTAAGCATAAAATGCATTCAATATTTTATTATTTGATATAGAACGAATAATTCCTATTAACGTTTAAAAATATGTGACATTTACAACAAAATAGGCCCTTTATATATTCTTATTTTATTTTGTATGAAATTTATTAAAGTCGAAAGTTTATAACTTCTAAGAAACTGGAATATAACTATACCATTATTCAAAAATATTCTTTTATGTGGAATTTCTCGAAATTTAATGCAAAGAACATTTTTTTGTAAAAAGCAAAAAAAAAAAAATTCTATAAACTTCTTTTCCTACAGTATCCGCAATTTTGAACTCTTTGTCTTATTTACAGTTTCAGTATTAAATTTTCATGATAAAAACCCCTATAAGATTCCATTTAATTTAATTAGTTTCTTAAGCTAATAATAATTCCTAAATTTTATATGTACATTAAATTCTTTGATGCATATTGGCTTAAGTAATTTTTGTAATTCAAAAATGATGACTAACGGGAAGACATTTAATTGCGTATATCTGCATATCAGAAATTTAAAAATTAAATATATCTGCATGAAAAATTTAAAAAGTTAAACATAACTAAATTTAATTCTTGCTTTATAAACACCAACAGCCGTAGTAGCAGGAATCACAAGAGTTCGTGCAATGAGATGATTTCTAAAAAACACAAGATAGCTTTATGAGAATAAAAGGCATCGGAAGCAATTAACTTTTAAAAACTTTATAACAAGTATTTAAGAAAAATGGTGGTAATAATATGCTAATAATGTAAATATTTGTATTGCTTATTTAGAGTATTTGTATTTTATCATGGCATAATTTTTCCTATTTTCACCACTTAGAGAGGGAAAAAAAGAGGGGTTTTTTTCTGAAACTCTTGATCTTAAATAAATATGTATAAAATTAAAATAAACATTTTTTATAACCATGCAAATATTTTCATATAATTAAATGTTAGACACTTTTTAGTATTGAACAAATTTACTCAATATTTTAAAAAGTAAATGTAATCATTTATTAATATTATTTATGTAAATTAACTAAACATAATGTACATGATATTATACTTTCGCACAGTTGAGAAATTAGGAAAATTCTCAAAATATTTTGTCCCAGGTGTATGAGATATATTTTCTCAACATTCTCACTCTATTAATTTCGCTCCATAATCAAATAGATTTCTTTTTTTTCCTTTAATTCTCGTTGCTATTTTGAATAGAATAAAATATTTATTAATATTTTTAAAATAATTTATAAATATTAATCTCTTTTTCTTCCTCTTCTCTCTTCGATTTTTTCATTGTTACTAATTTTTTCTAAATTTTGTCATCTTATAATTAAAATACGTGTTTTTTTGTTTTGTTTTGTTTTTTGCGAAAATCTAAAATAACATATAATTGCTATTTATAAATTCATAACATTTTTGAGAAATCAAATTAAAAATGACTGTTTATTTTTCCTATAGATCTATATTTAATTTTTCATTAAATATTTTATCTCCAAACAAAGTCATCCATATATCTTTATGAAAAGGAGAAAACTTATTATCTTCATTTTACAAAGCCATTATTTATACTTATGTCTGTTTTAATGTGGGGAAACCACGGAATGTTTTCAGCTGAATAATATTCTTCTGTATTTATCGACTTATCATCATAAAATTCAGAGCAGACTAGATTCAGGTACCCATATTTCGAAAAAAAAAACCGTTGACCGTTGGTCACTGCTTGTGTAAGCTAAATAACGCAAATTTTGAGAGAGAGCATGAGAAAAATTAAGATGTTTTGGGACTTCGAGCCAGTGAATGAAACAGAATTAAATCGAAAGTCATCCAGGAACTCAAATATATTTAGAAAAAAGAAACGGAATTTAGTCTGAGGCCATTCGAGAGTTTATAAAATAAATTTTCAAACAATTTTAATTTTTTTCATTAAATTAATTTGCTTACATAATCATATGTATAATTCAAAGAAAGAAATTGCACACTTTTTCTTTATGCATTTGTATTTCAATTAGATTGATTCGATAAAAGCTCCATTTTATAATTCCACGAAAGCTGTTTAGTAATAGCCCTTTAATTTTCAAACTTGATTAGATGTTTGAGGAAGACAACTGCAAGACTTTTCTAAATTTCTCTTATATAACAAAACGAATGGACGTGTCTTTTTTATACTGTCATGAAATAAAAATATTTCAAAATTGGTTTGATATAAAAATATGAAAAACGTATTTTCACTTTTCCTTTAAAAATCTCCCAAATGGAATTATTTTTCTCAAAGCAATAGAAACATACCTTGTAAAAGTTATTTTACCAATTCGATGTATTTGATGGAAGTTAAATTACGTATTACAAAAATAAATGGAAAGGAAATCAAAACTGTAATTTTATATTTCTGGCAACGCATCCAAATTTCTATCAAGAAGGCGTCTAAAGAAAAATAGAAACTAAAATTTATTTATACCAGTTTTAAATTCACATAAATTTGTATTAATAATATTTTAAAATATAAATCTAGTTTTTAGCAATCCTTTGAAATAAGTAATTTACTTCGCTTGCTTCCTTGAAATTTGCTTTAATCAGATATTTTCTATTGATTTAACTTTTTATAATTGGTCTTAATTTAATCTGCAACAATTTTTTTTTATTTTATCTTTGCGTCATTAGATAAATTGTGACGTAGAAAGTGGAAAAAATATCAGCTGAAACTGAATTAATTAGAATAATTCAATTAATTTACCTTTTTCTATAAAAATTTCCTTTTCTGCCTTCCGCTTATATCTACTGTTTGATGTTGTAATGCACTTTTTGTACTTTTGAAAATACTGTTTAAGAAAAGAGGTCATATTACGATGATAAAATGTGATTAAAAGTGTACTTTTAACTGAATATAAAAAGCTAAACACAAGTTAAAAGTTTTTTTTTTCTTTTTGAAATTTGTTTTAATTTACGGGTTAATTTATGAACTAATTTTTTTTTTTACTTGAAGCGTATTAATATTCCACAGAAAAAAAATTTTACATGATGATTTTATACTATACAATATATATACTTTCAAAATAGACAAGTTTCATTGCGATATTTGGACGATCAATACTTGATTGGAAATTTCAGTTTATGGCACACTCTTTTTAAATCATCAGTTACATAATTCAAATATCTTCTATGCAAGTAAAAATAATTAAAATATCAAGCATTATCTGCCAAAACTCATGTTGGGGGGGGGGGGGCGATATAGCTAGAATTTGTTTCCATCTTACTCCTGGCACATTATTATTTAATTATTAAAATAGATTATTAGTACCTTTATGGTAAGAGTTTTTGAGAAATATACGATATTACAATTCCAACATCAAATGATAAATTTAGTTGAATAATTGATGAAAGTTTATGCTAAACAGTGAGAAAATGGCCTGATGTCATTATATCACGTCTGTAATTGATATCAACTCCATGAATTAAAATCCAAGGATAAATTATGGATCGTGCTTGTTGTCTTTACTCTCTACACTGCATCTTCCTTCAACGTTTTGCTGAAACAGCCATTGACTTATCAAATAGACATCTTTTGTGACACCAAACCACCTTTACAAATGAATCTATGTAAATCGAACCACTTAAATCAAGTGACTATTAGTAAAATATCGCACACGCGTTTCTCCCTAAAATAATTACCATTGTACAAATGCTTTTATTATAAATTAATGTCATCTAAACAAGTGCCTAATATCACTTACAAACCGCTGACATACAACACAATTTTGATTAGGAATTAGCTCCGTTTTGAGGTGCGATCACCTGGCATGATTAGCAGATTCATTGAATTACGTGTCGCCGGAGTTCAATCAACGCTTTTGAAATTGCTTCCATTGAAATGTGATGAAGCTCAGCGGAATTTAGTGTTTGCCACCCATGATTAAGCTATGGATACAGATGCGCGCGGTTTAGTATTCTCGGAAAGCAAACAGCGACGACGAGAGGAAATGCCATCTTTGATTCGAACGGTACAGAGAAGCGTCGTTCTCTCGAGTTCGGGTGATAATTATTCATGCAAATAATTTACAATTGCGAAATTGATAGTTTAACAGGTAACACAGCGAGTTAATTTTCAAACCAGTTGCAGACTTGATGTCCTAATGGATCTCTGATGATATTTATAGTAAACTTATAAAGGCGGCCCCCATCATATAATGGACTGCTAAGTTAAGATGATAATGTTTATAGTCTGGACTCTATAAGTAAATAGCAACAACCTTAATGCAAAAATCGTTCAACGCAAATTTACAAACAGATAGTTAGATCCATAGATACGAAATTTGGCAATTCTTTACTTCATGTGAAGAAAGACTTAATTCGTTATTTCATATTCAAAAACAAAGCATTTTTTTTTTCAAAATTTTTATTAGAATGATTTTAAAATTAATCGAAATGATAACATTTTTACACAGTAACTTGTTACACGTTATTCTACAAAAGATCTTTTTTATAACTTAATTCACAAAATTTATCTTCATACTTTTTTTTGTAATTCTAATAACTCGTTTAAATGTTCTAAATATATTTTACAATAATATTTTTCAGTTTTTTATTACTGAGCGCATACAACCTTAATGCAAAAATCGTTCAAAGCAATCTACAAAACAGATTCTTTACTTCATGAGGAGAAAGACTTAATTCGTTATTTCATATTCAAAAACAAAACTTTTTTTTTTCAAAATTTTCATTAGAATTTCAGTTTAAAATTAATCAAAATGGTAACATTTTTACTCAGTAACTTCATGCATGTTATTCTATAAAAGATCCTTTCTATAATTTTTTCACAAAATTTATCTCCTTACTTTTTTTTATAATTCTAACAATTCCTTTGAATGTTTTAAATATATTTTACAGCAATAATTTTCATTTTTCTTATTATTATGTGCGTATTGCAAGGATGATTAATACTTATTCCCCTCTCTTTGCTTGTGGGAGGGGGGACGCACACTACCGCAGCTGCATAGTTAAGAATAAACATTTGAAGATAATATAAAGTAAAATAAATAAAGTTTAAAGCATTTTAATGATACCATTTAAAATATAAGGCATGAATTTCTTCTAATTTTTACTTGCATTTTTTCTAGATTTTTCTTTTAAATCACATCTTATCTTATTTCTTTTCCATTCAAGATCTCTTTTTGATCTGGAAAATTTTATTCTTGAATCAGAATTGCTTGTTTTAAAAAAATGGGAAGCTGATTAATGATTAAACACTAGTTAAATATACGATAACTTTGATTTGTTTCTAAAAAATATCAAATTTTAAGTGGTTTGAATTAAATAATGCAATATATTGTAGTAAGCTTTATAATTAAAAGTGATTATTCGTATATTTAATATCCTGTAGGGAATATTTTTATTTGCCAACATCAAAAGATTTGAAACTTTGATTCAGAAATTAATTTTGATTTTTGAGGTTGTTTTGTACTTCTTTTATATTGTATTTTATCAAGTTATGCTTTTAATGTTGTTTATAAGTAATTTCATTTTTAAACTACTGTCAAAGTAAGAGCTCTGCATTTCTGTGTAAACTACCTAGCTGATTTATAAACTTGAATAAAGAAATAAACAAAGGGTAAATAGTTAAATAAATTACGTTTCTCAACCTTTCGGTCAGTTGTCGCTTTTAATAAAGTGCAATCTTCCTGTGTGTATTGTCACAACTTATTAGAATGAATACAATGCTATAAAAAGATTTTCTTTCGAAAATTGGCTTGTACAATTTTAAGTTTAAAATGAAAAAGAAGACTATCAGTTTCATATAATGAATTTATATTCTTGCTTCCACTGTAAATGCTATTCCAATTTTTTTAGAATGTCAAAACTTTATCATATGTTTAGATTCCTTTATACTAAAGTAATTCGTTTACTTTTTAAAAGTTTTGGAATATGTTTAATTTTGAGATTATCCTTTTTACTTTCCCCTATATTATTAAGTACAGAGGAAGTATTGTAATTGTCAAAAAATTTGAACTCGCGATTTTAACGAATCGCCACGTTTCAGATCACCTGGGTCCGAAAAATACATTTTTAGCATTATGTCTGTCCTTTTGTCTGTGTGAATACAAAAATAATGTTTTGAGATAAATGGATAAAATTTTATATATGGACTAACGATCATCTTTGTAGATCTCTAACAACTTTTAAACGAAACCATTCACAGGAAGTCTGTTCGTCTGACTGTAGGATTATAAGTGAGCTCGATAATTCCAAAATACAAAGAGCTAAATAGATAAAATTTGGTACATAGGTTTAGCATCTAAAATACAGTTATCAAATTTTAAATCAAATCTGTTCAAGTGTTGATAGTCTGTCGGTCTGTACTTTCGGGTGCATGTAAATGTAGTAATTCATAAATGAAATCATTTAAAGTAACGAAATTTGGGACATAATCGAGTGACAACCACTGTAATTCTGCGTTAAATGTTGTTTTCAATCGTTCAGCAAAAAATCATTCAAAATACATATTTTGCACGATAGATTTAGTAAAAATATTAGATTCAAGACAAAAGTTTGTATTTCGTAACACTTGTTCACTAATGCAAGACATTTGAGATCTTACTCAACATCTATAATTTTATATGAAGAGAGGAAGAAAAGACTTTAATTAAAGAGCAAACGAGAAAGTTTTGGGAAGACCAGTCCCCTTAATTTAAAAAAAAATCATGCGTTTTAATTTCAAGCGAAGATTCTATTGTTTCTTAGAATTCTGGATCTCTTTTTTTGAAAAAATGTTCGGCAAAATATATTCTCTCCCCTAATAATTGGATTAAAGTAAACAAAACTTTTTTCGTTATTTAAAAAGGAGTGAAACATTTAGCCACACCATTTTTATTGCAACTAAAAAAGTCTGTTTGTTTGTTTTTACTTGATTTTACTAGCCGCCTTTAGCGGCCAATTGCTTCAATGAGATAATCGATTTTGAGATTTTTCAATTAAATCTTTTGCGCATAATTTAGTCTCAATGGTTTAATCAGCGAAGCATTTTTAACTTCTATTTTTATAGACATGTTACTCGTAGTATTTTAAAAAATTTACTCACTTTCGTTCATTGAAACACTTTCATTCATTCACCTCTCTATGATATTGTCGTTTCACAAAAAAATTAAATTTCAATTTTAAACGGGAAATGATTAAAACTCAAATACACCTACGTCATCCTTAATGAAGCGTAACAAGTTTATAAAAATATAATTGAAAAGTAGAATTAATCGTTAAAGTTTTATTTATACACCAGAATATAATTCATGATTTATGTTTTTTCCTCATTGGATTATTCAATAACGAATTCTCTTATTCAATAAAAATTCATTGAACTACATCAAGAAAGTAAATCTTATAGCTAAGAGCTATAATACATATTTTATACATACAAAATAATTAAATCCACAGTATTTAAAAATGGGCAAACTTCAGAAATTTTTCATCATTATTTACTTCTAAAATTAAGCCTTAATTGTAATTGCCACAATACCTGAATGATTTCAAAAATTTTGTTCAAAGTAATACCCAAACAGTTCATTATGAAGAAATGAGCTTATTCTATATAACTTAATAATAACAATGGTAGAAAAATTCAATATAAAATGCTTGTAGAACCATGCTTTAATTTCATTTTAGCGATAAAAATATTATTATTAAATAGATGAAAGAACATCGTTAGAAATTAATTAAAGTTAGGTGTAAAATTATTTTGTAACGATTTAATCTTTATCATTAAAAGGGTAATTTTCGAATTTATGATGTGTAAAATTCATTTTTGTGTTATTAGAAGTTATAGGGAAATTATATCAAGATTTTGCTTAATTTAAAATTTCAATTAAAAGATTTTTATTTCAACTGACATGCAGATTTACACCTCCAAAGTAAATCTATGCTAAATTTGATTGCTCTAATAGTTTTTTTGTAAAGTGCAAACATACAAGCGCACATTTTCCATTATTATTTGTAGAGATTCATTTAAACATGTATATAATAATTTTTTTAATGTGGCATATGATGAACTGAAATGTGTTTATGAGAATTCTATAATTACATTTATAAATATATTGATAATTTTAAATTTTAAGAAATTTAATACAAATTAAATGTTTATGACTAAATAATATACATATTCCATAGCTTAGGAATATTTTAATTAAAAGATTTTCAACTTAAAAATAATGTTTGATGCCATTGTTAAAAAATTAAAGATCGTGCTTTCTACAGTATAAACCTCGAAATACTTTGGAATATATTACAAATGTTTCACTGCATTTCTGATGATTGATGGTAATTCTTACTTTCATAGAGCATGCCATAAAATTTCAAAATATAATGAAACGAATATTTTATTGTTAATATAAAACAAAAAATTATATAAGGCATTTTTTTTCTATAAAAACATTTATAAAAAATTTTTTTAAATGTTAAAGGCAAAAAAAAAATCAATCAAAGCTACAAAGTTCAAAGCCACATCTGTTAATACTTAGACAACTTTTATTTTACTCTGATAATGTAATTACAACACCTTAACATACGTTCGACGATTCTGCAGCTATTATAAAAATCATTGTACCCGAAATCGGATTATATTTCTTTTAAATTGCATTTTGTTTCTGAATAGTTTCGGATGAAAAATTACTTTTTACTTCTCTGTAAAGTTTTGAGTGGGCACGGATCTCAGTCACTGTAAAATCCCTGAAGTAATGAATTTAAACCGTCTTAAAGTCATGTATTCTATTTGTACTGTAATATAAAGGACTTAGTTTTCTTGAAAAGTGGAAAGTCTTAATATAGTTGCTCGTATCCTAGTCACATATTTTAAAATATTCATCAACATGTTGATTAGGTCCCAATTACTTGTAAATATTGAGAAAATAAATATGAATTTAGGACTGAAAAAATAATTTAAATTTTCAAAAAGTGTGCTTCTTATTCCATCAATAAAAATGAATTTTTAAAACTGATTATAATAATATTTATTAAATTTATATTTTATATAACTTTAAATTATTAATCTTCAAGAATAACAAGAGGCTTATAAGAGTAAACAGATATCAAAATAAATGATGGAATGAAATTTAAAGAGAAAAAAACACTCATACAAGAAAATCAAAGGAAAAACAAGAAATGCAGTATAAACATTTCTCTCATGGATATAGACATGTCAAGTAGATAGTTAAAAAAATTTGCAAAGTAAAAAAGCAAGATTAAAATAAGTCTGTCATAAATCAAGTATGTAAAAATGCACAATTTCCAAAAAAAGAAACAAAGCCAAAAACATTTAAAATATTTAAAAAAAAATTATATGTAGAAAACAGCAGAAGCGGTTTCCCATTTTCTCACATACTCTCTAATAAAGTTGTTATTTTTTCTTCCCTCATAAATTTGCGAGTCATGGGCAAGGTCATGGACGTCATGAGTGCTCAGATTTTTATTTTCCAAAATTGTGTGCTTCGTAATATAGTACAGAAAATTCGTAATTGTTTATTAATTGCATGGCATTAGTGAACAATAGTAACGAAATATTGATATTTGGCGTAAATCTAACATCTTCACTGAATATATTGTACGATCTTGGAGATTTCGTTGTGCAATTAATCGCTATCATACGGTTAGTACGCAAGTAACAGAAAATCAAATACTGCTTTTAAATGCCTTTTTTTCCAACCGACTGAAACCTCAGCGTAGATCTACAATTGTAGCAACAAAATCACTTCACGAAAATTCTGTATAAATTTAAGTCATCATGTCATTTAATTATCGCATTTATATGCAGGAGAAAGTATAAACTTTTAAACCTTTCATAAATATAATTCAAAATTTGATAAGATTCTACAATTTAGATGCTGGAATTGTGAACCAAAATTCCTTTAGCTAAGTTTATTAGTAGTATTACCTATATATATAATCTTGTTTACATGCTTGCAAAAGTATGGACCGATATATGATCAACCCTTTCACGGATTTGATTCTCAATTTGATACGGAACTACATTATATATTTTGAAGCTACGTACCAAATTTTATTTATCGAGTTCTTTATGTTTTAAAATTACCGCATTGACTTGTACTCGAAAAATCAGATAGATAGACTTCTTCGGGATGGATATTATTCCAAATTTGATAGAAATTTTCAAATTTGGTATAAGGAGATATATCGTATTTTATTCTTCTAACTCAAAATCATTTTGAGTTATTGTACTCACACAGGCAGATATAATTCCGAAATTTTGTTTTTCAAATTCATGGAGGTCTGGAATATGGAAATTCAACAAAATCTTGATTTCATTTTTTTTTTCATTTAAATACTTTATTTCTATACAATTCAAATACGGGAAAGAAGAAAAAAAAAGAGTCAAAAACATAAAATATATAAACAAGCGCCTACAGAATTTGCAGTCCAAGTAATAAAGGAAAAAATATTGTCAATGTATTCGCTAAAAGACGCAAAGATTATTTGCAATTTGAAAGTAAATAATTAACCTAACACAATGTTTTCTGGTATGGGAGCAGATAGAGTAGCTCTAAGCAAACTGAAATCTTAATCATATTTATAAAGTATTTTAAGTATGTAGTAAATGTTAAGAATTTTTTTTTATTCCTTCTATATTTATTGTGCCTTTATTTCCTTTTACCATAGTTTTCTCAACTCACACTTTCACAAATTTTGTTTTGGCCTCCATATTTCTTTATTATGTTAATGTATGTTTTTTTTCAAAAAAATATTTTTTCTTCATGCTTTTAGTCTTAATTTTTTTTATATTCATTATAGCTTAAAAAAAGACGCTAAACACGCAAATTTTACGAAAATTGAAAGTTTTTATACTGACGGTCAGCTTCCTTTACATTTGCATTCATATTTTAAACATTCATATAAAATTTAATCATGAAGAAAATTACCTCCTATTAATATTTTAAATTTTCAAGAATTAATATTTTAATTAGTACATAATTATTATAGCTTACATTCTAGTAAAATATTAAATATTCTAGTCCGCATTTGTAATATTCCTTTTTTAAAAAGGAATTTAATAATCTTTTTTTAAAATACTATAAATTTCAAAGTTTAATTAATTTTTTTTATCAAAAATGTGAATATCAAGACAAAACCACAATTCTGATAAATTCTAATAGAAATGTTCAAAGTAAATTGTAATTTTAATCCCATTTATAATATATTTTAACTTTCATTGAATATTCAAAAACTTATTTCTTGTATTACACTGTGTCTTAATCTCCTAATTACATTATTTGATTTTCTATTAGAAAAATATTATTTTCTAGTTCATTTCTGTATTAATATAATTATGTTAAAAATTTCTTTATTCTTATTATTCTTTGCAAATTTGTCATTGATATAATTTCTTAACTCATGGTTGCAAATACTTTGATATCAAAAAAAATATTCTTTTATAGTAATAAAGATTATTAATTTCTTGAGATTATATTCATTCCTAGATGGCGCCTCCATAAAATTAATTTTTAGCTTAATTAGCGTGTTAATTGACAGTTAAGAATTCTAACTTTATGAAATTATTCTATTCATTGAAAATAAATAATTGCATACATTTTCAGAATTTTAATGCAAAAATTATACGAAAGAAATCTAATAGAGAATGATTTAGTAAGTCATAAATCATTACAAAATTCCGTCATTACTAACATGAAATATGAGAAGTCGAACAAAAGTGTTTAATAAAGAAGGTTACTTCAATGCAATTTTTTCCGGTATTTTTTCTCCCTTGTGGCTCATTTCCCATTCAGCTCATTTCCTTGTTTCTACAAATATTTAATTATCCGTTTTTAATCCATCGTTATTAATTACTCGTTATTCGTTATGGATTATTTAATATATATTTTAATCCATCGTTATGGATAACTATGGATTTTAAACCATCGTATTGAGATACTCTTCATTTTTATATAATGTTATTTGCAATAATTGTCGTTTTTTATTAAGCGGTAGACTCTATATATTCAGCTCAGTTTAATTTTTCTTTTACAGAAACGTACAACAAAAAATTCTCCAAACAAGTACTCACATTTTTTTTAATTATTATTATTATTATTTAGAGCATTTTAGGTATATGGTACGAAGAAGGAAAAGGAAAATCCAAAATTTTCTCTCATGGGGACAATAAATTTAATACTTTCAAGCCTTAGAAAAAATAATCCTATAAAATAAAAGAGGGAAAACAGTTCCAATATGAGTCTAACAAAATTAGTGTTAATTTCGACAGTATCTGCAAATAAAGGATAAGCTGTTAGTCGTAGGTACAGTACCTGCAAATAACTGTTTATCCGTAGATCAGTGCCTATAAATAAATAGTTACTTTAAATAAAGGAAGAAAAATGCATTATCATTTTGTTTATTTATTATTACTTTTTATTTCCATTTTATTTATTTATAATTTTACGCATTGCATGTATGAATTTATTTATTTATAAATAATTTTATTTATTACCTCGTTATCATTTTAGGTACTTAAAGGATCTTGTAAGAATTAAGGAATTTCAAGTATGAATGCATTGTTTTTATTTTATGATTTTGATTATTTTTTCAATATTAATCATAAATTTATGATTTTTATTTATTTTTTATATTAATTTTGTAGTTGATGCATCTCTGCGCATTTTATAAAAATTTCTTCGGGAAAAAAATTTGAATTTTTTGAAGACGAACTAATAAATATTAAAATTTTTGAAAACATAGGAATAAAAAGTTATGTTTTATTTCACTTTTTTAAAAGAACGCAATGCGTTGCATTTATATAGCATCTGCAAAGCAGCTTTCAAATTTTTAAAAAATTTTATTAATACTTTTAATTTTTTATGAGAAAAAAATTTATGGATTATAAATGTAATTTATGGTTTTTTATTCTATGATGCAAAAGGTAAAGTAATTAATAATTAATTATTAAAAGATGAATTCAGTTTTCCCTTCTAAATGCAAGTATACAAAGCAGAAATATTTTTAACAAAAAATATTATTTAAATTACAGTTTTGAATACCTACTGCAAAAAATTCAAGAATTTCTAATTAATCGTTTTTTAAAAATTATTTCCAAGGGAATTCATTTTACTTTCTTTAATTAACTAGAGAAAATTAATTAATTTTTAACAGTATCATTCATATGTAATAAAACTAAAACTCTCCACAGTAAAAACTGCTTTCAAATTAATGAATTATATTCATCGAATTTTTGTTAAATTCATGCAACTAATCGTTATTATCTCATAAAAATTAACTAAGTAAATATTTTTCCTGTTTTTAATTAAGAGAGAGTTGCGAATACATTGCGTATGGAAAAATAAAAATGACATTTCAAATAACATTCATAATAATTTACAAGGATTTTTTGAAACTCAAAAAAAATTTTACATTAAATGTCTTTCAAGAAATTATATTAAAATACTTTACTACGTTAGATTAAATTAGATTGTAATAAATATTTAAATGAATAAATTTTTTTCCTTTTCCCTTTAGGAAAAATTGGAAGCAGCTGATAGTCCAGATAGTAAGCATGGTAAGTTATGATAAACAACTTTGTGTTTTATTTAAAATCTATTTTAGCAAAAAGTTTCTTTAATATTAATAAAAAGTATCTATTGGTCTTATATTAAAAAATCAAGCAACAAGTATTTTAATAAAGATAAAATTTTCCGTCTTATTTTCAAATAAGATATTATTAAAGCTTTAGAATAGCAGGCGAATTGTAAAAATAGTTGTTAAGCCAGATAATATTAAATTTATTTCCTTCTAGTGTTTTTAAACAAATCTGATATATTAATATTCACAATGTTATTAGTATAATATTTTTAAATTTAAAAATACTGCATTAGACCCTGAAGGATTCATTAACTTACCTATTAAATTTTAAATACAAAGCAAGTTTCTTTAAGATTTTTTTTTTAGTTTTGCTACAGATTTGGGAATCTCTAGGATTCCCTATCAGTTAAAGCTTCTTAATTTTTTAACATTTTAAGAAACTGTGGATTGTATCAAATAGATTCACCAAAAATTAATTATTGTCGTTTCAAACAACATTTATTCACAATGCATACAAATTCAGAAAAATAATTCTGACAATGTTTTTAATTTCAAAATTTATATAAATGATGAGGAACTAATATTTTCTAATTATTTACAAATTAGGTAATTTTTTAATTTAAAAAATTATTTTTAAATAAATAAATTTACAAATTACGTAATTAAAAAATACACTTAGTGGATATTAGCATCTTGAAACATTAAAAAAAGAGTTCTGAAGTGTCAAATAGTTCAGTTCAATATAATTTATCATTAGCAAAAATTTAAGTCTTGCCTAGTGAACTCTTTTTTTCGTTTTAATGAACGTCATCAAGTTTGAAAACATTGTACATAAATAGTTGTAAGAAGAAAAGTTCAATTAAAGTAGTTAGTTCGTCAGTCATTAATGTTTTCTTTGCCAAGGAATATATACTTTATGTTCTGATGCATTACTTTACTTCTGGAAGGGTGAATTTTCCATCCATTTATTTTTATTATTATTATTACTATTATCCATGAAAAAGAAAAATTTCAGAAGTTTATCTCCTTTGAAATAGAAAATAGACGAATTGAATAGAAATTTTCTTTGGTATAGAATAAATAGAAAAAAAAAATTTCGAACTACAATTTTTAGTATCCTTAGGAATATTGCATTATTTAAAATAACATATTGTACTTGATCAAGTATTATATAATGCTTTTTCACAGCGTATATATTTATTTTCATTTTCACATTCAAAATCATTTTTCCAAGCTACATCGTTGAAACTTTCTAACAGTTCTTGCAATTATAACAATAGAGTATTGCAATAGCAAGAGTTCTTTCAATAATTAATTAATTATAATTAAATCATGAAGACGACAATGGAAACAACATCCTTTTTTCTCTTTAGATTTTCACTCTGCAACTACGTGAGAAAATTTTATTGATAAAAGCAGCATCTCTTATCACGTGCATGAAAGAACGGATATTCAGTAAAATTGAAGCTGAAAATTTCCATTTTCTATCAGAAATTTGAAATTATTGAAGAAATCTTTTTGACAAATAAGGATCGGTTTTCCGTTATTATGAATTTCTGTCAACGAAAAGCATATTTCCTGAATCCTGGAAAACTGCAGATATAGTCTTAATTCCTCCAAAAGAGAAAGATTTAACAAATATTAAAAGTTATGGATCAGTCAACCTATATGATTGAGGGAGAACTTGGTGCAAAATTTTAAATAAATTCATTGCAAATCGACTTACGAGTTTCCTAAAATATTCTGATATTTAAAATAAAAATCAGCATGGATTTTGAAAGAACTATGATACTATTCATGTATAGAAAGTTATAGATTTCATCATATATGCCAAATTCGAAAAACAAATTATTTGCAAGATCTCCTTAGACATTGAGAACGCTTTTGACTCTATTACATATTCCCGAATTAAACAACTATTAACAAAATGCAAAACATCCAAAATAATTGCTCTATTAATACACAGTTTACTTTCAGACAGATACTCTAAATTATCCGAAGGAATTCACTGAATATACAATATTGGTATACCTCCATATTTCAAGGTTCTTGTGTGGACCTTGCTGTTTGATTATTAATGTTCAACGAGGTACTAAATAGATTCTACCCAGATGAGAGCTGTTTGATTCAAACATAAGCTAACAACATTATGATACTTAAGAAAGTCTCCGCATCATATCATTTCACAAATATCAGCAAAAGATTGCGGTTTTGCTTCAGACTCATTTAAGCTTCAAAATACAACTTGAAATTTTGTCAGAATAAATCTAAATTTTTCGTGTTTAAAAATAAAATGAATATTATACATGGTCCTTGTCATTTATTGAACGGCCACAGAATCTCATACTCACGAAATTTAAAATAATTTGGTATCGCTTTTAATCCTAAAACATAATTTCTTTCCCATTAAAAGAAATTCAGCAGAAAATCTGTAAGATATATTTAGAAGAAGAAAAAACTTAAGTAGGTATTTGGAGCTTTGACAACCTGTGGTCGAAGTTACCACATGTTATCAAAGAAATCCACTTGTTATCGAGAAAATGCTGTTTTAGAAAGAAAAAAATTTTCAAAGGTTTTCACTTCCATAAATAACGGAAACTTATGGCGCAGTTTCAAATGAATCCATACAAATGTTCAGCGTTTGCTTTCCAATAGACATAAAGAGTAAAGAAGAAGTACAAATGGAACTTTAGTAAAGGAAAACAAAAGAAAACAGGTTTCTTATTTTCATTAAGATTTAAAAATTTCTTACAAGATTTTGATTATGAGAAATATATCAAACCATGGTATGTATCGATTATTAAATAGAATATTTTTGAAAATGAGACTTCGTAACTATTTATACAGATAGATTTAAACAAAGTTTTAGAATTGGATGTGCTTTTACTATTTACTGAAATAAACAGACCGTTGAATGCATTATAAATAATAAAATAAAAGACGTTTAAGTTATATCAGATTTCAGATCAGCTCTTATGTCCTTCGATTACCTCTCTGAAGAAAGGAAGTGTATTAACGATACAAAACTAATGATTAAAAGATATCAATATAAAATTGAATTCTAGGTAAAAATGCGTACAGGACTTTGCTGGAAATGAAAAGGTTGACAGTTTAGCAAAAATTGCTACAAAAAAGAATTAAATTAGCATTGATTTTAAAAAGTCCTGTATTTAAATTAAAATTGAAGTGGAGAAGAAAATGATAAATTCTTAGCAAAATAAATGGCAACAATCCACGATAGGTAGATGAAAGAAAAATTAATATGCAAAAAGAATTTAAGGAAATTTATACTTTAATCAAATACTCTCTGGCCATGGAGTTTTTAAGGCTCATCAAGCAAGATTTTTTGGCAAAGATTATAAATGTTTATGTGGGAAAGCATTATATACGACTCCACATAAAGATTGCGAGCTCTGGAATAGTCAATGTGAACAGTAGCATTCTGGTTGGATAGAAATAGAATTGAAAACCTTGTTGAAATTCCAATTTGTAAAGAACTTGTCATCCTGATTCTTAAAAAACTGTCAACTAAAGAACAGAGCGAGGATTAATCATTAATAACTTTAGATATCATTATATTTTTCTCACATTCTGTGCTGTTTTATGTTGGCATTTTTGCTTACTATGGAGGAGCAGGTGTCGTCGAACTCACCACTTCCATGAATTTGTAAATTAAAAATTCTGAGATTAAAAAATAGTTAAATAAATCAAAGTATCAAATGATTATTAAGACGGAAAGTTTGATTTCACTTCTTTAACAAGTCTAATATATACTGGTATCCATTAATTAAGTGGAAAAGTAAAATACTGATTTGCAATTGCCGAATTACTAATTACCCTTTTCCAAGTGCTACAAAAGTAATGCTTGAGTAATCATAGAAAATTGTTATTATTACCAAGGCTAGGAAATACATTTTGCTAATTAGTTCGTGAATATCCAAATATTTCAAACGAAATGTTATCAGTCATCTAAATACCAAAAGTCAAGATAAAAATTGAAGTGAAGAAGATTCCTTTGATTTGTTTATAATCCTGCTTTAACTAAAGATACGAATAAAAGAGCTTAAACGTTTACATTTTACACGTGAAAATGTTGCGAGTAAATTAGAAAGAGGATTCGAACAGATAGACACATTTCATTGGTCATTTATCTAACGGCCTCAGAATTTCATACTCAAGACATAAAATATTTAGGTATGGCTTTTGATCCTAACACATCATTTCTTTCGCATTATATTTCTCTTTATACACTTATTTTTTTTTTTTCATCAAATAGATGATGTAGGATATTTCCCAAAAGCATTGCTGCATGGTTCAGAAAAATATTTCAAGGAAGTGGAGTAGTAACTAGATGTTAGCAATTACTAATAGTTTTGACGGGCAAGACAAATTTCTGTTAATGAGGATCGTTATGCAGAAGATGCAGCTAAAATAACCCTCACATAATTGTTACCCAAATGGCATATCTGATACAAACAAGCACGTGCACCTGAATATATTACTCCAAGCAAGGACTAGAAAATTAAATCATATTGGTTTGTGTTCCCATATACCAGGTAGATGTGTTTCATTGAATATTTTCGATAAAAACTGATCATAAATGCTATCATTAACACGTCAGATGGACTCATCAGCAGTTTTTCTTACACTCTTCTCTTATACAATTATCTTCACCAGGTTTATTGTCTCTTTTCTACGTCTGTTTTTGCTATTTCCACCGAATAAACGTCACCTGCGACCCTATGTTTTATTATAAATTTTCATCGCCTTAAGGCTTACTATCTCCGCTCTGAATTTTTCTTTCGAATATGACAACACCCTCTGCAAACACCGGTAATGATGTTGCAGCGATGTTTCCTGGTGCACATTTTAGTTTTTCTTGAATATCTTAAAACCTCCTCAGTTTTCATACTACCTACTTATATCAAATCAAAGAATATGGAATTCCTTACATTTTCAAGCTTTTATTTTTCTTCAAGTTGTAATATTTTTGCAGATAGGTTTATAAACTACTTTTTCGTTTTCAGTAATGTACGGCCCAATATATCTTCAAATCGGCCTGTTACCAACATGGAAAAAAAATCTTTTAAGAATATGCTTCCACTTAAAAGAAAATTCACAGTTCAAACATCATTTTTTATTTTTTTTTATTAATTTTTTTACAGTTTCCAACAATTTTCTGACTTCCTATATTTTTGCGATATATAAAACAGAATCAAATAAGCTGCTACCAAATAAGTTTTCACCGAGATTTTTTTTTTTAAAATTTGTCCCAGTCGTAAATTAATTTTGAGATCTTATCTACATAACATACTTGTAATAATTAGAAATATTTTCTTCAATAGTTTCAATACAATGGATTTATTTTTATTTTACTACACATATAATAAATTTTAAAACAAGGTTGAACATTAAATTGTGATAATAAAACCATTCCCTCAAAAATAAATATTTCTGCGAATGTGTGGATGTGTTTTAAAAACTAGATTGAAAATTATTAATTACATGGTATGAATCAACTTACTTATTACAACTTTTTTTTCATTTTTCATTTAATTTCAAGGAATGGCTTGCATGTGTTTTTCAAAATTAACTAAAACGCTCAGCCCTGGTATTTATAATATTTCGAAAATCCAAATAAAAAGAATGTCACTCTCGGAAGGGTTTAAACACGTCACCGGAGTGATGCCCTCTTCTCGAAAGGGTGAACGGGAAGTGGGCAAAGGACATTTCAATCGGCAGTTTGCGTTCCAGAATTGCGGATTTGGAGGCAACTGGGCGGATTAGCGTTTACTAATCACCGAAGAAACCCGCTCGCCCTCTCTCCTTCACCTACTCCCCTTTGCTTAAGACCGTATTCTGGGGCAAAAGGATAGGGATCATACTCAAATTTTGCTTTTGCTTCGTTTTAAGTTTCGCTAAATAGAAAGGCCCAATTATTGTTCTTATTTCCCAAAAAAGGATGAATTAATTAGATTTTATGGACCAAAATATAGATTTAGCTGAAATAACCTGCGCCAAATAAAGTTATTTCAGATAGGGTGAAAACGACTTATAAGCAGTGGCGTAGCGAAGCATGTGAAAGGGAGTGTATTAGTCCTGGACACCAATATTAAAAGACGCCAACGCGTTTTTGTATTTATTTTAAATTTTTCAAATGATAATGAGAGGGCAAAAAATAAATAATGTGCCCCGAATATCAATTATTATGCTATCCCAATATTTTGGAAAGTGCTGAAATAAAAAAAAAATTAGTAGTTTAAAATTTATTAATTATTTAGCGTTAAAAATTATTTAGCGCTGGGTGAACCGAACAGATGGTAGAAACATAAATGCGACAGTTATAAATATTAGGAAGTTATAATATTTTCAAAAGTTCTATTTAAAAAAAATTCAGTGCATCTTTAGACTGTAAAGAATTGATGACGATGTGGATTCTTATAATATAAGTCTATAAGAACTAGAATATTGACAAATTATGTAAAAAAAAAAATAGGTTCTAACAAAATTAAATGCTTTTAGCATATATCGAACATGGCATATCCATAATTTAAATTCAATTTTGCTCCGATTTCCGATGGCCAAACTTCACCAACATTCAATGATAAATCTGACAGGGCAGTCTTAGTTTTCAGTTTGGATTAGAAATGTATTTTGTCTTATTAAAAACTATCGAAAAAAAGTTCATTGTATATTTTCTCTCTTAAACTGATTAGAAAAAAATACATTAGAAGAATTTGAGGACTGTAAACTGTTCTGAATAAATATAATAATTTAAACAAAATAAATTTAAAAATTCTACTTTTAAAAAATTTGAAATGCGAAGCAAATTTAATCGAACTTTTTTTCAAATTAATTACAAGAATACAGATTCTTAAAATGTTAAAATGTAAATATAACTAAATGATAACAGCCCTATTTCAAAAAATACATAACTTTTTTTGCATTAAATTTTTAATTTTTTATACAACTAAAGGTTTGAGAATCTGTCATCCTGTTTATCAATTCATATCTATTTTTTTCCCTTTAAATCCAGCAGTCAAATAGTGAATTGACTTGTAGATTAAAATCAGTGATGTTTTTACAGTTTTATTCTAATATCATGAATTATCCAAATATAAAATTTTTCACTGCGAAATTTCTAAGCTCATAATTTTTCATTTCAGAATAATTAAAGAATCGAAAAGAAAACTTTCTTTCAATTCATTTTTTCAAAAAGATTTAATTCAGTTATCAAGGAAATCTCGCTGTCAAATATAAAAAAGCATTATAATTTCTTTGATATTTTTTTCTAATCTATTATAAATATTTTGTAATTCCGTAACGTTTTTCATTTCTTGGTATTCGGCAAGAGATGGATTTTCTCTCAAAATGAATGTTTATTTTCTTAGCACTTTCAAAGTTCATTTTTTGCATTTAGTTATTAACCTTTGGTCCCATATTAAAATCCTGATGTTAAGCCTACTCCATGAATTTTAACAAGAAACAGCATACAGAATAGGTGGTCAACATATTTGTACAATATAGCATATTCATACGATGCTGTTTTTGTCGATTTTTAACATCTCAAATAATTTCTCTACCTTAACAAAGAATCAAATCCACGATATTGAATATATGAGGCATCTATAACCACAATATTAGCCAAGCCTCCAATTGAAATAAATCAGTAATTATTGTAAATACCCTTTAAATTAAATATTCCTTCACATAAAGTTTAGAAATTAAGATTTAAATATTCTAAAAACTTTGCACTGGACGAATGAAAAACTACCATTCCTGAATAGACATCTTCCCTAATGGATTCGTTTGTGGACAGTCCCCTGTTTGAGAAAGGGGGAGGTCGGAGTATTAGACATCGTTGTCCAAATACTTGTCTGAATGGGAAAATCCGGGCATTGTGCTAACAGAGCGATAAGTAATTCTAGTGTCCGACGCACTTCTAAATCACAACTCCGCATTTACATCAAAACGACCCCGCTTCCGAGAGCTTTTCTTTCCGCCAATCAGAGAGCCAACTTGGCGACATATATCTCCCAAACTGAGTTTCAAAATGAGTTTTTTCTTCACTGACAAAAATTGGCTGAATTTCTTAAAATAATCATAAACTTAGCAGAAGGCATCTAAGAAATTAGAATTAAAATAATTTTTCAAGAATACTTATTATAGTTATCGTCGTCTATAATTTTTTGAATCTGAAAACTTAAGTATTATTTATAAAACATGCAATTATTATTAAATAAATTTTTTCTCAGATAAGTATGAATAAAAATATGCTTGCCTGAGAGCTATGATAATGTATTTCTCAGTAATAATAATTCGCGATTCCTCGGGAACAATAATTCATGATTCTTCGCAAATAAGAATTCATTATTCTTTGTGTAAAAATGTATTTTATTTTAAACAATTCGGCCAAAAATCAAAACTTTTTTTATAATTTCGAAAGTTTTTTTTTATTTATTTAATACTAGCCGCCTTTGACGACCAGCCGGTTCGCCAGTATTACCGCTCGCTACAATTTTCAATTAAATATTTTAAGTAACTGGTCTCTTAAAGGATTCTCAAACAAAACATTTTAATCTTCAAATTTTGATAGTCATACCAAATTTATACTGTTTAGATCGTTTCGTTCAATTTACTATATATATTTTGCTAATTTGTTGTCATTTCCGGCAAAACTTCAACTTTAATTTAAAATGTAAATGATGAAATTGCAATTAATATTATTTTTTAATAAAACCAAGCGTTTTATTTTATTTATCATCTTTATTGTTATTTATTAATTATTATTAGTATTGAATATGGGTATTGCAAACAGAATGGCTCGGTATTTAAGTCTTATGTTAACTACAAAATACTTTTCATAATTTATGTAATATCTCAAACAATAATTCAACAAAAATTTCTGATATTCAGCATAAAATTCAGTTTTTAGTTTTGCTTTCAAAAGGTTTGTAATGAAATCAATAATAATATTTTGTTCCTGCCTATAAATATATTTCAAAAATTATGAAGTCTAAATTTAATGCAGTAAGGTATCATATTCTGAGAAATATTCTGGACACACCAAATTTTAAATAAATGAATGCATGTTTCTATTTTCCACGATCAACTAAGACTTATTTATGAAGTTTCAAATGTTAAAAATTTAGAAAAACTCAATATTTTCATAATCTTAGGCCAATTAATCATGAGAAACCTGCGCGCTGATTGGCGTATTTTCTTTGAAGCGATCGATGGAAAATCTAAAATTATCCTTTTTTTATTGAATAGTGATATTCAAATTTTCAGAAATCAGTCAGTTTAAGTGATTGGAAATTAACTCTTAAAAGTCAGTGATTTAGTTGATTGGAAATTAACTCTATGACCACCATAAAATCTGTGCTTTCTCTTGTGGTGTATGCATTCTCCTTAATATCCGCTCGAATAAAACATCACATACAAAAGTACTACATAGAACAAACACATCAAAAGTAAACATAACATTTCAATAGTTGCCAAAAACAAAAGAGAGAAAAATGCAATTAATAAGCAGACGATATTTAGAAAAGTACAGATATTTAGACTGGAAAATGAAATTATCTGAAATTACCCACACGCGCAGACGATATTTACAAAAGTAAAAATATTCAAACCTGAAAAGGAAAATATATGAGTTATTCCATCAATAAATGCCATAAGTTTGTTTATGTCTTCATAGATCATAAAATAATTTTTTGGAATTTATTTTTTAGAAAAAATAATATTTCATATTCGTTTCATTTCCTACAGACACGTGTCGAAAATTATATTTTTGTAGATTTCATTTCCAAAAAGATTTAATTTATTTTTAATTGGGGCTTTA
This sequence comes from Argiope aurantia, assembly GCA_026543865.1. Taxonomy (NCBI): domain Eukaryota; kingdom Metazoa; phylum Arthropoda; class Arachnida; order Araneae; family Araneidae; genus Argiope; species Argiope aurantia. Next base: position 334,722 of record JAPMOR010039548.1, on the reverse strand, counting down.
ATCAATGTGATGGCAACAGTTTGAAAAAAGCTAATTTCTTCCCATGAATGCGAAACGTGCTTAATCTTAATTTTTATTTTTTACGAAAAAAATTATTGAAAAACATAGTTAAAATATTTATTTAAAAATTCATTAAAACTAGAAATTTAATTTTAAGGTTTAAACATTGGTATCATTTAAAAGATAAATTTTTGATCTTTAACTTCATGTAAAAATCTTTTTTGTGCAGTAATATTTTCGGAAGTTATAGCAGAAACACGTCAAAATTCAACACGTTTAAATTAATTTTTAAATAAATAAAATTCTAGTTAAAAATTCGAAAAAATAACCCCCAGGTGCACATTCCCGGCCTCCAAGGTATACACGTGCCAAATGTGGTAGCTGTAGGTTGAATGGTCTGGCCTGTAGAGCGCCAACACACACACACACACACACATTGAGCTTTATTATAAGTATAGATATAGATTTCATTTCTTTTGTAGTGATTTCAATTCATTTTCATTTTTTAAAAAAATTAGGAACTGTCTTTCCGATTAGCAGATGATTCGGTGTTCAACAATTTTATTACAATATTGCACAGCATTGTATTGGAAGAATACAGGTTCAAAATTAAATTCCACCCATATGTTGCTTTATATGTTGAAAGATATTCTTTTATTCGATTGTTTGGACTATGGCAACTATTTGAAATTTATGATTCTAAAATAATCGTCATGTAGTTACAAAAAAGGGATATTAATATATGAAATCTTTTTCTTTTCTAGAAACTGAAAATAAAAATTTGAATAGCAGTTAAATTAAGCCAACCTCCTTACCAAAATTTGGAATATTTGAAATTTAATTTGTAATTCGATGAAAAGAGGAGAATAAAATATCTCGATTTTAGAGGACTTAATTGTGGTATATGGGTAAATTTTTAAAAAAATTAAAGTTTTTACAGTCAAAAAAACTTTTTTTGAAATTGGAAAGGATTTAATGGAATTATTTTTGCTTAATATCCTTCATTCTTTGACAATTGAACTGAAATAATTTCTTTCGAATCGTTCTCGAATAAAAATATTTATGCTTATCATGTTTTTTTATATTCTAAATAGAATAAATCTGAAACACTTTGAACCGCCAGATAATTATATCTTCACTGTAAACTATTTATAAATGCTGAAGCAAAAACGTAAAGCTTTTATAAACTGCATTCGAAATTCAAAAAGTGTTTTTTAAATAATTTGTTTTATAATTAATATTAATCGTTAAAATATTTTAGGCGATAAAGAATCTTATGCATTTTTATTTCAAGGAAGAAAATAGGGTTCTAGGATATTTAATTTAATAATAAAAAAAATTAGGATTTGAAATAAAAAAAAACGCACAAGAATACTATGTTTCCTAAACATTAATTTGTATTTTTTTTATTATTATTATTTCTTGCGGAAATTTTACTATACAAAAAGAAGGCTGCATGATTTGAATCCCAATAACATCATAATATAACAATTACAAGAGTTATACAGTAATAAAAAAAATGTTCATTATTACCTTTTTTAATTCCTCTCTGAAATATACGTAAATGATTCATCAATGTTACTTTCAATATATTTTATATGATTTTATTAATATTTCTTTGCCTTCCTTCTTTTTGATTTTTACAAGAAAATTCAACAATACTATAATTTTTTTAAGATGTATTCGATAGCGAATTAATAATAAAAATCTTCACTCCGAAATGTGTCGGAGTGCAGACAAGATTATATAAACCGTGTCCAATTCGAAATTTACACCTTTAAGCGATTATACTTAATTAAAGTTTAAAAATCATCCTCAGTATGATCTAAAATCAAGTAATTTTCATTGTTTAAGCATGGAACTCATACATTTTTCATAAAAATATTTTTATAACACTCTCTATGCACAACGAGTTTCTGAACTTGAGATGGCGCTGGATTTGGCGCGATTCGCGTTCCGTGGCAACCTAATATCTTGTGTAGATTTGTAAAGGGATTATCGGGTATTGGAGGCCTGCAACCTGCTCCCCCATTCCCGAAGCCGCTCAAAATTCCGGGGATTACACAGAAAATGACTTTAAACCCTCACCGCAAACAGTTTGTCCGACCGCAGGAGGAAAGGGATCATCATATCGTTAGATAAGTTCACATGCCTCGCTTCTTTGGGTCCATCGCATTATCTCGATTAACGAGCTGCTGAAATTTAAAAAAGAAATCTTTATGCATTATTCGTCAAGGAACTCGTTGGTTTCCTCGCTTATTTAAAACCAAATTCATAAAAAAAAGAAAGAAAATTCTCTCGGGTTCTTTTTTAATTTATTTGTGCTCAACTTTACTTGATGAAGTTTTCTGAGGAATAAAAACATTTATGGAGATAAGAGTAACTTTTCATAATTTTCTGAAGTAAAAGTAGAAGTAAAAGTAGATATTTCGCAAGATGAACAAAAATGGATAAAAATTGTTATGCTTTGTAAGGAACAAAATCTCTCTCTTTCTCTTTCCCTTGATAAATAAAAAGAAAGGATGGAAATTTCAGACGATAATTTTAACTATCACCATTATGCAAAATTTCTTTTGTTATTTCTCTTCTTCTTCAGATGCCGTTATTGCCCAAAACACTTTAATGTGCTGGATATTTCGATTTTATTATACAGTAAATTATCGTTATAAAACCAATGATTTCATTACGAATATTGAGAAATTTGTATATGTGAAATATTCATTTCTAATTATCTTTTATTCCTAAGATAGACCTAAAGTCCGTGCAGGTGAAAGTTGAGACATGGTTTCTAATTTTGAATATAATAACGCGGACGAAATTTGAATGGAAAAAATATTTTCGAAACTTAAAAATTTCGTCATTATTGGAGCATTTAAATGGATGACAAATTTACTTTTCAGATTTACCCAAAGACATTAAATATGTATTTTCTTTGGAATTCGGATTCAAATGTGTGATGATTTTACAAAACAAACCAGCTTTTACCAAGACAAAATGGGCCTATTATGTATAAAAAAATAAGTTGCGTGCATTTAGACAGAAAATAAGAGCAAAAATAATAAAATATTAATCAACACCGAAAAGTATTCTAGGAAATAAAAATATCTCTCTTTGATTATCAAAAATAGATATACATTTATTTTCGTATTTTTACAGATATAACTAATCATTTGAATTACAGTGATTTAATTGATTGCCTTCCGAAAGTTAATAAAATGTTTTGCAAGAGTAAGGCCTCGATCATCTTGCATGGCATTGGTGAACGATAGTTAGAAAATAACAATCTTTGCTGGAATCTATCATTTTTACTGAATCTATAGTTAGAATATATGTTTTAGACATTTTGTGAGCAATTGATGCCAACATTTGCCTTGAAACTAAATTGTAGTCTCAAAATAACATACTGAATTGTATTGATGTAAGTTACGTTTATGATTTATTGCGTTTACATGCACGCGAAAGTATAGACTGAAAGATGATCACCCATTAAATGGATTTTGTATAAAATCTGATAAGTATATATTTATTCTAAATTCTAAACCTGTGTTCCAAATTTCATCTACTTAGCTCTTTCCGTTTTTGTAATTATCGAGTTTACTTATATTCGAACAGAAAGATAGACAGTCCTAAGATGGCTTTCATTCAAAATTTGACAGAAATCGATAAACTTAGTTGTAATTCCATATACTTAATTTCGGCCATTTAGCTCAAACCATTTTTGAGTTATCATGTGTTTTTCTAACTCATTGTTAGACAGGGCTGAACTTTGGAGATTCGTAAAAATTTGGAGTTTGAATTTTTTTGACGATTATAATATTGTTGTTTATGCAAGTATATATTATATATATACTTCTTCTATATATACAAAAAAAGTGAAAAGGATACTTTTATGGCAATCATTGCAGTTACTCTTGCCCTATATTATTCTCCTTTGAAATATGTCTTTCAGAACCGATTTCTCAGAACTTTAATAAAAAAAATTATATGTAAATGCTGCAGTTATTTCTTGGTAAAACGAACTTTTAATAAATTTGTTAGCAGGAACTTAAATTTTTTAATTATTGATAACACGTCGGTCTTCACGATATTGCTATTTACAATCAAAGTAAATTTAATATTTTTGTTTTGAATTTACTCAAGTGTGTGTGTGTGTGTGTGTGTGTGTGTGTGTGTGCGTCGTCTCCAAATCTGATAATATGTCAACTTCTTAACTCAAATATTTCAACTGAGGGAACTTTAGATCAGAAGGAGCTAAAACCAACAGAAAAAAGCTATTTTTAGATGCAAATAACGTCAATATTATGATGTAAAAAGAAATTTTTTTCAAAAAACATCTTTTTTACCATCTTAAAATATTATTCATATCTTATCATTTGAACTAAGTTAATATTTTTACATATCATGAAATGCGCATTTATCTCAGATGATTTGTCTCAATGATGAAATCCAGACATCGTTTAATCATGTTGTCATACTTTTTCTTCGGGTATAGAACAACCAATCTTACACTTTATAGTCTCATTAGCTCAATGATCTTGAATATTTCCTTTCATAGAAATTGCTAATAATTCTTTAAAAAAGTATTATTGCATTTACGACATACGTCCATTGTAAAAGTGATGGAAGATAAATTCTCGAAAATTGTGTTAATTTTTCATATTTACTCTTGAAAAATCACGATATTGAATTTCAGTGACCCATCCTTTTGTTTTAAAACGATTTTTCTTTTTTCCATTTTATTTTCATATGTATGAATTATTAATTATTTCATGTCATTGTATCATTTTGACATTGATGCAAATAATATCATTTTTATTCATTGAAAATTTTGCAATAAATTTTTCATTTCAATTTCAATAAACAACTTTAGATCGAACCAATCTTTTAATCAAATTCAAACATTTTTGTATTCAAAAACTATTTTGTATTGACCAATCCTTTTACAAAATTGAACTATTGAACACAGCCATGCAATCACGTCAGAACGCCCAGAGAAAATACTTTAAGACAATTAGCATTTAAAACAATTAGCATTTCAAAAGCTTTATAATTTCTAGGTGATGCATGTATTTCCTCGGATACAAAGAAAATAATGATTCCCTTTCATTTTACTTAAATATTTTAACTGGAGAAACATGGAAAAATTAAAGGACAAAGTTTTTCAGAATATTGATAAAAAATGAACAAAGGAAGAATGAAATTTAAAAAAATAATATATCTTTGATAATCTATATAGTTGCTACATGAATATAAAAGTCTTTAATTAGTAAAAACGAATTTATATGTTATATAATTTTAGATTTTTATTTCTGTGAATCTGATATATGAAAGTACAATCATTTTGAATTCATAGGAGAGCTAACAAAAATGGTAGGAAAAACGTACCTTTTATTCGAAATATAATAATACAATAATGTTATCATATAAAATTGTAATATAAATAAAATTGTCTAATCCGTTAATTTCACCTAAATAAGGGGTGAGATGGAAGACGGTTTGGTTGGTTTGGTTTTGGTTATATTAACGTCCCGTTTGAAGCAACACTAGGGCTATTTTGGGACGGCCCTCGTCATTTTGAACCACGGTCAGATGACGAGGACGACACCTGAGCTGGCACCCCCCTCTCCACACCACACCACACCAGCGGGAGGACGTTTGGTCAGGACGGATTTAACGTGCAACTGACCCCCTTACACGACGGTTCTTCGGTGGAATCGGGTCTCGAACCTGAAACCCTCCGGTTCCGAAGCCGAGACCTTACCACCAGGCCACCGCGGCCCATGGAAGACGGATAAGATGGATGAAAAAGAAGACATTTTATTTAGCAATACAGTAAAACCTCGATTATCAACGAATTCGGCGGCTTTTCAAACACGAATGGTCATCAAAATCGAAGTAGCCATATGAACAATAAGCACACAAGTTTTAAATTAAAATAAAATAATAGGATTTTGAAAAAGCGAAAAAAAATTGAAAAAAAAATATATCTAACAAAATGAAAATCAATACGTAGCAAGAACTCCAGAAATAAGCTCATATTACTCACTGCGTTTCAGAATAAAGTGGGTCTCAAGTGATAGTCTAAGACTGCTGAAACGAACAATAGAAAGCGTGAATTATTTTATCGAAAGTGCTTTTTTTATAATATTATTTCATCATCTTTTCTAAATTAATTTTACGAAACTAAAAAATAATATCAAAATCATTTTAGACATCCATGGAATGAAAAAAAAAATCATTATTACTTCCAATGAATTTGAATCAAAAATTCGCGAGTAACACTTGGAAATCGAATACTTTTAATTGTAGTTTTGCTAGCTTTTCAATCAAAGGATGTAAAGTAAAAAATTATTCCGCAATTAAATGGATTGATGGCAACTAACGAACAATAAAAATTAATCTCTTGATCAGGAATTTTTAAAAAATATTAAAATTAAAGATAAATTATAAGGAAATAAAATTGATAACACTGAAAAGCCTTTTTTTTCAATTTCAAAATGGTCTTTAAAAGTTTTTGTGCAATACTATGTCCTGAAATTACTGGGCTAAAACTTTAACATTTCGATTAATCTAGAGATTTTACTTTTAGACTCATTTTTTTTAATCAACGATGTAATAAAAATTCTGAAAAATTCTTTTTTTGTGTGAACTTTTGTTACTTAAAAAGTAGCTAAATGCAAAATGTAGCAATTATAGATCCAATGTATTGTCTTGTAGTGTGTTTTGAACAGTTTTTTGTACTATGCTTTGAACTTATAAATAGCGTTACAACTTAAAAATATTTAGTGCGTCTGAACTATCATCAAATGTCGGGACACTTTAGTTTAAAATTTTGGCAACAAACCTCTATCAATCTAACACATATAGAGGATATTTGGTTATATTAATATCAAATTTCAGTCCCGAAATGGAGATTCTGCCATCAGACCGTCGTAACTTAATCATCCTATAAAATCCAATAATTAAAAAATCAGTTCGAAAAATATGGCATATTTCGGCGGATAAAAATAAATCTCACTTTACCTACATTTCTTTACTGTGTTACACTTAAATATTTCATATTCCTTTTCAATACACTAAAAACAATAAAGTGCTCCAAAAAGAAACTTCAATTAATTTCTTACCTTTTCCAGGTCCATTACAAGATAATTCCATCAAAATCTCTTGTATAACATCGAAGATACCATGATGTAGTTTTCGAATTGCTTGTAGTCCCCCCCCATACCAACGTTTAAAGCCTACCTCATTTGTTTCGTGCCTTCGGTTTCTATAGCTACACGATAGCTATTCTCTTCGGAGCGAGACGAAACCACTTGTTTCGTGGCAAGACATGAAACTCAATTGTTTTAAACACACATTTTCATGCAGCATTGACGCTCTAGCTGCTCAAATGGCCCGACCCTTCCAAAGCACGTGCTAAGTGTAGCCTGGTTGAGAGGAGTGATTGTTGATAGTTTACTTAATGCCTGATAAAACGCTCAATAAATAATTGACAAAGGAGGCTCTCCCATGTGGTGGAAAAAAAGAAGTACTGCCAAATTTTACCTACACTCATGTTATATTAAATGTGTACTTACCTAAATCCTCTGCTATGACTAAAATCAATCAGGCAGTTATTGGGTCCTCTGAACTATTAGTGCATGCCTGCGACCGGCATATGCAGAGCCATTATAAAAAGATATTATTCATCGATTGCCTTCGACCTGATGTTTAAAGAAATAAATATGATAATATTTTTAATTATCTAGAATTATATTACAGTAACAAATATTTTTAGTATTAATATAATATCGCCATTATTTTTCATAAACATTTATCATTATAAAATTTTCACATAAACCCCTTCCATCTCTGTCAAATATCACAAGCTTTCATGACTCATGCTATTGCTGCTGCCATTTACACAAAGTTAATTAAAAAGAACAAACTAGCAATAAATCTTCTAAAATACATTTAAAAAATATTCAGGAACTGCTTTCTTGTGGAGAAGATTATTAAATAAGTTGCAAGGACATGGTGATAGCATTATATACCTAATAATAAAATTTTACTAAAAAATTATAGCTTAATAATTTTTTTGATAAAACTTTATCAGTATATCTATTTAATAATTTTTTAAAGATTATGTGTTCTTCCAAACGGTAAAGAACATAATATTCAGGAATTCTTTTTAAAAATTTGTGTACATTTATAAATTTTAATAAATTATTTTAAAACTTTTCTCGAATAAACTATTTTAAAACTTTTCTAGTTTCGGAACAAGATTTTGCAAGCTCAAAACCATATTCCATCGAAGCTGAACCTTTTACATATGGTCTAGCCTGATTAAATCTATCGGGACGAAATGTTTTCTAGTTTTGGAAAAGGAGATACCCACGTAAATATCACCTTTATCATGTAATCACTGTTAAAAATTAGATATAACAACTATATAACAGCCCTTATATAGTTGAAGGTGGAAATAAAAAGGTGTCTAAAGAAAGCTACAAGTCTTCCTTTAATTGAAACCCAAAATAGGTTAAAATTATCTTCGTAAAAGAGGCAAAAGCCTCCTCTACGAATTTCCCCCCTTTTTTTAAAAAATTCTAAAATTACTTTTAAAAAATACAAATAAAAAATTTTTTAGTTGATAGTAATAAAAACGTTTCTTATTTTGTCTTTATATGCAGTTTATTCGTACATTTAAAAAAATGTAGTTAGAAATAGATTATCACTGGTAAATCAAAATATATAGGGTGGTTATAATTAAACTTTTTCTGTAAACAGCATTATACAACGCAAACGGGTGAACGGATTGTAGCAAAATTTGGTATATAGACTATACACAAGATGCGCTCACTGAATTTCGAAAAAAAAAATTTAATTCGAAAATGTCCACCAGAGGACGGTTTTTCGAGAAAAACATTAAATTTTAACATAGTAATGACCAAAACGGAGTACATAAACAATATTAACATTTATTGACTAGTTTCTGATCACTTTGTCATCGAACCACATTAAGTATAGGTAAAGGAAAAATAGCAGTACGCTGTTTATGAAAAGCAGTTCACTTTGCAGAAAAAAGAACAGATAAGGACGAAATTGTACAAGAGGAGCAGTTGTTAATCTCTTCCAGGACGATGTAGGAAAAGGTGCTCCATGTGACCACCCTCATTCACCTGCAAAATTTAAAGTCGATGGACAGTGTGTTCAACAGCAGATCGTAACTGATCAGTTGTGATGTTTCGCACATGAAGCGTTATGTTCTTTAAGTCATATAACGTCGCAACAAAATACCGTCATCATTACAACCAGAAACGTCGACATAAAACAAGATGACTGCAAACGTTTCTTAGCCTAACCTGTTTTGCATAAAGCTTGCTCTTCTTCGCAATCATGCAAATCTCGACATTTTTTCTTAGAACTGACAGTTTTCTCAGGTTTTTCATTTTATTACTCGTTCTTGATTGTTAATTTTGTTTCTGTATTAAGTTTTGGTCATTTTTTGGTTAAATTTAATGTTTTTCCTGGAAAAGGCGCCCTCTAGTGTACATTTTCAAACCTTTTTTTTCTGAAATTCCTTGAATGCATCTCGTGTATATACATCAAATTTCGTTGCAATCCCTTCATTCGTTTAAGTTGTAGGATGCTGTTTATAGGAGAAATTTAATTATAACCACCCTGTATGTTATAGTTTATTGATCATTTGACCTATCCTTATAAATATAAAAATTCCGTTAGCAATCCCTTAAAATTGCAAACATAGCTGGTATTCAAAGAACGTAGATAAGAAAAGATTGGCGTTATTTTTTTTAAGATAAAAGATCATTCAAAATTCTCAATAGCAAAGATTCAGATACTTTAAAAGAGCAAGAGCATATTAGCAAGCATACTCGCTTAGAATTTGTATCTTGAGTGTAAATAAATTTTGCTCCTATGTTAAACTTCATTTCAGCTTAAATAAAATTAAATTAATTAAATATTCCCCACGAGAATGCAAATAAATCCAAGAAGGTTAATTAAAAATGTAAGTGGAAGTGTCCTCGTATGGACTTTCTTACTTTTACATACTGTGCCACTTAAAACGTTAAAGTGATAAAAAAAATTCTTTTAAACTATCCAAAATTATTTTTTTTCCAATGACAGTTTGTTCCTGATTTTTTTATTGTTATTTAGTAATTTTGAAATTTTTCGATGATAATTTAAATAACAATCATCTGGAAAAGAAAAATTTCGTCATCTTAAAATTCAAGATATAACCATTCTACTATCATACTATCTATGAAATACTATCAATGAAAGATGAGATGAATATGAAGATACTATCAATGAAAAAGATTTGTCATAAATAAAGCCATCTTCAAAAATCCACAAAAAAACTGACGGCAGAGCAACGACATTCTTGTAAATGACTAAACAGCCTAACAGTTTGTAGATAATCGTTAGTGACACAGAAATCCGTAGTGACTCAATTATGATGGATGGATTTGATTGTTGAGTGTGTTCATCCTTGAGGCAAAAATTAGGTGCATTTTTTTTGGGGGGGGGGATTCTTTTTTGTGTCATTTGTTTCTTTATGTTTATAATTTCAAGTTTTACCGCTCTTCCCTATTAATATTAAGGTATTTTAATGATTTTATTCTCAATTCTGAATGCTGTTCAATGTTTTGAAGACATGGAAGCGATATCGTAGAATGTGTTTGGCTATACGATTTTTTTCTTGGCAATATAACGAAAATGGATAAATTAATTCCTTTCTCTCTACAGTATACCAAAAATATTTCAAAATATTTCGAATACGACTTCCGTCAACTTTTTTTCTACAGTATATCGAAAATGGATAAATTAATTCCTTTCTCTCTACAGTATACCAAAAACGGATAAATTAATTCCGATAATCTAGTTTGCCATTAAAAAATAAGATTATCATCATTTTTGGAATATTTTATTAATGTCTGTATTAATAATAATGGAGATCTGTATGTGAATTTGTGCGTGCGTGTGCGATTGTTGATACTCTACAGGACAAATCGTTTGGCCTAGGAGTATCAAATTTAGCACAAATAGACTTGGGAAGAGAGAAATGTGTATTTCCGAAGGATTTTTTTAAACATTTTAATTTATTAACGATTAAATATTACTGCAGTAGATTGATTTTTACAATAACCATTTTACAATTTCAAAAATTGTCTTTTTAACTGTACGAATTTAACTATCGCTGAAAGTTTCCCGTTAATTTGGACAATTTTTCAAAATATTTTTTGTACATTTTTTAACGATGGATTTCATTATTGCAAGGAAATGCAAACGGTTTTCATTGTAAATCAAATATTTAATAGCATAATTTTCTTCCAATGTTGAAAGCAAATATTTTTATTTAAACGGTTCTGATTATTAAAATATAAATAAAGCATGAATATGAAAAAATTATAATACCTCCAAACAACATACAATTTGAAATAGGGGACCTAGGTACTTAAATTTCCAATGGCATTTTTAAATCATAAGACTCAACTCTATTGAGAAATTCCATGTGTGCAATTGACAAAACATGTATAAAAATATTAAAATAGATGGCTTTAATGCACGTTAGAATCTGATGCTTAAAATTACTTTATTAAAACCATCATAATCATCCAAATATGGTCAAGAGATTATATTGAAATTAAACCTAATTGAACATTATGAAATTAAACATAATTAAACATTTTGAAATTAAACATATACTGCGCATCATTGCTTATGGCCAAAGACAGGTAATAGTCAGTAAAGCAGAATACCAATAGTTTTCGAAAGACGAAAATTAGCACTTCTGATATGCGCACATTATATAAAGAATTAGAATATTTCCTTGGTCTTTATTAAAACCATTTTGGGTCACATTATAAATGTATCTAATAAAAAAATAATCAATTCTTTTTTCGAAATTTTTTTGAATAATTCTAAAAAAATTTCTGTGTATTTTCTTTTCCAGGTGGCAAGTCAGACGATTCACCACTCCTGGATTCTCAACGATTTTCATCCCTTAGTAAAGGTACGCGCAAAGGTGTGAAAATGTTTTCTTTTTTTTATCTATACAAGTATTTTTGTTCAAGAAGCAGTCTGTTTCATTTATGAATATTATTATTATTATTATTATTATTATGTTAAAGTACTTTAATAATCTACTTAATTGTAATTCTACCTCCAAATAATATTACTACAAAATTACACAGAAAATTTTGTTATTAAAATAATTGAATTTCTTTATCGCAATCGTAGAATTTATACTTTTAATTAACTTTTTAGATGCCATATTTTAAAACATACAGAAAAATTTAATGATAAAATTATGAAAAAATTTAATCAGTTAGAAAATACTACATTTGTTCAATGCATATGAGGGGTAAATTATAAAGCTCTTCATAAAAGAAAGTTCTTTTAAAAAAATATTTTAATGCAAAGACTACATATTTTCAGTTCGAACAATTTATGATTAATTCAATACCATTCATTACATAGAAATCGAACATATAAATGAAAATGCCACCAAAAGAATTAAAACTTCTTAGAAAAAAAGTGTTATTTATTTTAATTATACTTGCTGTTTTACTGAAAATTTTAAATAATTTTATTTTGTCTTTAAAAATTAGTACATTGAAAGCAAATGAATGGGAAATCAAAAATAGTAAATATCTTAAGTGCAAAAAGCGAAAACGTTGAGAAATCGTAAAAAATGGTTCAACTATCCGTTCAGTCAACATCGACGTCACTCTAACTAGTTTAAAAATATGTCAAGCACTTTCCAAGTTATAAAGCACCACTCATTCCTTACTTTAATATAAAGCAAGTGTTTATTTTTTTATTGCACTTTGCTTTAATTTTTAATTTTCAAATTTTTTATAAATAATAAACTCCAAATTTACTTTTTGCTTCTCTTTAAAAAAATGGTTTCTTTGAGACTAATTCAAAACTAATTTTAATACAGAAATTCCTCTAAAATATTTGCTCATTAGGTAAGCATCCTATTTTTATCTTAAAAGAGCAATTTTTGGTATATGTATAAATTTATCTATTTTGTGTATCTTAAAAACTGCTTGGATCAAATTTTATATTTAGATAAGGTTTTGCTTTTTAAATTTATCTGTATAGGTTCCTTTCCTGAAAAAATGCGATTTTACACACAAAAAATAAATATAACTTATTATTAGAAAATGTACATCCAACTTCCACTGCAAAGCGTGGGCAGTGCAGTACAGTTGTCAGAGCAACATTAGCAACGCGTATGTTGTAGGTCCTCGGTTTAAGTCTCGCGTCTTGCTTTATTTTATTTTTTTACTAAGGTATTGATATTTAATACTTTTGCTTTTTGAAGTTTTTCTGCATAGGTGACTTGCCTCAAAAAACGCGATTTTACAAACAAAAAAATTATAACTAATTATTAGAACTATTTTCTATCTGCTCCCATGCTGACAATGTCATATAGCTCCATCTCGGACCCGATTTCAAAATGGTAAAACTGAATGCAAGTTCAAAAACACAATTAAGGATAGATAAACTGTAAAATGAATGCTGAAATACAAGGTATTTCATTGAATCGTTTCAGAACTTCTAAGAGGAGTAGGGCACATCCTGACAACTCGAAATCATAGAGCAATGTGGGGTCGGAAATGCTTTCCTGAAGCGGTGTTGTACACAGAAGCACCATAAAGAAAAGAGGCCGTAAATGAAAAATCGTTTTAATAATACATGAAAAGAAGCAAAAGGTACATGGATTAAAGTAAGTGTTCGAAGTTTCTTCCACGGGCTAAAATGCACGCTTCACATCTCCGACGCATGGACATCCGAACATTCTGGAATACTCCAGGCATATCTCGAATCTCTCCGGCAGCTACTGCGATTCTTGCAACGAGCTCCTCAGCAGTGTCAACAGGGGTGTCATAAACTAGCGATTTCATATGGCCCCAGAAATAAAAATCAAGACATGATAAGTCGGGTCAATGGTGGATCGGACGTGGGGGTCCCGTGCGTTGGCCTGCTCGGTCACCCGACTTATCATGTCTTAATTTTTATTTCTGGGCGTGCATTGTAGCCCGTGGGAGAAACTTCGAACACTTACTTTAATCCATGTACATTTTGCTTCTTTTCATGTATTATTAAAACGATTTCTCATTTACGGTCTCTTTTCCTTATGGTGCTTCTGTGTACAACACCGCTTCAGGAAAACATTTCCGACCCCACATTGCTCTATGATTTCGAGTTGTCAGGATTTACCCTACCCCTCTTAGAAGTTCTGAAACGGTTCACTGAAACACCCTGTATAGCAGATTGCCTCGAATAACACGTTAAACTACGTGTATTCATGATTTTTTTTAATTTAAATAACAAATTCATATGTCGGTAAGATTGAAAAATATTTATATGTAATCAGTATGTGATTCATATCTAAATATTTCCTCCAAAAAAACATGATTTTACAAACAAAAAAATGCCAATTGAAGCTAGGTTTTCCAGATAAAATATACAATGATATTGCTCTACAAAAGTCTTTAAAGTCTTTTGAAGTGATTAACTTCGCAAATTTAATTAATTAAATTCCCTTATGATCTAAGAATTTAGATATAGTATAAAACTAAAGAAAAGTGTGTCATTATGTTAGGTAAATAAAATTAATGTACTTAATTATCAATTTATTTCAAAGATAATTGTCTTAAAATTATTTATAATAGGAACTGTTTCATCCTGTGCATTGGCGGAGAATATTACGAAGCTTTAACTTCACTCTGAGACATCTAGTATCAAGTGTACTTTCCGCTTATTTTGGTTCCAAAATTGATAGGCATCTAAGAGTAAATATTCTAATTAATTATGAAACTTTTAATAAAATGTAAATAATAAAGAAAATTTACTTTCGATTTGCTAATTAATAACAATCATTGAAACACGATTTCATTTAGACACAGCAACGCGATTTTTCATGTAATGTTTTCTTGAAATATGATACTTTCTTTGAACTTTTAAAAAGAAATATTTGTTCACATGCATGCTTTTAAGCCTAAAATAATTGTACTTTTAAAAGGAGGAAATCGAAGCGATGCTTATCACTGCATAAAATGACTTTTTCCTTATCATTCACAGCCTGGAGCCAAAATTCTCTTTCGATGCTTCGTTGTAGGATAAGCCAGACGGCAAATTCCTTTCATTATTGGGTTCAAAGTGAAATGGAGTATTTTACGAATCGACGGCTCCTATGAATCGCTTGCTTGAAAATTTCATTTTCCAGATATACTCCTATTCTATTTGGATGGTTAAACAAGCGCATGAAAACATAATTACAGCGCATCACTTTGAAGCGCACCGGTGCATCCCTCTCCTTTTCTTGCTTCACTATGACTGTAATGTAGGTCCCGATGCTGTCGGAGCATTACGGCATTTCCAAAGATAATGTTAGATGGTACTAAAGCTTGAAGATTCTGTCCCTTACAAAATTGTCTTTTACAAATGTAAACACTAAAATATAAGAAAACTCATTCATTGGTACACGAAGGGAACTAATAAAATTAATGCCATTTAAATTCTACTTTTGATAACTTGCGAATGCAAGCATAGATGTTTATTAGGAATATATATTGATCTCTTATTCTTTGTGATAAATTCGATGCAATTATATAGTCTTAATCACGCGATCACATTATGGATTTCAATTTAACTGTTGTAATCTTTATATAATTATAAATATTTCGCTGGACAAATTGGAAGCTCCTACAATCCGTTATACAGCAGGCGAATTATTATACTATAATTAATTTTTGAAAAATGCAACATTACATTTTTTCTAGCAATTTATTTTTGGAGGGATGGAATAGTTATTTCCCGAAAAGTGTATATAAGAAACCTCATAATTGTATAACTACATCCAAAACCGATATTTTTTAACGAATTAATTCACCTAAATTCATGTATATCCCTATTTCTGTCAGCAGTTACGATTTCTGTAAATAAAGGGTGTCCCAACATTAATGCAAGATTTTAATTTGCCATCATTAGCGTAGTAAAGTATTGACAACCCAATGAAAAAACTTTTTGATAGCTGATAGTTTAGGGTTTGTAATAATGGAGCGTTCCAA
Source organism: Argiope aurantia (assembly GCA_026543865.1). NCBI lineage: Eukaryota > Metazoa > Arthropoda > Arachnida > Araneae > Araneidae > Argiope > Argiope aurantia. The sequence goes on along the minus strand of JAPMOR010039548.1, from coordinate 318,637 downwards.
GAAAGAACAATGTGTTTTCATTGTTGAATAATATTTCAAAAATAATGAAAGTCTGGCGGCTACAGTCCGAAATTTTGAGAATTGGCCCCATTCGTCGTGTGATTTAATACTACTGGATTTCTTTTTATGGGATTATTTGAAGTCAAAGGTCTATGCCTACAATCCTACAAACACCCATGCATCGAAGGAGGAAATTCAACGCTGCATCAATGAAATGCAGCCACATTTATGCAAATTGGTCATGGAAAATTTCGACAAAAGTATTGGTATATGGCAGCAAAGCTATTTGCCCGATGTCTTATTCCATACAGAGCTCTATCATGCTTACTATACGTTTCAATAAAAATATAACAATTTAAAGAAAAAAACTGTTTTTTTTATTTAATTTAAATCTTGCGTTATCACTTTGTTCTATCGTGTAACGTTCCATTTTTACTCACTCTAAACTATCATTTGTCAAATAATTTTTTTAATAGGGTTGCCAAAACCTTAATGCACGAATGGTGGTAAATTCAAATCTTGCATTAATTTGGGATACCCTTTAGTTGTTAAGGGGTTTTATTTAAAGGACAAGAAGAGAAATTTTGCATCCGCCTTGGAATAATCTGCATAAAAAGGGGTATCAAACTATCATTAATAAGAAATTGAGATGAGATTATAATTAATAAGAGAACATCAGTTCCTAACAAATCTGTTTACCAAATCTTAATGTATTCTAAAAATATGTTTTTGCAAAATACATTTTTATTTTTTACACTAATGCAACTTTTACAATTTAATAACAATATTTTGTTTATCCATCAGCCTAATACCCCATTTTTTTCATTTAGTTTTGTTAGGTAAATGTTCTGTTCTGGAGCTGCATGAATGCAGCTCGAAAATGGAAAATTAATATGCTGCGTAACAATTAAGTCAACGTCTACCTATAGTCCAGTCGAATCGTCATGAAACGCATCAAAATATGTAAAAAATGCGTAACGCAAATTTTATTGCTTTCTTTTTTAGAGTTAGTTCTCCAAAACAGGCTACTAAGTTTGGTCTAGTATATGTTAACGAAAACGGTTGAAATAACGGTTTTTCTCGTTTATACAAAAAGCCATTAAACTGAGAGTAAAACTTTAAATTAAAAATTGGGAATATTAAAAACTCCTATAAAATAAGCTGTCGAATTTTATTATCGAATCTTATTATTAGGAATAAATTTTTAATGCAAATATGGAAGAAGAAAAATATTATTTGAGAAATCTTTTCGAAATCTAACTTGAGTAGTGATACATAGAGGGAAATATTTGGTAAAAGTTTCAAATCGATATCAGCTTTATTTATTGATTGATTTGAAAAATTTGACTCATTGAGGAAAAAAAATATGATTGTTGAAAAATGCTAATAAGTGCTTTTCTATCAGTCAGAAACTGTGGTTCGAAATAAAATTGTATTCTAAAAATGTTTTTTTTATCAATTTAAATAATATAATGGTCCATTTTCAAAAAAAATTCTCATTACTTTTTTTTTTAAAATTAGCCATTATAGTAATACAGTTGAAATCATAGAATAAAACGCTTAAAATATGATTCTTTTCCTCCCTGTAAATTCTGACCGATAGAAATTTACTTATGGAAATTTTTTCTATGATGTTGCTTTTTTTCCCCAAAAAGTCATAATTTTCAAAACTTAAATGCAGATATCAATCTGAAATTTTTTGCTAATATTTCGCTTCTATAGGCCATATAAGACGAATTCAAAAAGTTCGGCTTAGATTAAAACAGAAATGAAAAATATTTTTCCATATTTCTATTTTTTTTATTTGCTCCTGAACTAATTGAACTTTCATAATAACTTATTACCTTAAAAATTTCTTAATTAATAACTTTTTATTGAAAAACGACAAATCAGTGTTAAAATTCCCATCTCCTCCCTTCTTATCCAGTAACATGTCCGGATGCAAACGTAAAGAGTCATGTTTTGGATAGCTAACTCAACAACTTAAATCAATAAAATTGTTATTATATATTTTCATGTCAAAATACAATTCGATCGTTAAGTTTAATGATTGTATTAATTCTAACATCGTTAACGAGCATAATGAAGATTAGAAGCACCCAGGGTATAAATGGATGTCTTCACCTTTAATCGTAATCAAGACTTAGCAAAGATAAATAGCTCGAATTTTCGCACATATAAACGCTCTAATACTTTTCTGCTAATATTTATTCTCTCCAAGTTTCCACGTCATGATAATACAGGGGCAAGGGACGATGAGGGATTATTTTTAGTGTTGTACTTGAGCTCTATCATCATGACTTTCAAAAATAACTATAATTTGGCACGCATTACCTTGTGAACATTATATTCACTAATTAGTATTTACTTGGGGGATTTTGATAATTTTCTATGAGACAACACTTTCTCTCAGATTTTATAACAGATATCAATGAGTACAATTCTTCTAAAATATTTAAAATTTTCTTAAGTTAAAAGTCCTGAGACTTTCTACCAATGATTCATAGCAGCATTCGAAACAAAGGCAACAAGTTCTGCAAGTAAAAACGACCAAAATACTCTTATAGAAAAATAAATTAGATTAGAATTAGAATTATGTGATCTCCAACGGATGTAGCGTACACAAAAATTGTACACGATACCTATTTGGCTGATTCAAATTTCGATCTAATGTATTACGATCTTCAAACATCAAATCCAGTGGTAATTTGAATGGGCAAAATGTGTCATATTTTTTTAAATAAATGCAATTTCAATTATTATTATTAAGAAATTATTTATATAAAAATAGTTTATAAGGCATGAAGTATATATTGATCTCTTATTAGAAACACAGGGTCGCTTTTGATATCCAATGCCTTTCTTCGAATTTGTTACTCGCACTTAACCAACATTTGTTCTTATGCAATTAGTTATTTCTTTTCAAAGTAACAACTTTCAATTTCCTGGGGTGATTTCGACTTACATTTTCCTTAAAAGGAAACACGTATATTTTCGTATTGCCTTGTAACAGAAAAAATGACTATAAATAATTCTCAATAATAGCATTTGGTGACTGAATTAGAATTCCGATTATTTGTGCTGATATTTTATTAAAAACGTATTCTTTCATTAATCTTTATGTTAAAAATTCTTATAAAATTAATTTCTTTCAGTGTCATTTAACCCTTTTGAACTCGGGTCTCTTTCACCTCGTCTTGTCACTCGGCAGCACAGACGATCAGAAAAGCGAAGCACGAAAAAATCTCTTCGGCACCAAACGGCAGACGCATTAAAATGAAGAGAAATCCGTTCAAAAACTTCACGCACCGAATGCCAAAAGATAATTTTTCCTCCTTCGCGAAATTAAAAACCTCCATTAACGCGCTGCAAATCGGGCGATATTTTCGTCTGTCGGTGTTGGTAATTGGAAATCCTCCCGCCACCGGTGGATTTATCAATCTCGTTCATAGTTTATTTATGAATGGGGGAATAATAATACTACCAGCGGCAGAAGAAAAAAGCATCGTTCAAGTACTCTCAGGGCCGGCCGATTTACACTTAGAGTGCCGGTTGATGGATGGTGGCTCATTAAAGCGGACGCCCGCCACGGAACCTCCATCATTAGGAGGGTTAAAGCATGACATTTAACGCTACTCGATACAGGGAGATAAATTTGCTTTAACTGCTAACACGCTGTAGACGTGAATTTTCTGTGTAACGACCAACCCCTCTTTCCTGCCCCATTAATGAGGAGGGAAGCCGCAAAGATGGGCGATTGTTTCCCGACGCCCGGTCGGATTCAGTTTCGAAAGGGTTGGGCCTGTGGTGGAGGTGGCTGTTCCAGGGGCTGCTAGCCAGATCATTGTAAAATGAGTATTTCTTAATCTTTCGGGCAAGCAAATGCAGTCTCTGAAGAATATTTTCCTTTGCGGCCAAGCTGGTACAGATGCTTTACATTTAAGATCTAAGAATCCCCTACCCCTTCATAGAAATATCTGTCTATCCTCTAATCACCCATAGGAAATTTTTACCCCGAATTTTATCCCATATTTCCCCTCTTCTTTACTGTGCAAATTATATGTTTTATTCCTAATCTGATTTTCAATCATACGCGAGACGTAGATTTAGATCAGATTACAAAATTAAATTTGCATATCAATCTACATCAAACTACATTTCTTTATTATTCTACTATGTACCACAAATTGACGACGTTTTCTTTTTCGCAAGATTATAGCATCCTCTGAACTTTCATAATTATTATTAAGGCTTCAAGTCTCTTTATATTATCTTGCCCTTTTTTTAGGGGGTGGGGGGGAGATTAAATTTTCATTTAGTAAATAGCTTTCTTTGCTCTTCTTATACGATATTGGTATACGCATTACATGTTATAGGCATGCATTATTAAGGTTTATTAGTTAAATATTATTTATAAATCACAATCGATTAATCAATACATTAACTGAAGTTATATGATGCAAAAATGATTCAAAATTTTCTACCGGACAGTGAAGCCTTGTTATTTACGTCACGTTACTTTGGTTACGTTACGTTACCTTACGTTATTTGAACTCTCACTTTGAGTTTCCAAATAACGTAATCATTTAAGAGGGAATAAATACTCTTTTAAGAAAATTCAAACTTTTACTTATATTTTTAATCAAAGATTAACCGAAATTTTAATGTTCTTTCTCTATAATTGAAGAGCATATTATTCCGCAAAATCCCCAATCGCTCGCCATTACACAATTTTAAAAATAAGCTTTGCATTGAGGGAATTTTGTTTTTCTAATTTTGGTACGTTTTTAAAAGTATTTTTAATGCAAAAAAATACTTTTCTCTGTTTTAGTTATTAGATTTATACACATGGGTGTTGGAACAAACACTAAACCTATTTCTGTCTGCATGCTATCGTTCCTATGATTAGAAGTTAATTTTTTTATAAGATAACATAAAGAAAGACGAATTAAACTTAAAACATCATCATATTAAGATGTTTCGAAGTAACATTTCAGATCTACTTTATTATTATCAACTTTATTTACTTTCTTTATTATTATCATTTCCTCTTAACCGCTTATTATTGCATTTTGTTGTATTCCTAGATTATTTTCAAACCAAATTAAAATGAAGTCGTGTTTTGCTATTTACATTTCAAGTTCTTAGTCCACAACGAATTTTTTGCAATCCAGTATTTAATATGTATAATGATTTTAACTTTTAAAAAACTGTTGTAAAATGTTTTTAAAACAAAAAATGTTGTCTATTATAAACAAAAAATGTTGTCTATTGTTAAAAAAATTGTC